>CM055856.1:13806330-14338830 GCA_029490765.1 Euthynnus affinis | reverse complement strand
GGATGCATGTTTGTGTTAGCAGGGAGTTGCAGCTGCTGGCTGAGGCTGTGAATTGTCATTTCTTTCTCTTGTAGCTTTTCAGCCAATAAAGAGATCTCTTTCTTGTTGTCGGTTGTCTCTTGTTGCATTTCTTTTAGCAGTGCTGTTAGCATGGCTAGTTCTCTTTAGCTGGGTCTGGGTTTGTTCATATTGTGACTTCATGTTTGACAGTTCCTGATGGATGGTTTTGTTTAATTCTCTAAGAGAGTTTGTCTGGAGGGAGATTTCCTGAAGTTGTACCAGTTCACTTTCCATATATGCAAGCTTATCTCTCATTTCATTTATGGTGGTATTTATGAGAGGGGGGATATTGTTGGTAGGGTTCCTCTCCTTGTTGCTCTGTTCCTCCTCTGCCAGGCTACCGTGTGCTGGTGACGGGTAGGTAGCTGAAGTTGTCTGTGGGGGATCCAGGGGGGAAGTGAACGCAGGACCAGATTTCTCTCTCTGTGCTTCTGCTAGTGTTTTGAGGGTTTGGAATTCAGAATGAACATTTTTTAAGTTGCCCTGTATCATAATCTTCCCAGTTTTATAGATGTTGATCGTTGTCATCACTGTATCTGGGTCTTCATTCTCTTTTAGTTGCAGTTTCCATCCATTGCAGATGCCTTTCCTTTCTGCAGATGGATGGTGGAGGATGATGGCACTGTGCCACGCGCTGGGGTGTCCAGAGTAAAATATTAGGTTGCTGACGTCTCCTTTTTTATAAAAATCAGCAAACAGAGTCTCAGGTTTTCCTTCTAGCAGCTTTTGCTTAAACTCTCTTCTTTGAGGTTTGGTTTTTACCTCAGGAGGGTAATTGATTGGCAGGTAGTTAGCCAGAGTTGAGCAGTGGGGGAGTGTTTCTGGTTGGCTCATATTGGTGGTGGTGCTGTTTGTGTAATGCTCTCTGATTGGTCAGATTTCTTCTTCTTTTGATTGGTTCTCACTGGTCCTTGTTGGAATGAAGCAACTGACAGGTAACTGACAACAGTATGCGATCCCAACTGACAACTTCCAGTGCTAAAGTTAGCTTAATTTAGCTAACTGTTTAAATGAAGTAAAACCAAATAAATTGATCAAAATACGTGGTGAAGATGAATTTTCAGGGATTTCCAGTTCCTTTTCACGTTTTCATTAGCCTACAGACACATCCCTCCATCCTAGTAGATGAGTGACTTTGTTTTCAGGTGAGTTGTTGCTCGTTCGAGGTTGTATTTGTCTTCTTTCTTTCTTTCTTTCTTTCTTTCATTCTTTCTTTCTTTCTTTCTTTCTTATGGCATATAAGTGTAAAATTTAGGCATTTCACTTTGTTTAAACAACAAACAGATTCAATAGTCTAGGAGCTCTTGCTAAGCATGTCCTCTCTCTCTCTCTCTCTCTCTCGCTCGCTCGCTCGCTCTCTCTCTCTCTCTCTCTCTCTCACTCTCTCTCTCTCTCTCTCTCTCTTCTCGCTCTCTCTCTCTCTCTCTCTCTCTCTCTCTCTCTCTCTCACTCTCTCTCTCTCTCTCTCTTCTCGCGCTCTCTCTCTCTCTCTCTCTCTCTCTCTCTCTCTCTCGCTCTCTCTCTCTCTCGCTCTCTCTCTCTCATTGATTTGATCCACCCGGCTGCTTAAGGCACAGTACAGGTATTACAGGTAGTACAGCTTGACATTTTGTTGTCCTGGTCAGTTATGGATTTTATCCATATCAACAAGATATTAAGATTCTGTGTCAACTTGTCCTTTCTGACAGAGTGAACACAGTCTGGCCTCTCTGGGGAGCCTGTTCTGCCTGTGACGGCCTGTTTCTATGACCAGGCTGTGTCCACTCAGTCTGTACATGCTCAGTGTTTTCCTCACGTTTCTGTCAGTCACGGTGGTCAGGTACTCTGCCACCGTGCACTCTCTGTTTAGGGTCAAATATCATTCTGATTTACTGTGTGATTTGGTGGTTTCGTTCCAATATTTGATATATTTTTCTTTTTGTTTAGAGATGATTTGGTTGGGCCAGATTGTTTTCTTCCTCTCTTGTTTCAGCATCAGCTCACACACACACACACACACACACACACACAGTACAGGTACGATAATGAATAAAAGAAGCATTCATTCACAAATTAAATCAGGAGACATTTAACGTTTCATTTTTACGCTACATCATAAAGTATCAGTCGTCTACATATACCCATACATCAACCCCATGACTTACAAACCCTGTTGTATGTGTTTGAAATACACAAATACAAATGTTCTTTATACAACATGACTTAAAACACTTAACAACCCAGTAACAGACCTGCAGAGGCTGTAAACAATCACAACAAAAATGATCTATTCAGGTTACCTGGCCCTATGACTGCTGTCCGTGGTGCTGATTTTCAACACGTAAACAACAACAACAACAATAAAACTTCAGTCTATTTCCACAGACTGACTAAGTTAACACACTCAGCTAAACCCAGGCAAGCATGGCACATTAAGCAATATGACGACATAAAAAATGCACACGTAGCTCCAGTTCAGTCAACAGTAAGGCCATAGAGGGAGAAGGGGGGGGTGCATTTCACTCACTATTTGTAGAGGAAGGCCATTCTCCTCTTTCATGGTGGCAAAGTGGTCAATAACCATGTCATAGAAGTTGCCACTAGCCTTTAGATCCTCCACAACAGCAGAGTTAATGGATATTTTGGCTAGGTTGACAAGTCTGTCCTGTCCACACGTGTTCCTCAGATAAGTTTAGATCCTTTTCAGACAGGAGAAGGAGCGCTCTGCTGATGTGCTGGTGGCATATATTGTCAGCATAAACTGGAGCAGCTTGTAGACCTGGCAGAGAGTCCTGTAGGTCATCCTCAATAAGAAGCTGTGTCAGCTCTGTTGGTGGCTTGTGAAACAGCTTGTTGTTGTACAGACATGACCAGCAAAATAGCCGCTGAAGTTTAGCGCTACCAGCTAGCCACTCGGTGCCAACATAATTTTCCTCATTGAATGTCCGAATCCCGCCTCGTCTCCTCTCCACACGCAGTTCTAGTTTGGCTGTTGGTCTTCAGTCAGATTTAACTTTGAGTTGCTGCTGTAGTGGTAGTTTAGTAAAATAGTTTTTGACTAAAAACTCCAAATCTTCACCCTCCATAACGACACTTGCTAACGATGCTATAATATGGTTACCAGGGTTACCATAACATTGATAACATGCTATGATTTGATTGGTGAGAGGCCGTGGGTTGGCTGGCTTCCCTTGGCAGAGTCCTGACTAATCACAGTTTGGCAGTGGCATGAGGGTAACCTCATCTGATTGGTTAATCCCTCTTTTGTTTTTTGGGATGTCTCTAAATCCAGACTGAAAAGCCTCAAATAAATTATCGTTATCTAGAAAGTCACATAACTGATTAGCGACTGCTTTCTGGAGGATCTTAGACAGAAGGAAGGTTAGATATGAGTCTATAGTTGGCTGAGACGTCTGAATCCAGAGTAGGCTTCTTAAGGAGGGTTTAATTACAGCTGCTTTAAAGGACTGCGCTACATATCCAGTTATCAAAGACATATTGATTATATTTAGTAGGGAGGTGCTAATTAAGGGTAAAACATCCTTAAACAGTTTAGTTGGGATCTAAGAGACAATTAGAAGGTTTGGATGAAGAAATCATAGAAGTTTGGGAAGGACTAAAGTTATCATAAGAGTCCTCTGAGGTATTGATAAAAGGAACTGAATTCAGCGCTGATGGAAGTGTTTCCTTAAATTTAGCTACAGCACTATCAGTAAGACATCTGGTGAAGACATGTTTGTGTAATGGTGTGCAATCTACCAATAAAAATTCAAACGTTATCAGATGGTGGTCTGATAAAATGGGATTTTGAGGAGAAACTATCAAATGTTCAGTTTCTGTCATAAGTCAGCACAAGATCAAAGGTGTGATTCTGACAGTGAGTGGGTTTATTTACACACTGAGAGAAGCCAACTGAGTCTAATAATGAGATAAAGGCAGTGCAGAGACTATCATTATCAACGTCCACATGAATATTAAAGTCACCTGCTATAATTACTTTATCAGTACTGAGGACTAAGTTTGATAGAAACTCTGAGAATTCAGATAAGAATTCAGAGTACGGGCCAGGAGGACGGTACACTACAACAAATAGAACTGGCTGTACAGTTTTCCAGGAAACCGCTCTGGCCCCAGGAATACACTTGACTGTGGTTGCTGGTAGGGCTGGGCGATATGACCACAATTTCATATCACCATATAAGTCTGTTCATATCATGATAGCGATATATATCAGGATATAGCACATTTTCTGTAAAGTCAATGAATAAATATTTTATATAAGATGACCAAATGGAAAGGCCTGTTTCTTATTGCATTTTGAATTATATCAGGCCTGGAAGGAAGTCATTTTTAGGGCAAAGCCACTTTGGCCTTTGATAATTACTCATTTATTGGGGCATCACGGCCAAAATGTAGGACACCAAGACCAAAACCAATAGTGCAATAACAATAAGTGATAATTACATTGTATGAGGATAAAACAGTACAATCAACAATTAGTAGTCAGTGGATTGAAAAACAGTTCTGAGTTTATTAAACTGAATGTTTGAATTTTCCACAAAATGCTGTCTGAAAAAAAAATGTGAATAATGATATTAATTGTTATAGTTATATTTAATGATTTAATGAAGTCTATAAATGGGTAAGGGTGATCAATATTAATCTAAACAAGTTATAACAACTATTAGCATTTGAGTCTGAGATCACAGGAGTCACAAAAATGACTTCAAACACTTTTTACATGTTAAACATTAAACACACTGATGAGAAACTTGTCAGTGGGTCACATGATCTTTGTCAGTGGATATAACGTTAGTACCGGTGTGAAACCGACTTCATCACTCTGTCAGTGGATATAACGTTAGTACCGGTGTGAAACCGACTTCATCACTCTGTCAGTGGATATAACGTTAGTACCGGTGTGAAACTGACTTCATCACTCTGTCAGTGAATATAACGTTAGTACCGGTGTGAAACCGACTTCATCACTCTGTTAGTACCGGTGTGAAACCGACTTCAACACTCTGTCAGTGGATATAACGTTAGTACCGGTGTGAAACCGACTTCAACACTCTGTCAGTGGATATAACGTTAGTACCGGTGTGAAACCGACTTCAACACGGAGTTTAGCATTACGGGTTGTTTGTAGCATTAATGTTGCTAAGCTAGCGAGTGTCTTTAGTGTGTTTATAGTGAGTGTTAGTCAGTCAGCACTAAAACTGTTTCCTTAGTCCAGTTTAACCTGCAGCAGTTGCTGAAGGATCGTGTAACGTGTTTTTCTGACACGGAGGAAATAAATTCATGACGAGTGAAAACGAGTCTAAAACGTCTTCAGACTGCAGAAACGGAAAATATCAAAGTGCCAGCTGAGTTAAAACTGTCACAGACAGCTGACATAAGCAGTCTCATAAATACTACAGTCATCCAGCCAGAACCCTGTCTTCCCGGCTGCTCGGGAACTACCGGGGGAGTAGGGGCTATGCTAGGTTAGTCCGCACCAACTATCTGGGGCTAGCTAACTACATTAGCTACTGATTGTTTGATTGTTTCCATGGTGCGGAGCCTCGCCTCCAACACTGCAAATAAACTACATTTATTACATTTCCCATTATCATTAAAGGAGGCAGAGGAACAACTAAACATGAGACACACTGAGCAAGAGAGAGCAGGAGAGCGAGAGGGAGAGAGAGAAGCCATCGCTAACTGTTTAGCTTAAGGGTTAGCTGCTAATGCTAGTGCTAGCTGCTGAGCTCAAATAACTAACCGCTGTGTGATTAGCAGGAAAAAGTCGCTAAGAGAAAAAACACAATGAGAGTGCTTATGTAGGACTAGCGAAAATTCACAAATATAGTAGGTATTAATCCACAATAATATAGTAACACAAGTGAATTGAGAGCAACAACGCTATCAGTAAACACAGTCGGCAACCGGAAATGACGGAATACGCTTACCGTAACACGTCAGCACGTCAAAATCTTCAAATATCTAGAAAGAATTTACAATGTTTAATCCACACTGAACCTCTTCAAATCTGTTTTTTGTGTTTTATATTTGACAGTTTTCAAACTGTTTTCTGGTTTCAAATCTTTGGAGTTTCCACCTTCTAAACTTTAGGGCTGGACAAAAAAATAGGTTTTCCAATTAATAGTAAATCCTATTTGAATGATCAATAATTGATTCTGGAAATCCAGAGATTGATGTTTGCATTGTGCCTTTACTCAGTAAACATGGACATCTGCACTGTGTTGTGTGTATGCAGTGGTTACTTGTTGTAAATGGTTGGAGCAGCATGATGTGTGAAATGTTTACTTTGTTGTTGTTGTTGAGTTATTACAACATGCAGAAAAACATTATTTTAAGTTTAAAAGTAATGTAGATGCTAGCTGCTATATTAGCTGCCATGAGTCACGACAGTCTCGTAAACCGTGACGTGAATAGTTTCAGTGTGTGGACCCGCCACAGTTCATGGGACTGTTGTGACTCAGGATGGTCTGCTGACTCTGGCTGTCTTGTAGATCACATCTACAAGAGGAACAGACTGAAAAAGATTTGACACACTGATCTGACCTCTTGGTTTGCATTTGTTAACGACATATCATGACTATGAAATGTGAAATGTGGAAGTGGTGCAGATTCTACTGTATTCAGTATGTCTCTGCCTGGCAGGGAGCTAACGCCAACTAGCAGCTGTCTGCAGATATCAGACTGATGTCAACACAAATACAAACAGTGCTCTAATGAGCAGACTTTCACTTTTTGCTTTCTGTGCTCAAAGTGATAAAGTTGAAACAGCAGCTACTGACAGTCTATGTGTTGTTTTATGGGATTGCATTCATGATTTTTAAATGTGCATAATGATAAAGCACTTGGAAGTGATGCAGGTCTTTTATTATTCTTGCTCAATGGCTCAGCACATGTAGTCCTAAAATATATATATGTGTCATAAATCAGAAGTATGGAGTGCTGCTTGGGTGTAGAACAGTATCCCTCTGGTGCTCTTCAGTTTGGGGATCCTACTACTTTAGAGTTATTGAAAAACTTGAGGCACTCAAGCAGGTAATGCCTTTAAAAAGCCAAACATGGCTTTTTTTAAACTATGACTGAGTAGCCATGGAATATTTGGAGTTTCCATTTTCTAAATTTCTAAATTCTAAACCTTCAGTTCTGAACAGATTATGAAATATTGAATGATTTCAAGCATGAACTTTGTCTTCTAAAGTAACATCATCTATTCTTTATTCAGATTGTGGCGCTGCAGTTTGTCAGAGATCAGCTGTGCTTCTCTGGCTTCAGCTCTGAAGTCCAACCCCTCCCATCTGAGAGAGCTGGATCTGAGAGGAAACAAGCTGCAGGATTCAGATGTGAAGCTGCTGTCTGATCTTCAGGAGAGTCTACACTGTAGACTGGAGACTCTGATGTGAGTAGAGTGTTGGAGTCAGTCTTATTAAACACAGTGAGTATCAAAGCAAAGATCCAGTATTTCCTGGTGAACCTCCAACCTTCTCAGTGGCTGCTTTCCTCAGTGAAGCTGTGAGAGAAGAATGGTGACAGGCTTCAGGATTGGACAGAAAGACACAAAGATAGAGAACAGTCAGCCAATCAGATCACCCAGAAGTTTGTTGTGATCATGTGTTTGAGTTGATGTGAAGACGACTGTTGTTATTGTGTTGATGTCTGCAGGAAATAAAGCTGGATTCCAGCTGACAGCATTACATGGTGTACAGACAGTGGTCCTCATCATCAAACTGTTGTACCATCAAATCTGATCTGAAAGTGTTTGTTCTCATTTCAACACTAAAACAATGATCAGTTCATTTTTATTTCTTTAACAGAGATCAGTCTGACTGAAGCCTGCAAATCACTGGCTCTGATTCCACAGAACCATTATTATATTTAATAAGCATGTGGTCTTTAAAGTGACCAGAACCTCTGCTGAAGCAGGTGTTAAGCTGAGAGTTCTGACTGATTTGCATGTCTGATGATTTAACAGTAGGTCTTGAAAGACCTTCAGATCCAATAGAAACTCTGTAGCTTTTAAACTTTTCTAACAGTTGACATTTATCAACAGTAAATCCATCAATAAACTGATGAGTGAATGTCTCTGTTTCTGCAGTAATGATGTGTTCATGACTCTCAGAACTTTAGTTCCTGTGTATACTTATAATCTGCAGACTTGATAGCAAAAGTCTGTGCAGGTGTGTGAGCTTGGAGCTCAGTGTGTTCACTGCAACATGTTAACATGAGAGCTGAAAGGAAGCAGCTACGCTGCACAGCTGTTCCACTTCTGGTCTGAACAGGACTGAAGTCCCTGCTGCTCTTTATACTGGATGTGCTGCATCACTGACTGACAGCTGATGAAGTGAGTCTCACTAAACTCTGATTTATGACCTCTGTTGTTTCTTCTTCTCTCATCAGATGGAAGCGATGATCTCTGTCAGTGTGAGTGAACATCCAGGAGTGTGTTGAGAGAGGATCAGCTGGATCCTGATGATCCTGGACCAGAGTCTGGATCTGGATTTTCTCATTTTCACTTAAGTTACTTAACTGACAACAAACTGAACAGTTAAATCTGGATTTAGTTGAAGTGAGCACTCAAATTTGTTATACATGATGTGTTTGATAGAGAAAAGATAAAAAACAAGTGTTATAAGTCAGACTGTGACTCTGGGCCCATATTTATCAAGTGTCTCAGAATAGGGAGTTAACAGAGGACTAAAACTAATGAATGAAGCAGAAGAGAATTTCCTGTGACTGTCAGCAGGAGAAGGATTACTCCTGGGAGAGAGTGAGACGTCGCTGTTTTACCACAGTCACAGCAGCAAAGTAGAAATAATGATGACGTGTTGTAGTTTTCTCACAGTCTCAGCTGCAAATATTAAACAGTGCTCATTTGATATATTGGAACAAAACTATGATACCAAGATTCATTCTAAGATGATATTTACAAAGTATAAAGACAGCCTCAGCAATAAATGTAGCCTTTATGTTAATGAAGATAACAGCTAATTAGACTCAGCTGTGTGAAATGATCTTGGTTCAGCCACATGCTTTCACAGCCTGTAATCGTGCTGCATCTTGCACATATTGCACAGACACACGCTGCAAACCCTCTCCATGAAGAACATCTTCTCTTCCTCTGTCCAATTCCTCTTTCAACAACTCCCTCAGGAGGAGCAAGAAAAGACTTGAAAACTCACTCTGATATCTCAAAAACAGCAAAAGATAGAAAAAACATGTAAATTCAAAGTCTTGTGATTCATTTAAAGTTCAAATGCAGTTTGTATCTAAAACTATGTGGAAACATTAAATGTTCAATAAGGTGTGGGTTCACTCTCACTCTCCATTCAAATATGAGTATTTTTCTGTTTCCAGCTGCAGTTACTTATTGTCTCTACACACCTGACAGTACACATGTCAATCACACTTTCAAAATAAAAGCACACGGCTGTAAGAAATATCACTCATTTTTAAAAAGCACAGTGATCTGATCCTGACGGGCCAGAGTGCGAGGTCCAACACTTTTTGCAGCTTTCATTGAAATGATGTTGAAATCATTTGTTCTCCTCTGCATCACACACAAAGTCAGTCTCAGAAATGATTCTGTTTATGCCTAAACAATCTTTCAATAAACTCACTGACATCAAGTGTTCCCAAAACATCTCTCCTCTCAGGGAATATCTCTGCCTGAACTCCATCTGCTGCAGCTCCTAAATATTGGCAGAGATAAGAATCATTTACCAAGTTTGGAAAGTCTATAAAATGCTTTTTCTCCTGAAAGTAGGACCAGAGATGCATCACTCTGATCATTTTTGTCCAGTTAGGAGTGATTTCCTGCTCTGAGACGCTTGATAAATCCGGCCCAGATGTGAATGATTTTGTATCATGGGTCCAAAGAAACCTGCGTGTGCAAGTTAAATCAGATCTTGGTTCTGTTGATAGCAGCATCAAGCCTGTGGTGAAAAACCTTTTTTTATTTTATTCCAGTCTAAGTTTTGATGATCATATCAGCAGCTGGTCCAGTCCTGTTTTCACCATTAAAACATATTCAAATAATATCTATAAAAGCAGCACAAAACACTGCTGCTGTCAGACTTTGAACTGAAAAGCAGGAACAGAGATCATATTACTCCATTCATCACTTCACTGGTTACCTGTTTGTTTTCAGATTGATTGTAAAGATTTGATTGATTACTTTTAAAGGCTCTTCATGGCTCCAGAGAAGATTTCACAGCTGCTCTGTGTGTAAATATTACAGCTGTAGCTATCTAGCTTTTATATGCAAAAACATGATGTAAACATTCATAGTTTATATCTCATAACGATTTCTAACAAGTCGTTTGCATTAAGCTGCAAGTTAACAGTAAATATATCATTTCAACTTGTGAGATCATGTGATTCAGCTGTGTGATCCAACCCTATCCAGTCACATCCTTCATATCTTTTTTTCTACATCAGTGCAGCATCTTGCATGTATTCTACAACACTGCACACAGTGATAATGATGCAAAAGGACTGTGGGCACAAGTTGATTAAAAACATGAAATGTATCTTCTCCACTGAATCTCCAGCTAAACCTCCTGTTGACTTGTGTGTCCTTACAGGTCGTTTGAATATATCTCTTCCATCAGCAGTGTAAAACTAATGAATCATTATAGAAATAAAGCCACGATTTGCATGAACGCAGCTTATTTTTCTTGAACTTCACATCAAGCGGTGGCAAATGAATCAGAGCCGACTGTCAGCACAGATAAATATGGGCCTTGGTGTTTGCTGTCAGGGCTCTGGATCAACCTGTTTGAGGAGCTCAGTCTGATCAATCATTATGTTTGTAATACTTTGAACATTTGAATCTTATGTCTATTTACTGTTTTATGATCTTCCTGTATATTTGTGTTCATTTAGTGTAAAGCGCTCTGTAACATTGGTGTTGAGAGGTTTTCTACACTTGTGAAGGGAGGGTGGTGGGATGACGCTGGTAAACAAAGAACAAATTCTAATTGCAGAAACATCTGTGGAAATAAATGAACTTGCAGTGTTTTTATCCTGTCCAGCTTCAGCTTCATGTATAACATCTATTTTTATTGTAATTATTGTTTCTGTCTTTGTGTAGAAATGAGCCATATTTGATTGAATCAGTGTTCTTTGTTCTGGATATCTGTGGATTTTTTTGCCTAACCACTGGACCACCAGGACACGCCAACTTAGCTTCTGACAACTTTGTCTTTATTTAAAAGATCCATTATTCTTTTTTATTATTATTATTAATTTCCTCAAAGTTTCCAGTAAAGAATTGTCTGTGTGATTTGGTTCTGTTATTAAAGATTTCCATTTCCAGTTAATATTTATTCATCAGTCATTTATTATTGGAAACTTTATTCTCATATATGTTGAATTGTATGTTTTTCTGTAGATGAAACATGTTTGCATGTTTGGCTGACCTGCTGTGAACTGACTAACAGACTTTAGCTTATGCTAGCTTAGCAACTGGAATTCATTCATTGGAAGTGAACCAACTGAACACTGTCTTTATTTGACCTCTAAATTAGTGCTGAAGTACTTGGTTCTTTCCAGTAAATTCACTAACTTTTGATTGTCTGTGTTTTCTTTATTCCTTGACTTTATTACTGAAATCAAGAGCAAAATACAAACAAGGAAACAGCGCCACCAAGTGACAATACAAGAAAACAGCAATCCATACCCAGATAGCAACTGACTCTGGACCGGGTCCGCTTCCAAACCGGCAGATCCGTGTTACAGTCTCACCGGTTTTACGACTCCGTGCCAGATACGGACCGCATACAGACTGAGGAGTGGGCGTGTCGCAATCAGTCAGCTGAGTCAAAGCAGCCACGAGCCAGAACTGCGGAAATGAGCGCGCGACTGTTTTTTCTAATTTATCAGACGGACACAGGAGAAGGTGACAGTTGGCGACTCTTCCAGCTTTATAACGGTAAGGCGAACAATTTTGTGGCAAAACAGTATTTAAAGTGGTTTAATGCTTCTTAACATAATTTCAGAATGTTTTGACTTCCCATTTAAGCTTGTTAATAATTGGCAACGGCTAGATTTTTAGCCGGGCTAACTTACTTAACCAGCTAAGTTAATGAATAAACAACTCTGTGTTTGTTATTAGTGATGTTACAACCAATGTTGTCCACAACTTGCTTTTCATCCGCATCTTACTATCTGTTAACTCTACGTTAGCTGATTATAGGAATGTAGCCAGTAGCATATAGGCTAACAGCGTTATGCTTCTAACGGTTTGCCGTTATAACGGCTAGCTGTTTATACAGGCAAGCCGGGTTAGCTTACCTAAGTTAGTTAGAATTAGTAATGAATAAATAACTCTTTTTGTTATTAGTGATGTTACAACCAATATTGCCATCAACTTGCTTTTCATCCGCATCTTACTATCTGTTAACTCTACGTTAGCTGCTCATAAGAGTGTAGCCAGTAGCATATAGGCTAACAGCCGTTATGCCTCCAACGGCAAACGGTTGGAAGCATACGGCTAGCTTTTTATATTGGCAAGCCGGGCTAGCTTACCTAAGTTAGTTAGAATTAGTAATGAATAAATAACTCTGTTTGTTATTAGTGATGTTACAACCAATGTTGCTATCAACTCGCTATTCATCTGCATCTTACTATCTGTTAACGCTACGTTAGCTGCTCATAGGAGTGACTGAACACACAGAACAAGGAGAAATAAACATGTTTAAAAAAGGATAGAGTAAATCTAGTAGAGATGTCTCTATTAATCACTTTGTTTATGGAATGTGAAAAATAAAGAAAAGATTAAGAGGGAAATTGGTTTGCAGGGTGTGTTGAAAATTTAACACACACAATAAAAGAAACACACACGCTGAGAAGAAAAAAGCAATCCAAGACATAGTCCACATACTGCACACATCCTTTGTAAAATACACAAAACTAGTAGAGAGCAGCGTCCAGCAGAGCTTCTGGAGTACAAAGATTCAATGTGAGAGAAGACTAAATGCATTTACATATAGAAAAAAGTGCAAGCGTTAATCGGGGCCCTCGCTGATCCCAGCCGGGAAGTGTGAGGAGTCGGGATGAATGAGACGGCTTGACATGAAAATAAAAGACAGTGAAGAAAATGAAAGCACACAGGCACACACACGGCTGGGGTTTGTGGCAACGTAACAATCTGAAAAGTAACTAAACGCCTTCATTCACAAAAACAACTAAAAAAAAAAGTCTGTGTTAAAAGTCATCGAGCTCTGAGGCGATAGAATCTTTTAGCAAGTGAGTCGTTGTTTCAGATGGAAAAAGTCTGGAGCACACTGATTGATTTGTAGTCTTTAATATTAAACAGACCAACATTATGATATAGTCAACGAAGGACAGCTGTTCATATGGGTGGAACAAGTATTCAACTGTTTGATAACAGATATAAGGGGCGCTCATTTCCACAGCCAATATCCACAAATTAAAAACAAGACACAATAATAATAATAATAATAATAATAATAATAATATATTTGTTTAAATAAAATTTTCATAATTTTTTATAAATTTATTTGTATAAATCCTTAAATATTGCAGCTGCACACACACGTGACTTCCAGTAAAGAAGAAGGTGGGAGGAGCACTAAAAGTGAAACTATTCAGTCAGACTTCCTTCATTTTCACGTCGACAAAGCAGAAGAAAGAAAACAGTCTGAGGCAGGGTGAGTGTTAATATTACTGCTGCAAATAATGATTATTGTTATTATTGATCAATCTGCTGATTATTTTTCAGATTAACTGTTTAATTGTTTAAACTGTGTCATAAAAATATGAAATCAGTGTTGAGGTCTTCAAACGTTGTTTCTTGTTTTTCATTTCCTGGTTTCTGCGTCCTCACAGTGATGTAACACGGCACCATGGACGGCACAGCTGTTAAAAGCTTGGTGTTTAACTAAATGTTTCTGCTACAGAGCTATTAAAGTTGTTGTCCCGCTAACTTAAAGGGTTTGCTCGTATACGTTCGTCAAACTTAAACCACGTATCAATCAAGACTAGGGATGCACGATATGATGATAATGATTGTAAGATGAATGCAGCATATTGGAGAATGTATAAGAGCACTTTGACTACAGTTGTTCTCTCCACTTTATTCATTGATTTGATATCTGTGGTTATTGTTAAAGATGGCTCTGAATTAGGCATCAAATCAATTTCTGTACATTTAACTCTCTAGCATTCAGATATGTGTTCTGGGGTCAAACACGTCCTCTGCATGAAATAACTAAATGTACCTGTGATTGTTCTCATCATGGACCGCGGAACGCATCTGAAGGGGGGGGGGGGGGGGGGGGGGGGGGGCTACCGTTAGCTGAGAGGTTAGCAGAAGCTAGCTGGCTGCTGCTAACGCTCCGCTAGCCTCTCAGCTAACACTAGCCTCTCAGCTAACACTAGCCACTCAGCTAACACTAGCCTCTCAGCTAACATCAGCCTCTCAGCTAGTATTAGCCTCTCAGTGTGGATCCAACTGGAGCAGCGAGCCCCGGTTTGTTATTCAGGTTAAAGTGGGAAGAAGCAGCTGAGTGAAGTGGAGCCTGCGGAGGAAACACCGGAGCCGTCAGGGTGAAATAGTCCGTGGAGGAGCTGCTGTGTTCGGCTGCACAGATAGGAAATACTTCAGCTTACGGGATGTACCACTCTGTTTGGAGAAAAAAGCTTCTGTTTGGTTTATAACTGCAGTTAACAACCAGCGTTTTAGGTGCATTACCATCAACTTCTGCTCCAGAATGAGGAGCAGAGATTAAATCCTACACATTAATATTGTCTAATAAACTCAGTGAAAACTCTGCTGCTCCAGTTTATTAAAGTTTTAATGCTGAGCTCCTGAACTCCAATCTTCCTGAATTCTTCCTTTATATATTGTCTTTCTTGATCAGACTAGTACTAGTACATATGCTTGCAGCAGAATAGTCTCCTTAGCCAACTGGAAAAAAATATGTTAACAAGTTAAACTGACAGTCCAGCATCAGGCAGCAGTGTCTTTATTTTCAAAAGTTTAACTCTTCATGAAAATGTATCCAGTTTATAGCTGTAGATAACACACACACACACGACTTCCAGTAATGAAGAAGGGGGAGGAGACAACAGGTAGGGGGTAAAGGTGAAAGTCTCTTTGACTTAAAGGCGAGAGAGTCTGAGGCAGGGTGAGTGTTAATATTACTGCTGCAAATAATGATTATTGTTATTATTGATCAATCTGCTGATTATTTTTCAGATTAACTGTTTAAACTGTGTCATAAAAATATGAAATCACAGTGTTGAGGTCTTCAAACGTTGTTTCTTGTTTTTAATTTCCTGGTTTCTGCGTCCTCACAGTGATGTAACACGGCACCATGGACAGCACAGCTGTTAAAAGCTTGTTTAACTTAATGTTCATATTTTGTTCACCTGTTGCTCATAGCCTTCTTGTTTTTGTGCTACAAACATATAATCACGTTATCCAGCTAACTTAATGCATTTACTTACACACACTCCTCAAACCTAAGCTACGTATCAATCAAGACTATTGCTTTTCATGAAAGGTGGCAGATGGTTGTTATAATGATGCTTTGAAATGAAATGTTTTTCTAAATATTTCTGTTGAGAGCTTCTCAGTAGAAGTGTTATGGAACTGACACAATGACATGATTATATTCTGTTAATTCTTCGGGTGGATACCTCTGGTATTTTATAATCTATATGCAATGCTCAAAAACATTAAGGGAACATTTAATCGTCACAGTGTAACACCAAGTCAGTTAAACTTCAGGGATATCAATCTGTCCATTTATGGATTGTGCGTTATGGAAGAGCCGGCTCTGATGCTGAGGCAACATGGTGCTGAGGGAACATAACGCCTGTTAGGATGGGGGAAATATTCATGAGGGAACATACCCTGACTGGACCTGCTGAGTTTATTGATTTTCTCTGGTGTCACAGAGAGCTCAAAGAGAAATGACTTACTATGAGCATCATTAGTTAGGACTAGAACATTATTTATCATAACTGGAGACAGACAGGAAGAATGGAATAGGATTAAAAAACATGATATTACAGGAGGCTAGTCACCATGTTTCACTTGTTTCACTTTCTTTTGAATTGAGGAGCTGCTGGTGTCACTGCAGCTGAAGTATCAGTTTGTCTAGTCAGCAGAGACACAGTATTCCAGTCCAACTGCCTTTAATCAATGACTAAAGTGTATTTATACGCTGAGCTCTGCACCAAGAGGGGCCACATTGGACAGTTCACACAAACATTTTATATTTTCAGCTTCAACCCAACACAACTGTCAACACAAGCACCTCATGTGCAGTCACACCTCACAGTCTGCAGACAGCTGTTTCCTGCAGGATAATCTAAAACATTTCTATATATGGAGTCATGCCTGTCTTGTACAGCTTCCAGTTCCTGCATTTAGCACTTCTTTAGAATCAGGGTCACCATGTATCATGCACTTCAGATAACCTTTTCCATTTTATTCTTTCCTGACAGACGACACTTATTTCATCTACACAAACCAGAGACATCTTGGCAAGACATCTTACTTAAAAGAGAGTTTCTACTGGCAGACAGAAAGACACACAAATATTCTCCAATGATCCAAGATGACAGAGAGCGACCTCCTTAACATTCTGGATGATTTAGAAGACAATACATTTGAGAGGTTCAAATGGTTCCTGAAGTATGAAAAGGTGGGTGACATCCAACCCATCCAAGAGAGCCAGCTGTCAGGGGCAAAGAGGGAGGATGTGGTGGATCTGATGGTTCGGAAATATGAAATTGAATCTGTGGAGGTGACCAAAAGCATTTTAAAGAAGATCAACAGAAATGATCTGGTGAAGAAGTTGCCAACCATCAGCTCAGGAGCAGAAGGTCAGTCGCAGGAAGAGACAAACATGACATCACATCTAGACAGCAGATCTGCCTGCATCTTTATATTTTTAATAATTTTAGATACAGTCCACACAGTAAGCATTTGGACAGTTACACACACTCACATTTTGTTCTTCAGGTTCTGTGTTTCAGCACATTCAATTTTAAAATAAAATAAATGATACTACATTACAGTCTAAGCTTTAATTTGAGTAGGTTTGTGTCAATATAGAAAGAACTGTGTGGGAGATATAGACCTTTTAACACTTAAGGCCAAATCCTCAAAAGGCCTGTGCACCATCTGCAGCCACTAAACCTCTGCAAATGGTGTGCATTTATATAGAAGAGTTATTGGTCAACTTAACACTCACTGGATTGTCGTTGGCCTTTGTCTATAGATGAAACCAGTTTGTAACCTGGTTATATAAGCACATGTAAATACACTGATAGATGTTCAAATCTATATTTTTCTTCTCTTTCAGCAGATGGTGATCTGCAGAAGGTTTTAGAGACACATAAGTTCAGTCTGAGGAGGAGATGTCAGCATGTGATTGAAGGACTTGATGAAGCAGAAAATGAAACCCTCCTAAACGCAATTTATACTGAGCTCTACATCACAGAAGGAAAGAGTAAAGAGGTTAATACCCAACATGAGCTGTGGCTGCTTGAAACAGCTTCCAAGATGGAGACCCTCCATGACACTTCAGTCAAGTGCTGTGACATCTTTAAAGTCTTACCCAATCAACAGAAACACGTCATTAAAGTTGTTCTGACGAACGGTGTTGCTGGCGTTGGAAAAACCTTCTCAGTGCAGAAGTTCACTCTGGACTGGGCAGAGGGCTCAAAAAACCAAGATGTCAGTCTGGTTATTCTGTTTTCATTCAGGGAGCTGAATTTGATCAAAGATGAGCAGTACAGTCTCCTCACACTGATCCATGAATTCCATCCAACATTACAGAAGGTCACAGCAGAGAAGCTCGCTGACTGGAAAGTTTTGTTCATCTTTGACGGCCTGGATGAAAGCAGACTTTCACTGGATTTCAAGAACAATGAGGTTGTGTCTGATGTCACACAGACGTCATCAGTCAACGTGCTGTTGACAAATCTTATTGAGGGGAAGCTGCTTCCCTTGGCTCTCATCTGGATAACTTCCCGACCTGCAGCAGCCAATCAGATCCCTCGGACATGTGTAAACAGAGTAACAGAAGTACGAGGCTTCACTGACACCCAGAAGGAGGAGTACTTCAGGAAGAGATTCAGTGATGAAGAGCTGTCCAGCATAATCATCTCACACATCAAGACATCCAGGAGCCTCCACATCATGTGTTACATCCCAGTCTTCTGCTGGATCATTGCTACAGGTTTGGAGCAGATGTTGAACACAGCCCAGAAAGGAGAGCTCCCCAAGACCCTGACTGACCTGTACTCTCTCTTCCTGCTGGTTCAGACACAGAGGAAGAAGCAAAAGTATGATGAGGGACATGAGACGAGTTCACAGGAGCTGACAGAGGATGACATGGAAGTTCTTCTGAAGCTGGGGAGGCTGGCGTTTGAACAACTGGAGAAAGGAAACATCATGTTCTACCAAAAAGACCTGGAGCAGTGTGGTCTTGATGTCACAGAGGCCTCGGTGTTATCAGGATTTTGTAAACAGATCTTCAGAAGAGAGAAAGTGATCTTCAAGAAAACAGTCTACTGCTTTGTTCATCTGAGCGTTCAGGAGTTTCTGGCTGCAGTCTACATGTACCACTGTTACACCAGCAGGAACACAAAGGTACTGGAAGACTTCCTGGGAAAACACCACAGTTACTCATCTCTGGATGACTTCCTGATGGGAGCTATGGAGAAATCTCTCAAAAGTAAAAATGGCCACCTGGACTTGTTTGTTCGCTTCCTTCATGGCCTCCCTCTGGAGTCCAACCAGAGGCTCTTAGGAAGCCTTCTGGGTTGGAGACAGAACAGTCCAGAAACCATCCAGAGAGTCATCAACAACCTGAAGAAGATGAACATGTACACAATCTCTCCTGACAGAAGCATCAACATTTTCCACTGTCTGATGGAGATGAACGACCTCTCAGTACATCAGGAGATCCAAGAGTTCCTGAAGTCAGAGAACAGATCAGAGAAGGAACTCTCTGTGATCCACTGCTCAGCTCTGGCCTACATGCTGCAGATGTCAGAGGAGGTTCTGGATGAGTTGGACCTGAGAGAGTACAACACATCAGAGGAGGGAAAACGGAGACTGATCCCAGCTGTGAGGAACTGCAGAAAGGCTGAGTAAGTCCAGATGTGATTATCATTATAAATCCACACAGATCAATAGTTTAGTTCTTCAAATATAAATTATATAAAAGTCTCATTATTGTTAAAATAATGCTCTACTTGTTTATAGCCAAAATAATATGTCAGTTATATTTAGTCACAGATGTTCTTGAGCTGTTTCAAATGTTGTGAGTGGAAATAATGTTGATCTTTCAATTGGTTGTGTTTATAGCTGTTAACTTAATGAACACAGTTATTCTATTTATTTCTAGTAATTATCAGATTTTACAGCTGTTTCTTCTATTTATCTTCCCTTGGGTGATGGAATAAAATACAAATGTAACACAGTTGTTTTTATGTGTTTATTTATATGACAATCTGCAAGAAAAGAAGCTAGAAGACCTCAGCGTACCTTCTCATAAATGAGAGGATTATCACAAGTCTTAATGAATGTATGGAGTTAGATTTGTTTCATAATTATTTGTGTGAACAGATCAACAATCTGTGTGTAAATGTGTAATCTGTAAACATAACCTTCCACAAATACAAAAAAAAGATTTGTGAACTCACAAAAATATTTTGCAAATATAAAATGGATCTACAAATACACAAACAAATTCCACACACAAAAAAAGATCTGTAAATACATTAAATTAATTTGCAAATAAATGAAAAGCATTTGTGAATATCTTCTTGACATTTACAACTTTCCAACAGGCATTTGTGAACGTAGTTTTTATTTGTGAATCGCAAAAACCCTTTGCGGATCTCAGTTCCACGTGTGTGGATTTTCTTTTTACACACACGGATTTTGAAACAAATTTTCCGCCGGTTTGAACGAAAATCCACACGTATCACTCGGCAATTATCGGATAGCACGTGATCGCCTGCTGACGAAGTCATTTCCGTATTTCAAAATAAGAACACGCATTCTTTCTATAACCCTTTTTTATTTTATTTTCTAAATCATAGATAAGTAACGTGCATTCATTGTTTCACGTCAGTTAGCAGTTAACAGCCACATCAGAAACAGCCTCATCCTTTATGTATTTTATTTATTTTTTTCAAGTTGCATTAAAATCACAAAGCAGCATTTTATTAGTTGTGTACTCTAACTAATGTAGTTCTAATGTCTGTGAACCGCACCATGTTTACTTACATAGTCACATTGTTTCAGTGAGGCTAAGATATGACAAGTGGCAGCATCCTGGTTAAAGTCTTGGGTAGAATGGCTGTTGGTGTTGATAGCTGTTTTGGTTTAGAAATGTGGTATTGCTTATTGTTAATAAGTAATTACACTAAGCTAGTGTTAGCTACTGAACCGGCATGCTACTTGCTATGCTATCCGAAAATTGCCGAGTGATACGTGTGGATTTTCGTTCAGACCGGCGGAAAATTTGTTTCAAAACTCCGGTGGGTGCATCCCAAGTCTCTTAAATTCGATCCACGTATCCCTCATTTGCGTCTTTTCCTTGCGTCTTAGTCCCGCCCACCGAGGATGCGAGGAGAGAGGAAACGAGGACATTTGTTTTAAGAGACATGAGACGTGCTTTCCTCTGAAACGTCACGTGAAGCGACGTCCGTTTCCGATGACGGCGACAGCTGATCACAGCTGGATCAGCTGATCACCACTGGATCAGCTGATCACCACTGGATCAGCTGATCACCACTGGATCAGCTGTCAGTCGGCTTTAACAGCTGTAGAAACGTTTGATGGAGTTTGTGTCTGCACACATGTGGACTGTGTTAATACTAGTAAAGATTCACAGTTATCACTGCTAGAGCAGCTGTTTCCTCTCTGCAGCCTGTTACCTGTTTAACGAACACCTGAATAACAACCTGCACTCTGCATTTATACTGAGTCCTGCTCAGAGGATCAGGAACCATTTCCACTCGCAGAATGCATTTATACTATTTATTGATTATCTGCATCTGTATCTTTTGATAATCCTGATAGTGAATTAATCATTCAATAACCCAGAATATAATCGGAGTGTCTTCGGAACTCTGGAAAATATGTATTTGGCTAGATGTTTCAGGGAAACTTGAAATGATGTGACTCATGTCAAACCCGACGCTCAGGAATTTTCAGCCTCGCGTTTACCTGTTATTATGGATCAAATTAAAGTCAGGAAGAGTCTGTCTGTCAGTAAGAAACAGTTTAATGGAGGAAATAACATCATGAACAGAAAAATTTCTCTAATAAATGAAGTTGTTTCTGGTTCTTTTGTTGATCAGACCGACAATTAACAGATTTTTAACTATGCGATGAATAAGAAAACAAATAAAACATGTGAAACACTTAAATTTAATTTGTCATTTGTCTCCACTTCGGTATGAACTGTAGTGATGTATCAGATCAGCTGAAGCGTCCAGTCACAATAACTGATATCCATTAAAGGGGCGTGTTAGCTGGCAAAGACTTCCGTGAAGTCCACTCTCATGTCTCCTCACTCCTCGATCCTCGCTCCTCGGAGCAGAATAAGAGACTTGAGACGCCTGCTCAGGCGAGGAGCGAGGAGACATGAAATAAGAGACTTGAGATGTACCCACTATCTTTGAAGAGAAGTCCTTCTGTGATTATTGTGTAACATATTGTTAAAAGATGGCTGATTGAAGGAGTCAGAGCTCAACTTCACCCTTCTTTGTTTATCTCTGAACATTGATATCCTTCAGATATTGATATTCCAGCTGAACTATGAAAATACTTTGTTTGGTTATTGGTCCTGGTCTCCCGGTGGTGCCCAGTAATTGATTCATGTTAATAGTTCTATCAATTTTTAATAATTTAATGATTATCCTTGATAATTAGTAATTATTGCCCTTTATCAAATGTGCTTCTCACCCCATGGGTGGTGCTTTAACAGTTGGTGCCAGAATTATTGATTGATATTGAAAATCTTTTCTTTTCATTAATTACTGCTAATAACCAAATGCACTCCTACCCGTTC
Source organism: Euthynnus affinis (assembly GCA_029490765.1). Taxonomy (NCBI): domain Eukaryota; kingdom Metazoa; phylum Chordata; class Actinopteri; order Scombriformes; family Scombridae; genus Euthynnus; species Euthynnus affinis. The sequence continues at coordinate 14,316,700 of CM055856.1, read as the reverse complement.
CCAACACTGGTGTGCGAGCTAATGCTTGGCTAAAGTACCCCAGCTACTGTTGTTGGTAGTCAAGGCAGTTGTAAACCTGACTGTGGTATGGCTAAGAGCACTTCACTCGAATCTGGCAGCTGACCTTTGTTGCATGTCATTCTGTCTCCATCTTTCCATTAAAGTAATAGAATGCCCCAGAGGAAAAAATGTATTAAAAAACATGATTAGCTGATGTGAAAAGCAAATGTTAATCAAAATAAAGTGTCTTGTCATCAAACGCATGAAATAAATATAAAGTCCCCTTTCATGATAACATATGTTGTAATATATGTGTCATGACAGATTTTCTCGCTGTGGACTCTCAGAGACTCACTGTGAAATTGTGGCCTCGGCTCTGAAGTCAAATCCCTCCCATCTGAGAGAGCTGGACCTGAGTTTCAACCCCCTGTATGATTTAGGAGTGAAGCTTTCTGCTGGACTGGAGAGTCCAAACTGTAGACTGGAGACTCTGAGGTCAGTTCACTGGCTGTGACATTGGTACTTTTTTCTATGTATTCAATTCAAATCCTTCACTTAAGTTTCAAATATTTGCTACATAATTTTTTGGAATTTGAGTACAAATCTTACAAATATTTTCAGGAAATTCAAAATCCAGTCTTGTTTTGTGTAAAAATGACTTCCAAAGTTTAAACTAATATGAGGCTTCAGCAGTCTGAGTTACACACATACATATTACATTACATACATATCAAGTTTCTTTGTGTTTCTTGCTGAGCTGCAATGGAAGGATCACAACTCAAAGAGGGAATTTTGTACTAAATAGTCTGTAACTTTGAGTTAGACAAATCAAGTGTGTGTAGCAGACTGTCAAAGCCTCATGTTAGCTTCTGCTGAACTTACAAAATGATTTCCTACAGTGTGGCTGTGTTAGGAAGAGACCACTTCACAGTCAGTATTGTTACCTTCCCCCAGTCTCCGGCCCCGAACCGTAGTAAGGCGGCCACTGGTATATGCTAACTCACTTAGCTTAGCCTGGCTCGTTGGCTGGTAACAAGCTTTACAAAGAGTCCGGACCAACTCTGCATTGGAGAACGGGGCACTTTATTCCAGCGGTGCAGCAGATGTAATACATAGACTCTCTGTGATGCATTTGACTCTAGCTTCACTAACAGTAATAACAGTATTTTCTCTGTTGGCGTACACCTATTCACTGTGGCTGCGGCTAACACTCTCGTACTCTCTCTCTGTTTACACACACACGTCACACACACATTACCCACAAAGCCACCTTCTTAAAGGAGCAGGCTTGGCTTGCAACAGTATGGAAAGAGGAATGATTAATGCCACCAATAACATGTTTTAATTACACATACATACTAAACTACTAAATACAGGAGGGAGATGTCATGAAATATATACTGAAAGATTTTTAGTCCAACATGTCTAATTTCATATTGATCCTCTAATTACAGACTTGACTGAGTCCAGCATCATTTTATGAATCAGTGTTGACATGAATGTGTCTGAATGTTCTGGTGACATTTGGGTGATGTCTGTAGAAGGCTGATATTATGATGATCCACAATAACAAAGTCACTGCTCATTTTAGTGAAAAGATCATTGATTGGGACACAATAATGTTGAACTACACATTTAAAACCTGAACACATCTGATTGGATTAGAAATGTATTTAATGTATACATTGATTATAAATGTATTTAATTTAATATAAATGTATTTAATAAATGTATTGAAATCATTTATTCTTTATTCAGATTGCGGTACTGCCAGTTGTCAGAGATCAGCTGTGCTTCTTTAGCCTCAGCTCTAAAGTCAAACCCCTCCCATCTGAGAGAGCTGGATCTGACTGGAAACTACCTGTATGATTCAGGAGTGAAGCTGCTGTGTGAGATTCTGGAGAGTCCAAACTGCAGACTGGAGACTCTGAGGTCAGTTTACTGAATGTTGCTATTGGTCATCTTAATTTTTAACAGCTGAACCTCATTTATGTAAATGCATAAATTACATCCATGGAGTTGATTTCCTTTCCCCCATATTTTCATTTTTTACAGTACAAAGTTTAATCTGTAGTTATATAAGATGACTAATTCTCAATGAAACTGTAGAAAATGTCCACTGTTAGTTGATAAAGTACATTAATGTTATCATTTTTAAAGAGTCACATCTGTATACAGAAGATCCTCTCAAGTAATATCTGTTTTAACTTGATCAAGTTTACTTGCTGATTACTAATTTACATATTACTTATTTTCAACTTAATTTAATTTTAATGTGTTTTAGTGAATAATGTCTGGCTGATCATTGATATTGATCCTTCAGAACACACACATAGAGGGACACAGAGATCAATGCAGGTGTTTTTAGTATTGTTATGAATCAGTGTTGACATGAATAGGTGTCTGAATGTTGTGGTGACATTTGGATGATGTCTGTAGAAGGGTGACATTATGATGATCCACAATAAAACAATGACAAAGTTACTCTGCTCATCTTTGGGAAAAGATCATTGTTGAGGAGATTGTACTGTTGAACTACATATTCAGGACCTGAACACATCTGATTGGATTGTAAATGGATTTTTAGCTACACAACAACAAACAAGAAACCTGATTTCTGTAATGAGGGTCAGGGATTAGAGAAACCTGGTTTCTGTAATTAGGGTCAGGGTTCAGAGAAACCTGGTTTCTGCAGGTAGAGTTATCCCGGGGAACTGTGATTTCTGTCATTTATTGGCTTTTTACATGTGAGCATGTGCACAATAAAAGACTGCAGATAGAGAAAGTAATAGTGGAGCAGCTGGATGAAAGCAGAGATCATTAAATGAAGCGATGCGTCCTCATATTTAAAATAAGTCCATCCAAAGTCCAACTAAAACTGAAACTAACATAAAGCAGCCTGTAGAAGTCTAAATAAGTTGGTTTCCAGCACTGAACATTTACATTTTTTTATTGAGTCACTTTGACATTGTGAGGAAAAGCTCTGCTCTGTCTGTCCTCCTCTCACTGTGCTGTCAGTCTGCTCCAACACAAACACTCCAGTGTCTTCTCTCTGTATTACAGTTCATATCAGACAAGGAAAGGCTGTCCTCTATTAATTGCATTAATATTTGTGCTAGCCAACTGGCCAACTTCTAGCCCCTAGTAGATAAATTACAAAGTGATATTCAGTTTTGGAAGACTCTGCCTATATCCCTACTTGGTAGAGTGAACTCAATAAAAGATTATCTTCTTACCTCAAATATTATAGCTAATTCAAACATCCCCATTTTTCTGACAGACATTCTTTAAGAGATTAAACTCCACAACTCCTTCTTTATGGGATTACAAAACTCAAGTAGAAAACATATCTACTAACCCAAATCTAAAGGACTATATTACTGGGCTTCTGCCATTAAATCCTTTATTTTCTGGCTTGAAACCTCAGTTTCTCAACCTAACTGGTTAAAAATAGAACAGGAAGACTGTCATCCCTATTCCAAAGGTGCTATACTCCATTCCAATTGGCACTGACATGCAGTAGTATAAATGAAAATGAATATTGACAGAAAAATATACTGTATGTATAAGATTCTTTGACTCAATAAAAACATTTGAAGACTAATACAGTTCAAATCAGAAAGCCATGCTTCCAGAATAAGGTTGAGTTTAGTGGAGAAATCTGATAACTGATCTGCTGCATGTACACAAAGATTTACAGTAACCAGGTTACTACAGTGAGTGTAAACAAACTGATTGATGAGGACATAGTAATGTTGGTCTACACATTTAAAACCTGAACACATCTGACTGGATTAAAAATGGATTTTTATCTTCATCATTTATTCTTTATTCAGTTTGCAGGACTGCAGTTTGTCAGAGATCAGCTGTGCTTCTCTGGCTTCAGCTCTGAAGTCCAACCCCTCCCATCTGAGAGAGCTGGATCTGACTGGAAACAAGCTGCAGGATGCAGATGTAAAGCTGCTGTCTGATCTTAAGGAGAGTCCAGACTGTAGACTGGAGACTCTGAGGTCAGTTCAATGACTGTCTGTTACTATTGTTGATCTTAATATTTAACAACTGAACCTGAACTGAACACACACACACACACACACACACACACACACACAGAAAGATTAACGCAGGTGTTTAAAGTACTTTTCATGAATCAGTGTTGACATGAATAATTGTCTGAATGATGTGGTGACATTTGGATGACTAGTGCAGCACCTGTTCAGAACGGGCAACTGCTTGATCTCTGGTGAAACATTAATAGTTGATGTGATGTGCTTTGCCTTATGCACAAAACTAGTCATTGTGTATCAGGCTCTTAGCACTTCCAAAATAAAAGCGTGACCTATGCCCAACAATGTACCTGGACAGCTCTTGTGTAGTAACTTGCTGCTGATCTGCTAAACATGCTGCTAATGCTATGCTTCCTGTCTAGACATGGGGTAAGACTACTCATTTTAGATAAAAACTTATTGATTAGGACCATGTTGAACATTTATAACCTGAAAGCATCTGATTGGATTATAAATGGACTTTTATCTACATAATTTATTCCTTATTCATATTAAGGGGCTCTGATTTGCCAGAGATCAGCTGTGCTTCTCTGACTTCAACTCTGCAGTCAAACACCTCCAATCTGACAGTGTTGGATCTGAGTAACAAGAAGCTGCAGGATTCAGACGTGAAGCTGCTGTGTGATTTTCTGAAGAGTCCAAACAGTAGACTGGAGATTCTGAGGTCAGTTCACTTATGTTACTATTGTTGATCTTAATGTTTAACAACAAAGACTAATTTATGTACAAACATAACTTACATCCATTAACTTAATTTCCTTTTTCCATATTTTAATTTTTAATTGTAATTGTTTGATCTGTAGTTATAGAAAGTGACTGATTCTTAAATAAATTGTAGAAAATGTCCACTGTTAGTTAAAGTAAATTTATGTTCATTTCTTGTAAAGAGTCACATCTGTATACAGAGGATCCTCTCAGCTAATATCTGTTTTAAAATGATCAAGTTTACTTTCTATTCTTTAATATATTTTCATTTTTCATGAATAATGTCTGATCATTGATATTGATCCTTCACACACACACACACACACACACACACACACACACACACACACACACATACACACACACACACACACACACACACACAGAAATCAATGCAGGTTTTAAAAGTATTTTTTATCAGTGTTGACATTAATAGGTGTCTGAATGTTGTGGTGACATCTGGATGATGTCTGTAGAAGGCTGACATTATGATGATCCACAATAAAACAATGACAAAGTCACTCTACTCATTTTAGTGTAAAGATCATTGATGAGGACATAGTAATGTTGAACTACACATTTAAAACCTGAACACATCTGACTTGATTATAAATAGATTTTTATCTACATCATTTATTCTTTATTCAGTTTGGATAACTGCAGTTTGTCAGAGATCAGCTGTGCTTCTCTGGTCTCAGCTCTGAAGTCCAACTCCTCATCCCATCTGAGACTGCTGGATCTGACTGGAAATCAGCTGCAGGATTCAGGAGTGAAGCTGCTGTGTGATTTTCTGAAGAGTCCTCACTGTAGACTGGAGATTCTGGGGTTAGTTCACTGACTGCCTGTTACTATTGTTGATCTTAATGTTTAAATTGAACCTAATTTATGTACAAACATAACTTACATCCATCAAGTTAATTTCCTTTTTTCCATATTTTCATTTTTTACTGTACAAAGTTTAATCTGTAGTTATAAAAGACTGATTCTTAAAGAAATAGTAGAAAATGTTCACTGTTAGTTGTTAAAGTAAATGAATGTTTATCATGTTTTGTAAAGAGTCATATCTGTATACAGAGGATCATCACCAACTATTATTTGTTAAAAATGATAAAGTTTTGTTGCTGAAGGATAAATATTTCTTTGTTATATTCTTTAATTTGTTTTAATGAATAATGTCTGATCACTGATCCTTCAGGACACACACACACACACTGAGGGACACAGAGAATTAAATGCAGGTGTAAAATGTATTTTTTATGAATCAGTGTTGACATTAATAGGTGTCTGAATGTTGTGGTGATGTTTGGATGATGTCTGTAGAAGGCTGACATTATGATTAAATTAAATTACATTTTATTTCTATAACACTAAATCACAACAAAAGTCATGTCACTTTTCCCAGAGAGGAGGTCAAAGCCTTACTCTGAGATTTAGAGAGATCTAACAGTTCCCCCATGAGCAGCACTTAGCAACAGCGCTAAGGAAAAACTCCTTATTAACAGGAAGACACCTGAAGCAGAAGCAGACTCTAGGTGGGCAGCTATCTACTTTGATGGTTTGGGTTGAGAGAGAAAGAAAGAGGGAGGGGGAGAGAGACACTGAAGCATAATAACAACAATAATGTCAATAACAACAATAATAAATATAGAGATATGACTAGTAATAATAATAGTAGTAATAGCCAGAGAAGACTTCAGGGACAATACACAATGACAAAGTCACTCTACTCATTTTAGTGCAAAGCTCATTGATGAGGACATAGTAATGTTGGTCGACACATTTAAAACCTGAACACATCTGACTGGATTATAAATGGATTTTTATGTACATCATTTATTCTTTATTCAGATTGCAGGACTGCAGTTTGTCGGAGATCAGCTGTGCTTCTCTGGTCTCAGCTCTGAAGTCCAACCCCTCCCATCTGCAATACCTGGATCTGAATAGAAACAAGCTGCAGGATTCAGGAGTGAAGCTGCTGTGTGATTTTCTGGGAAGTCCAGGCTGTAGACTGAAGACTCTGAGGTCAGACATTTTTACTGTGCTGAGATTAATATATGATGTGAAAGTTGTGGTGACACTTCATTGCAGACACAAAGCTAATATTATGCTGACCCACACTGAGTATCTTAATGGTAAAGTCTATTTTGTTCTTAGTTTATTTTAGTATATTTGCAAAATCACACCACAGTGTCTCAATACACTTTACAACAGAAAATGTTAAGACAATCGTTCTGGGGGGCTTAAACCAAGCAAACAGGCACACCAACAACAAGAGAAAAGAAAAGAAAGACATATACATACATAAATACACATACATAGGAAAAAATAAGTAAAATAAAAATACAATAAATGAAAATTAGAACAACAGCGTCGACTAGCTCAGTAAAGTATAGGTCAATGCTAATGAGGTAGATCATATGATTGTGCAAATAGGTACGTTTTTAGTCTGGATTTAAATATATCAACTGACGTAGCGTCCCTGATTGTGTAAGGTAGCTGGTGGAAAGGGAGCTCGGTAGGAGAATGTTCGACTGCTTGCTGATTTTTTTATTAAACCTTGGAACAGTGAGATATCCAGCACCATGTGATCGGAGTGCACGAGAGGGAGTGTACGGGGTGATGAGTTCAGATAAGTATGAAGGTGCAAGTCCATGTAAAATGTAAAGCACTTTGAAGTCGGATCTGGCTTGTATTGGGAGCCAATGTAGGGAGATCAAGAATTCAGCTGCCGGGAGAAACCGGATGAACGTCTGAATGAAAAGTTATAAGAGATATAAACCGCTAAAGTGTTAGCAGCGGCTCAGCTAACAGCCTGTATCTGACGTCCGTGGGTCGCCATACATCGTCGGAGAAACACCGATCTCTTAGATGAAACTGCTTTATTCAGTGTTTTTACCTGTAATCAGCAGGTCCGTTTGTTCTGAAGAGGAGGAGACCTCTGCGCATAATTCGGCTCCTGGTAAAAACATCCTGAACCATGAATTTCGGAGTAATCGTATCCCGGTGAAGCTGATTATTTAACAACGAAGACAACAACTCCCATGATCCCTTGCTACTTCACACAATCATCACATGCTGCCTTTTGTTATTGTTTTGATTGAGAGACCCCTAGCGGCTGAAATTACATATTGTGCGTTTAACGGGTAGACCCTTACTCTGGGTGGGCGGCCATCTGCCTCGACCGATTGGGTTGAGAACAGTGGAGAAACTTTTAGAGGAAGCCAAGTGAGACAAGAGAGACTACACACACACACACACATATATACACACACACACATACATACGCATACACACACACACACGTACACACACACACACACATATACACACTCTCTCGCTCTCTCTCTCACACACACACACACACGACAGATCATATCCATATTGCCAAAACTGCACAAAAACTACAAACATTCACAGATGATCAACATCTATATAACAATATATAAACATAAATAAATAACAATATCAAATACAATATGAGATTATGCATTTTTGAACATATATAACATTATATTTAACATATAATCACACAGAAACATCTACTACCAAGCTTTTTTTCTAACATCATGGCAGGATTTAATATATTTTGCGGCTATTATTGTACATTTATTTTTTCTCCACATAAATATGGTAGTTTTTGGAGATCAGGGAGATGGGTGAATTATGGGTATATATTATTTATTTTTTCAAAAAAACATCTTTCTCAAGTCCTGGTATTTGTCACAAGATAATAAGAAGTGAGATCCTGTGTCAACTTGTCCTTTCTGACAGAGTGAACACAGTCTGGCCTCTCTGGGGAGCCTGTTCTGCCTGTGACGGCCTGTTTCTATGACCAGGCTGTGTCCACTCAGTCTGTACATGCTCAGTGTTTTCCTCACGTTTCTGTCGGTCACGGTGGTCAGGTACTCTGCCACCGTGCACTCTCTGTTTAGGGTCAAATATCATTCTGATTTACTTTGTGATTTGGTGGTTTCTTTCCAATATTTGATATAATTTTCTTTTTGTTTTGAGATGATTTGGTTGGGCCAGATTGTTTTCTTCTTCCGCACCGACTATCGGGGGCTGGCTAACAACATTAGCTACTGATTGTTTGTTTGTTTCCACGGTGCGGAGTCGCGTTTCCAATTCACTAAGCCTCGCCTCCAACACTGCAAATAAACTACATTTATTACATTTCCCATTATCATTAAAGGAGGCAGAGCAGTAACTAAACATGAGACACACTGAGCAAGAGAGAGCAGGAGAGCGAGAGGGAGAGAGAGAAGCCATCGCTAACTGTTTAGCTTAAGGGTTAGCTGTTAATGCTAGTGCTAGCTGCTGAGCTCAAATAACTAACCGCTGTGTGATTAGCAGGAAAAAGTCACTAAGAGAAAAAACACAATGAGAGTGCTTATGTAGGACTAGCGAAAATTTACAAATATAGTAGGTATTAATCCACAATAATATAGTAACACAAGCGAATTGAGAGCAGCAAAATCTTCATATATCTAGAAAGAATTTACAATGGTTAATCCACACTGAACCTCTTCAAATCTGTTTTTTTGTGTTTTATATTTGACAGTTTTCAAACTGTTTTCTGGTTTCAGATCTTTAGAGTTTCCATCTTCTAAACTTTAGGGCTGGACAAAAAATAGGTTTTCCAATTAATAGTAAATCCTATTTGAATGATCAATAATTGATTCTGGAAATCCAGAGATTGATGTTTGTATTGTGCCTTTACTCAGTAAACATGTACATCTGCACTGTGTTGTGTGTATGCAGTGGTTACTTGTTGTAAATGGTTGGAGCAACATGATGTGTGAAATGTTTACTTTGTTGTTGTTGTTGAGTTATTACAACATGCAGAAAAACATTATTTTAAGTTTAAAAGTAATGGAGATGCTAGCTGCTATATTAGCTGCCATGAGTCTCGACGGTCTCGTAAACCGAGATAAATCAGATTTTTTTCAGTAACTCTAAACTTATAGATGTGTCATATTTGAGTCTACTTGTGTCTTTCTTTCATTTGGCTGAACAACAGAGTGTAAGAGGTGAAGTCACCATGTCTTTATTGAAGTAGCAACATGTTGTTATTAATATTACTGAGAGCTCTTTTACACTGTTTGTATTTGACAGTTTTTAACCTGCATCCTGTTGGGTTCAAATGTTTGGAGTTTCCATTTTCTAAATTTCTAAATTCTAAACCTTCATCTCTGAACAGATTATGAAATATTGAATGATTTCAAGCATGAACTTTGTCTTTTAAAGTAACATCATCTATTCTTTATTCAGTTTGTGGGGCTGCAGTTTGTCAGAGATCAGCTGTGCTTCTCTGGCTTCAGCTCTGAAGTCCAACCCCTCATCCCATCTGAGAGAGCTGAATCTGGGAGGAAACGAGCTGCAGGATTCAGATGTGAAGCTGCTGTGTGATCTTCAGGAGAGTCTACACTGTAGACTGGAGACTCTGAGGTCAGTAGAGTGTTGGAGCCAGTGTTATTAAACACAGTGAGTATCCAGTATTTCCTAGTAAACCTCCAACCTTCTCAGTGACTGCTTTCCTCAGTGAAGCTGTGAGAGAAGAATGGTGACAGGCTTCAGGATTGGACAGAAAGACACAAAGATAGAGAACAGTTAGCCAATCAGATCAGCCAGAAGTTTATTGTCATCATGTGTTTGAGTTGATGTGAAGACGACTGTTGTTATTGTGTTGATGTCTGCAGGAAATAAAGCTGGATTCCAGCTGACAGCATTACATGGTGTACAGACAGTGGTCCTCAACATCAAAGTGTTGTACCATCAAATCTGATCTGAAAGTGTTTGTTCTCATTTCAACACTAAAAAAATGATCAGTTCATTTTTATTTCTTTAACATAGATCAGTCTGACTGAAGCCTGCAAATCACTGGCTCTGATTCCACAGAACCATTATTATATTTAATAAGCATGTGGTCTTTAAAGTGACCAGAACCTCTGCTGAAGCAGGTGTTAAGCTGAGAGTTCTGACTGATTTGCATGTCTGATGATTTAACAGTAGGTCTTCAAAAATCTTCAGATCCAATAGAAACTCTGTAGCTTTTAAACTTTTCTAACAGTTGACATTTATCAACAGTAAATCCATCAATAAACTGATGAGTGAATGTCTCTGTTTCTGCAGTAATGATGTGTTCATGACTCTCAGAACTTTAGTTCCCGTGTATACTTATAATCTGCAGACTTGATACCAAAAATCTGTGCAGGTGTGTGAGCTTGGAGCTCAGTGTGTTCACTGCAACATGTTAACATGAGAGCTGAAAGGAAGCAGCTACGCTGCACAGCTGTTCCACTTCTGGTCTGAACAGGACTGAAGTCCCTGCTGCTCTTTATACTGGATGTGCTGCATCACTGACTGACAGCTGATGAAGTGAGTCTCACTAAACTCTGATTTATGACCTCTCTTGTTTCTTCTTCTCTCATCAGCTGGAAATGATCTCTGTCAGTGTGAGTGAACATCCAGGAGTGTGTTGAGAGAGGATCAGCTGGATCCTGATGATCCTGGACCAGAGTCTGGATCTGGATTTTCTTATAAGCACATTGTCATCAAGCATTTTCAAAACATCTCTCCTTTCACGGAATATCTCTGCCTGAACTCCATTTCCTGCAGAGATAGAATAATTTGGAAAGTTGATAACACTTTCTGCTAAAAGTAGGACCGGATATGCATCACTCTGATCATTCTTGGCCAGTTAGGAGTGATTTCCTGCTGAGATGTTTGATAGTTATGGCCCAGTTGTGAAAGATATGACAGATTGGATGTCCAAAATTTTATTTGGTTAAATTCTGCAAGCCTATATGCACAGGTCAAATCATATCTTGGTTCTGGTGATAGCAGCATCACGCCTGTGGTGAAAAACCTTGTATTTTTTTTATTTAAGTCTAAGTTTTGATGATCATATCAGCAGCTCATGGACTCCGGTTTTCACCATTAAAACATGTTAAAATAATATCTATAAATAGATCCTATAACTCCATTTATCTCATGGATTCTTTGGTTACTTGTTTGTTTTTAGGATTGATTTGAAAAAAAATATTGATTACTTTTAAAGGCTCTTCATGGCTCTGATTACATTTCATAGTTGCTCTGTGTGTAAATATTAAAGGTAGAGGTATCTAGCTGTTATATGCAAAAACATGATGTTGAAATTAATAGTTTATATCTCATAATGATATTTAACAAGTAAATTGCAGTAGGCTGTAAGTAAACACTGGTAAGCCAATCAGCCAATCAAAACTATATAATCTATACTTGTAGGTGAGACAATTTGATCCAGCATGATGTAGCCCTATCCAATCACATAATGCAGCATCTTGCATGTATTGTACAACACTGCACACAGCGATAATGATGCAAACAGGCTGTTGACACAACTTCACTAAAAACAGTAAATTTATCTTCACCACTATCCAACTCATCTCCAGCTCATTCCCCTGTCCTTACAGAGGGTTGTTCCATCAACACACCTAGAGAAAGCTGTGCTTACTTGGAAAAAGTCTGGTTAGAATTAACAGCATAATGAGTGAAAGCAGGAGAGCAGGGCTGGACAATGGCCTTGTTTAATCTTTATTTCTTAATAAATGAACATTAACATCACTGACTGTGGCATCATCATTATTATTATTATTATTATTATTATTATTATATCAGATGTATGTTTAAAATTAAGGTGTAGGTAACTTAAGAGAACCAACTTACCGTTACCAGCATTATCATTTACTCTTGGACACATTTTGTCTTTCAGAGGATGTCCATTCACAAGTGTCAATGAAAAGTGTAAAACCGCTTATATTCATCATATCTATCTGGGTCAAATATCACCATAAGTGGATGATTATTATAACAAATTTCTTTTTCTTTATTTCGCATGCAGAATATCATGTAAATGACATTTATATATTTATTAACCAACATGAATATAAAGTAATGAAATGGACAGCTTATTGAATTTTATTGACTGTTTCAAATACAGTAAAGTCATTTTAACACAGTGTGTACATATTTTTGAAGCAGCAGGGGTTCTGACTTTTGTCAATGACAAGTTCCTCCTTTTCCTTGACAGCAGAATAGGGAAGGATAATGACAAGAATACATTTGTCATTGAGAGAAAATGACTTTCTGTCTCTGTCATGATTTCAGCATGCAGCAGCTGCTTACAAAAGTACAAAAAACAGATTTACCATAGTTTAAAATGTTTTTCAAGCTTTTTGATCCATATAAACAGTCGATTACTGTAACCATGATCACTATAAGTGGTTACCACTGCATTAATTTAAACACAACAGAAGGTCATGGTTTGGACTTTATTTAATTTACTTTTTGTCTGCACAGTTTGAACAAAATGAGTGAGTGAATGAATAAATAGATAACGTCAAAACAACGTTGGCACACTTTTATTTCTTAAATTATAAATGCTAAGCTTTTAAATAAAATGGTTCACTCCAACACAGAAGTCACCACAAATAAAATGTAGATTAACTGAAGTATTTTTGTGAAATTCCCTCACAGTTCTTCCATTTTATGATTCCAAACACAGACAAGTGATGCAAGTGTGAAAAGAAACTTGAGTCTGTTTCCATCTGTCTTGACAATCTTTTACACACAGCTAAATTAAGCTTAGCCTGCCCCATAGTAGGCTAACTCTGCTGAATCCATGGTTACTTGGCGGGGAATCATATCTACATTAGACTGTGTTTTCTTTATTCCTTAACTTTATTGCTGAAGTTGAATACAATTTACAACCAAGGAAACAGCACCACCAAGTGACGACACAAGAAAACCATACAGACTTAACATGCACAACAAGGAGAAATAAATACATGACAAAGACATTTTGAAAAATAGTTAGCGATATCTCTATACATCACTTTGTCTGTTGAAATGTCAGAAAAAAAGAGAAAAAATAAGATTGAGAGGGAAACTGGTTAGGTTGTTCCAAATTCTGTTTTATTAATCTACTTAATCCTCGCAGCTCTAAAGGGATGTTGTTGTTTTTATTTGGTAAACTCACATTTGTGAATGTAAAATTTTGCAATAATAAAATATAATTAAGAGTTATTGTCTTTGTCATGTAAATAGAAATTTAAAAATAAGAAATGGGGGAAAGTAATTCACAGAAAGAACACATCACATCATTTTAACTTTACAGATTAAAAGTTATGAATCAATTTAAGATAAATGTACTTCACCTCATTAGATATGACAAGCCATTGCTGTGGAGTCCACACTTTTCTACAGTTTATAGCTTTCCCTTAATAATTCTGATATGATATTGAACAGGGAACAGAAACAGTGTTGTTTAAAACAAAGCTCTTATGTTGTAGTTATTTCTCCTAGTACCAGAAAAACAATTCTGACCAATCAGAGAGTCGCGGGATCAGCTCACAAAGCTGACAAAGGTGATGTAACTCCTCTCCTGAATACCACACAGAAACAATGGAGAATTTCCCAGAAGTTACAGGAATACTGCTCTAGATTATCTGTGTAAGCAGTTTAGTGCCTGTGTGTGTTTCTGATATCCTGTGGAAGAGTGAGCAGACAGCCAATAAAAAAGCAGACTGAGGCTCACTGGGGGATGCAGGGCTAGCTCCCTCCCGTGGACATTAGACCAGTAGAAATCTGTACTTTGGTCTGATGTAAGATTTTTGCAGAGTGAAGGAAGTCAATCAGTCAACAAGTGCTCAGCATATGTGGGAAATCCTTCCAACCCTGTCTCCTCAAAATTACGTTCCCACACAACTAAATTGCATTCTCAATTACGTTTCTACAAAAACGTATTTTGCCCGCGATTACGTTGGTTTGTAACGTATCACGAATACGTTTCTGTCCCAGGCCTAGTTTCAGAGAGCACTTTGAAGTATCAAACTGGAATTCACAATTAATCATTTATGCACATGTCAGATTTAATTTTTAGCTCTTTTCACCTCAATAATTTTTATACACTTCATTTATATGACCATAGACCAAGGCTATTTCCTTTGTACAGTCACTTCAAGTTTTATATTTTTCATTTACATAGCACATTTCAGCAATAAGGCATCATATCCTATCTCAAAACTATTAGCCTACTATTCCATTCTGTAAATAGATTTAAAGTTTTCAGTCTAATTTTAATAATACTTTGTTTCATTATTATTATTAAGAATAATAATGGGCAGATAATGGGCATAATAATAATAATAATAATAATAATAATAATAATAATAATAATGGGCAGCACTTCAATGTGCTCTCTGAAACTAGGCCTGGGACGGCTTGTGTCCATGAAATGTGAAAATTAAAACTTTGTCATAGACCTACATCAAATACATTTTTGAAAGGTCTCGACCTGGAAAATAACATATTAAAGTATGATGATCCTACATGGCTCCTGCTTTGAAAGACTGACCTTTGAACCTTGACCTCAGTGCACATTTGAAGGCTTATAATTCATCAACAAAAAGGGGGAACAGACATGGGACCAACTGTTATAGAGAGCTCTGGGCCTCAGCTATCATGTGAATATAGTCAACAACTGGGGACGCTGTCAGATATGGGTAAAATATGGTTAAAATTAATTTTCACTCATAAAGGAATTAGATATTTAAAATCTGATTACACAAATGTGTTTATCGTCTCCCTTAAACTCCCTAGTGTACTCTCAGTTTAGTATTGACAACTTCCTAATATATTAAAAATGCTAATATTTTTTTTAAACTACAATTCCCATGAGCCTCGCCATGCTTCTTGATACAAATAAGCACCACAGTTGTAGTTCTTCTGGTTGTAGAGTGGGGTAGTAAGATAGGGTTGTGAAAAGATCTATCTGTTGAATATATCAAACGTTTAATACACTCGAACTAATAATCACACTGCATCTAAATGATCTATATTAACTAAAAGTTAAGATGTTGGTTTGTTGAACTCAAACTTAAGATATTTTAGTGAGTGTTTCATAAACAGCGTTTTTGAGATGGCAGTTCTTCTGTTTTGTAAAGTAGGGTCATGAAATAGGTTCATAAAACGACATAACTACTGAATATATCAAATATCTATAACAAACCGGACTAGTAATTACACTGCTAGATGATCTATGTTCAGAACATGTAAAGATGTTGCTTTATTTTAGACATATATATTTGTTTGTGTGTGCGTGCGTGTGTATATGTATGTGTATGTGGTGGGGGGAGGGGTGGGTGTTTGCGCACGCGCCAGCATTTTACGAATTACTCAACTTTAGTTGCTTTTCAGATGACACACTACTTTATACAGTACCAGTCAAAAATTCGGACACACATCATTCAAGGGTTTTCCTTTATTTTATTTTTTGGCTCTTTAGATAAAGATTGTAGTTGACATGAAGTCACGTGAAGTCTATAAAATAAAAAAATGCTCTGAAAATGAACCAGCTACATGCCATGTGGGTGCAACGTTGTCATTAGGACTGGACAGTTATCACAGAGGACATCAGGATGGACCGGGACGGCAGCCAGGCAGATGCAGATCAGGCAGAAGAGGTGGCTCCTCTTTAATCCAATTCATCGATTAGATAATTCAGTCAGTGGAGGCTAATGAAATCCTTCAAGGTTGACTATAATTCTCTCCAACTGTCTCCTCTAATGTATTTTTCTCTTTATCTTCTATAATCTGTCTCCTCCATCCCTCACAGACGCCTGGTGAGGTTTTGACCTCCATGTTTGTGTGGAATTTAACATTTCCTGGTAATCAGATGATCTCAAGCTTTGTCAATACCAAAGACACTGCAGTTATTAAATTTTAATATGCAACAAAACTGAAGTCGACAAATATAATCAGTCTAAAAACAGGGATGAATTCCCTTGAAAAAACGGAACTTAAACAATTAATTAGTTAGTCCACTGACATGAACTAATTCATTATCATTTAAGTTATTTATTTTTAGCAAAAATAATGGATAAATAAATGGATCTTCAGTGATTTTCCCTCTAAACTTCTCACATGCTTTCATTTCAATAAATGTTCAAATGATCCAATATTTCAGCAAAAATCAAAGATTAGAGAAAAAGTCCAGAAACTGAAAACAGATTTGTGTATCAGAACTTTGTTTTTTCTTCTTTCCTCTCCCATTAATCATCTCACGACGCCTCAGATTTATCTGCTGACCCTTTGGAGGGGCCCCGACCCCTAGGTTGGGAACCAGTGGACTAAACTAGCTAACTGTATATAAAGTAGTGTAAACTAGCTCCACCTCCAGCAGCTACAACAGTAACATGCTGCTCTAACACTGATGTGTCAAAACTTTGATTTGTAATGGAGTATTTTTACATTGCTGTATTGGTACTTTTGCTTAAATAAAGGACCTGGGTACCTCTAACACAACTAACTACAGACACCAGTGTTTTATTCCATCAAATGTATACAGTATGTATACTGTACAACATCAACTAATATATGTTCCCCAAAGAGTGAAAAGAAGAATCTGAAGTTGCTGGAGTCAGAAATCAGCAGACACATTTATCAGTGTCAGCAGTCATGATGAATAATAATAAAGAGGGAACTCTTTGACATGAAGTTAGATGCTAAAAAATGTCTTCTGAAGCTAAACACTCCCTGAGTAATATGAGAGGTGGTCATATGACAATGTGTTAAAATAAATCATTGTAGTTACTTTTACATAACAATAAAAACGATGCAAACCATGATGAAGGTTAGTACTGACTTCAGTCCTGACCCTCCTACACACTGAGGGAAGATCTTGGTTTGAATGAAAATGAAATTTAATCTGAATTACTGCAGATTTAAAGTTCAATTAATGAGTAGACCTAAAGCCACTGAATGAAGACAAAGGGTTTATAAAACATGTGATATTTAGTCAAGATAGTGTTTGGTTGCGTTAGAATAACTATTTGTTTTTGTTGACTTAACCTAAGACTTCAAGGCAGCCCCTTTGTTCATATTTTGAAATATCTGGTATTATTATGACTATATATTTCCTTTCCTTATTTCCTATATATTTCCTTACAGGATATTTCCTTACAGCCCTGACAGCTATTTACATAAAATCAACATTATTGATGAGTACCTACACTGACCCCTAGTCAATCAGAACAGGTCCTAATGAGTAATGCAGCAGCATGTTTATCTGGAGTAATGTCTGCAGCTGGAGACATAACACAGTATATGAGGGTGTCTGGAGTCTGACCCTGAATGAAAGGAGAACCTGCTGCTACACAGTTGAGACTTCGACAGGATGTTTCAGAATGGTAAGATTATGTCGAAGTTTGCTCACAAAGTAAATATAGCTGGAGCTAGCTTAGCTTTAGCACAGATATGTTATATTCCTTCAGCTAAGTAACAGAAAGAAACAGTCGGCTGTAAAATTACTCACCGATAACGGAGGGAAGATTGTCTCAAAAAATGAATTATATCCTTTCCTGACGTAAATTTCCATCCACTGAAAGGCTGTACAACTTTTTAGCTGCTGAACAACCGGCAAGCATCCAGCTGCGATGCGAACTGCGACCACAGAAGTTAGGAAACCTCCCTGCATCATCACCCTGATCTATCCCAAAAATACTTGTTTTCCACCAAACAAGCCATTTAAACTGAAACGACAAGTTACAGTCTTACAGTGTAAAAGGCACGAAAATGAGATTTGTTTACAAGAAGACGGAAACCATAAAGTATTCCTTTTCTTTTCTCTTCTCTTATAAATCTTAAAATATCTCCATCCAGTTTGACATTGACATCCATTCCTTCACCAGAGTGTTAACATTCATTGAGCTGCTTTTGTTATTATTGGCTTCACCTCATGTATGCAGCCTCCTCCTCTCCTGCTGCATTACGACCCCCCCCCCCCCCCCCCCCCCAAACCTCCATCTACTCCGTCTCTTCTCTCTGTCATTGCTTTGCCATTTTTTGTTTCCTCAGTTTCCTCTAGAAACACCCGTAGACGCCTCTGTTCATCTCAGCTACATCTAGGCGTTTCACACCCACGTACACACACGATGCAAACACTTTTCACATTTTGCTGTCCAAACCCCTCTCTCTCTCTCTCTCTCTCTCTCTCTCTCTCCATCCTCTCTGCAGCTCCTCTCTTGTAGCCACAGTGGTGGAGTCTCTTAATTATTTATAAGAATCTAAAATTCAAATGAGGCACAGAGAGTTCTTTTATTAACAGTGTTGGAATCAGACCTCTCTTTTCTCTCTCTCTTCTTCACTCTCTGCCCCATCCCAGCATTCCCGGCTGTCTCTCACTCCCTTGCCGACGGTTGCCACGACAACCCACACTTGTCCTAGAAACGCTGTGTACATAAGAAACGAAGCCCACTCCCTTGTTAGGTCTGTTGCTCCTTCTATTGTTTAGTGAGATGTATTCATGTCACGAAAAAAACAACAACAACAGCAAAAAAAAAACGCACACCTGCAAGATAAAAGCGCACAGACACAATTTAAGGAATAGAAGTATTTCCTGCTGGCTGAGAGAAATTCTGCAAAACTGATCATTAAGATTTATTTTCAAGACATTTACTGTGTTTTTAAAGCCTTTCTTAGATTTGTTGACCTGCTAATGAGAATATGATACACAGTGAAATACAAATGCATCTCAAATACTTTATAGAATCGGTACGGTTTATGCATTGAAAACAATTTTGTGTTCATTTTTATACTTTTTAATTTGCAGATTGTCATCACACCAACTGTTTAGGAATAGCTTGACATTTTGGGAAGTACTCTTCTACTTTCTTTCAGAGTAAGATGAATATCAATCTGTGTGTGTCTGTGTGTTCAGGACAGAGCTGCAGGATGTCAGGATGTGGTTAGCTTAGCTTAGCATATAGATTGGGGAAACAAAGTAAGAATACACCATCTACCAGCAACTATAGAGATCACTTATTAACCCAATATATCATATTTAGTCTCCACACAAACAATAATTTTGTTTTTCAGAGTAGACACCAGGCTAGCTGTTTCCGCTAGCCTAAGCTAAGGTAATCACATTTATGGTTCAGCTCCTGACTGATATCTATTCTCTTATTTCAGCATAAGAAAAAACAGTGAATTTCCCCCAAATGATCTGTTGCTTAAAAACAGCAGGTTATGTTGTGCATTCATAATAATCAAGTTTTCTGCCTTTTTTTTCTTAGTTGTTTTCTTGGAGGATTTTCAGCTCCTTCCTCAGCTCCAGTTCCTTTGTATGTATCTTTATTATCAGCGCTCGTCAGAAACGTCTGTGGTGTTTTGAGATGTTTACCTCAGGATTGTTCCTTAGAATCTGTGATACTTTACCACAGGTTAAATTCCTGTTGTGCCATAGAACATGTGCTATAAATCTCAGTAAAGTACTTCAGAACATGCGGTTATGTATCTCAGAACATGAATATATGGTACAGTACAACAAAACATGTAGTAAAGTACAGTTTTGGTACAGTACAATGGAGCATGTAGTAGGGATTCATGAGCCTTCAGACCCAGGGGAGGTAGCATTTAACTGGGATTTATTCCCTTCAAACATGATCAAATATTCAACATCAGTAGTCAAGATCGACAGTGTCTTTGATCAATTTTTTGTGTACACCCATATTCATTC
This sequence comes from Euthynnus affinis, assembly GCA_029490765.1. Classification (NCBI taxonomy): domain Eukaryota; kingdom Metazoa; phylum Chordata; class Actinopteri; order Scombriformes; family Scombridae; genus Euthynnus; species Euthynnus affinis. The sequence goes on along the minus strand of CM055856.1, from coordinate 14,296,375 downwards.
TGTATGCTTCATAAAGCAGTCAACTTAAGGCATGCACAGGCACAAAAAGAGTGTGAGAAGAGAGCAATCAATCAATAACAAGAGGACATAATGAAGTCGGCTGATGGTCTACACATGCTTACAGCCCCACCTCCCCCCAACACACACACACACACACACACACACACACACACATTGCTGTTTAAAAAAAGATCAGGTAATCAGGTGTCAAAAGAGCATTTATAAAAGAACTTAAAGTGATGAACAAGAGCAAACAAAAGAAAAAGTGACGAGACAGAACAACAACAAAAAACCAAAACGTATTTCTTCTGTTAGGTGCCATTTAAAGTGTTGTAAACATGGAAAAGAATTAGTCTTCACTAAATACAGCATCTATACATCATGCACAGTGGACTGCGTCTTCAAAATAAAAAGTCCGACAGAAGATTTAGAGCTTTTTGAACCAAAGTTACAGAGTGGCCTGAAATACGTTTACGCCATGTGTACATTTATATTATATTATTTATGTCTATTAAGTGCGACAATCTTAATTTTCTACTATTACAACCCATCTATTGCATCATTATCATCGGTTGATTTCTCCTCAGATTGTCCAATTTTTTTACAGAGCCTGGCAGGAGAAAGAAACATTTTGAGTGCGTAAATGAATAAATCATGCTCTTAAATGAATCTTTCAAATAAACAGAACATAGCATTCACCATACTGACATTTTACAGATTTAATTGATGTTGTATGAGCAAAATGTGAAGTATATCCATGCATATCCATTCAAAATCCCAAACAAAACTGCGTTAAATCCAGATGACCCATATAAATGGTTCATTTGTGTGCACAATTTATTCATTCTTGCACACAAATTCATTGTTGTTTTTTTCCCCCATGACACCTTCCAGATGCCAGATATTTTCAATATGTTGCTGATATTCTGTAAATCCCTTTGAGGCACTGTACAGTAATATAAACTATACAAATAAATATGACTTTACAAGGTTGAGAAAAGTTACAGTAAAATCCAATTCAGATTGTTGGATAATGAACATTAGTTTGAAAACTTCACACATCTCTTAGATGTTATAGAAGGCGTGTTTTTTAAACATCCAATTTTTATCAAATGTAAATCATTCAAATTAATGTGACCATAATCCATATAACGTAGCCCTAAACCTAGACTACACAGAATATTTGACGTTCCGTGAATTCGCGGTGCTAACATTACGTTATCATAAGGCAGCCTTACTTTTATCCATCAATGGAGTCAAATCCAAAATACTTTTCGCACATTTCTTTTCTGATAGTTTGGCGTCAGGAGTAGGGCTCGCTAGTTTCCGCCACTTTGCGTTAGCTAAACTAACAATGACGGGGTACACACGTTCTGTTATTTCGAAGAGATCAATACAGATTGTATATTTGATAAGCAAAAATCCTTCCTCAGAACTTTTCATTTCTTAACAAAACTAAACTTTTAGGGCTTCCTAAAAACTAAACATTGGACTTCCCTAGAAGTTTAGTTTCCATATGTATGTTTGGCTTAAACTGGACCCTGTAGAGACGACATTTAGTTCAACTACGCAGCACCAGTCAAGAGTTTGGCTGGTACTGTATGTGTGAATTCATGTGTGGTTGAGTGATTAAACTTGAACTTGAGTTTTCAGTTCAGTTAAACATAGTACAGGAGTTTTTCCTATTTACAGACTTGTGTCAGTTGAATAAAGTATGTGTGACTGGATAGATAGGTTTGTGGGAATAACAACCCGCACATTAATATCATAGCTATAATGTTAGTTAGGTTAGCAGAGGAAACAGCGCAAAAATACAACCAATAGCACAAGAGATTTAACAGTCAGTTCAAATAATCAAAGTGAAACAAATGAGGCGCAGTTTAAAATCACTGTAGGCAACTCTGAGAGGTAGCGCAAGCAGTTTCCATACAAAACCGTATAAGAGTACGCGACTATAGCAAAAATCAGGAAAGCTAGCATTCTTACTTACATCGAGCTGGGACCATTTTTGCATAATGTGATTAGTAAACAAGCATGCTACATACAGTACAGGAGTGGGTGGAGTGAAGGTGTGAGTGGGGCCAAAGTGACCTTTTAGGACCCCCCTCGTCCCCCCACTGTTGAGTCTGACCTGACCTCACCTCCACACAGAGACGCCGTCTGATTGGTGCAGAGTTCAAATACGCCACTGCTTTGAACCTTTAGGCTGAGCTTTTATAGTGAGTGGATTTGACATTTTAAAGACAGACAAGATTCACATTAAATACAACCACCCATATTCTGCTTTTAGTGGTTTTCTGTTATTTATATCCCGTTCTGGTGTCGGATGTTAAACACGGTAAAAGTTCCGAAACTTGAGGTGAACGTATGTAGAAATGCTGCCTGCGAGTTAAAACGCTTCATTTGTAATGTTTGTTGTTTTGTTTTTCTTTTTACCTGAAAATGAAAAGTGCTTTTATCTACTTTTTGAGGTAAATCTGCCACAATGTGAGAAGGAAAAGATTGACAGACATTACATTAAAATATCTACAATCCCCATTTTTACTATAAAGAAATGTGTATTCCACATATCATAATTTTCAGTTTGAGTTTAGCACATGTAAAGAGGATCGTTATGGATATCTAAAACTAAGACATGTCAGTTGTAGAAATCTGAAACTGGAGTTATGGCTAGTCATAACTACAGAATTTAAGTTAAAAGAGTAAGTCAGAATTGTGAAGTCTGTCGGTCTAGTAAATTCTAGCACAGATGTCTCAAAATGATTTTTTGTTATAATTCAGGATAATTTGCAGATACCTATTACATGTCAAAACCACTTTCCGAAATTGCACATAAACTGTGTTTTTTAAGGAAATGTTGCTGCTGTAAAGATCAAGCTGCATGGCGCCAAGTTGATTGTGGGTCAGTTGCATCTCCATGACAACCCAAAGAGAAACGGCGTTATCTTCATCGGGCAGGAATATTACAATTTCTCATACTATTTATTTACAAAGTGCCACTCAGTTAGCTGTCCCGCTAAATGAGGCTACAGTCTTACGTAAAAGCATTCTGTAATAAATACTGTAAACATGCACAGGTTATAGGAGATAACGGGCTGATTCAGTTCCATAACACCAGCCTATTTCCTTCAATCTGTCCACAGAGTGTCTGTTAGCGCACACACACACACACACACACATTTTAACTCCACTGGGCCAAAACAGAGGGCTGCTTCTGTTCAGGTTGGCACACCCTCCAGTGTTTGGCACAGTGTGACATGGAGACAGTGAAAGCTGAGAGGGCGCTGACTTGTCAAGGACGAAATGAGCTCTTTGAAGGTTTTCTGGGTAAAAATGAAGCTATTGTTTGAGCCCATCGACCAAAACGATGTCACACTAGAGCCAACGTCACATCCAACTCCCCTGGTCTTCTTTTATAATGATTTATATCGTTTTCATTTTTTCTAATAATGGTGCATAATATCAACAACGTGTCTAAAACTATTATGTTATGGCCCAGGATGTCGCTTCAACAGAAGCAAAAATCAGGATGATTTTAAACAAACCAATGCCAAAACAGAGCCTCATAGAAAGGATGGTAGCCAGAATTTTGGAAATACTGTAGTCTTGAGTCCATAACTACACCAAAACATGTCACACCAGCAGCTCTGTGAGTCTGTGCTCAGGCACAGTGGTGGTGCTAACATCACACACTGAAAAACCAACATCACCATCTGGAGCCGTGTTGCTAGTGTGGCCAAATCTAAATCTGGACCTTTCATATTTTATTTATTCATTTATCTGTTAACTTGTATTTTCAGCAAAGTTTGTTTCCCAGCATGAAGTAAAGAGCTTACATTAAAGTTCTGGCAGAGAAACACTGAAACCTCAGTTTATTTAACCAAAGTTAAAGTTATCTAGAATACTGTAATAATCTGGAATCTGCCAATAATAACTGTAAACTCTCCATAGGTTGCTAAAAATACTGAAGATAGAGCTCCTAAAACTGGTTAGTCGTAGCTACAGGCCTCCTCAAAGCATGCATGTGGTTGTCTGGATGTCTGCGTGCAGCTATCTGCCTGTAACTGAGCCCCTCTGATTCAAATACACTTAATTATTCTCTCTGGCCACAGGAGGTGCACTACTTTCCACTTAATGGACATGAAGTGATGGGTAGTTTAATGCTATTCTCTCTGAGCTCCACAGCTTCTATTAATTTGGGCGACTTAGGTTACACCACAGACCTCAAATCTTGCTCCCTGGATTTATTCAAACACAGTGAGCCACATCTGACTACGACAACATGGATGTATACACTTTTAGTTCAGTTTTTTGTGTAGTTTAGAGTGCTTTGGTGATGCCAAAGGGTTTGTGATGTCTTTGGAAGTTTTGTGGAAAGAATAGAAGAAAGATAAATTGATAGTAATTGTGGGTAAGTGAGAATTTCCTGGACTCTTTTGCAGCAGTTTATCTTAAATCGATCACTGTGTGTGTAAAGTCTTTTCTTAGTGACTGCTAACTAGCTTCAACCTAGTGATTTACTAAATCAGGCTGCACCATTAAAACTCTAGTAAACACTTCAGTAAAGTGTTTGTTGTGCCGTTCAATAGGGAGCAACCGATTGTGTAAACAGTAAGCGACTGTTAGCATCACAAGCTGTAACATAACTTGTGAACTGCCAATCCTTTGTGACCGTAGCTGTGACTTTATTTTGTAATTGTTTGTTTTATTTGTATCTGTATATCTGGATAAATATGTTAGAATTAGTAGCATTCATGCAGTTTACAGTGAGAGGGAAACATCCCATTATGCTAAGCTAACCACCGTTGGACGTTCAGTCTAATGTTATTGGTTTAGTCATTCGAGTAGTATTTGTTTTTTCTGTGCAATGTAAAGTGTCAGGTCAGATATGTCGACCATACTTTTACTAGTCAATCTAAACTGTTCAGATAACGTTAACTTTTACGCAACAGTTCCACCTGACAGTTTGTTGCTATAAATATTTAGCAACAACTCCTTTCTACTAGTTTGTGATTGGTTTTAATTTAGTGATGTGTAAATCTGTACTTAGTAAACACTGACGTTAAGTTTGAACTTACAACAGCTGCTGCGATCAGCCTCTGCTCCTTTTAAACCCAAGTAAACCTTAATTAATAATCAATGAATTATTGGAAATATATGTGTTACACTGTGTGCATGTCTGTCTGAGTCACTGCAGCAGCAAGTAGAAGAGCAGCAACATCAGGAATTTTGGCGCTTGATGACCGCCGTGCATCAGCAGCGATAAGCGTGGGAGTGTGCACCTCCGTGTTCATGTGCACACAATAAACACCAACAGGAACAGATGGACGTAAGATGTAAAAATTCACCATTTTCTCAGTATGCTGTTTAGTCTTTTTGTAAAAAAAAAAAAAAAAAAAAAAAAAAGACTGATAGTTCATCAACAGCAGCAGCATCTCCCCATTTCAGTTCACCGAGTTTCAATTTTTTTGGCATCAAAAGTGGAAACCTCGTCCCCCAGTTTGCTCCAGTAACTGGACATATAATCCTATTTCCATTAAGACAGTTGTCCATTTCCATGACAACAGACACATGGGTTTCGTCGATGGACAGCAGAAAGAAAAAGAAATGTGAAGAGGAGATAAGCTGCTACCACAGAATGAAATGAGCATGTTGGTGATCCATCCTTTTCTTCTATCTAGTATCCAAATCAGGCGTCAGGTGTCAGACCATGCTCGTCGTGCAGCAAGAAACAACAGTAAAGAACAGGAACAGATTTTTATTAGTTCATCATCTGGTGCAGGTGCTTGAGAACGATCGTGCTTCAGTGGGGTGGGGGGGGATGGTGTTGTGTTGGTCAGTTGTTGTCGTGTAGTCCTTCTCGCCAATTTCAGGATTTTAATATCACTGCAGGCAGAAAAAGAAAGAAATTCACAGAGGATTTAAACGGATTATAAAGAGGAGAAACACTGCGTTATCTGGGCAAGACAAAATCTACACATTGTAGCTTGTTGTAACTATATTAACTCAAATTGTGTGATTTTTTTTTCTAACTTTAAATGTTCTTGAGGAAGAATCAGGTCTCATGCGATAAGAGAGCCAGATTTTACTTACATCCCCAATTGAGGGCAATGGCTGCAGTGATTATAGCAATCCCTCCCAAAATGGAGACGACGGACAGCACCATAGCGTTACGGCCCAAACGGCGAGCGCCATCAATGTTGCCTTGCTGCAGACTGTTTCGGGACTGAGCAGAGGAGAGGAGAACTTTAAGAAGAGTGATTCCCAGTCAGGGTACTTGTGCAATTAGCAGGGGGGACATGGAAAGTTAAATAAATTAACAGAACTAAATTCAACTAATTAACTTAAAGACAGAAACTGTAATTTGATTAAAATAAGGAGGAACAGAAAGAACCAAGTAGGATTTCAAGAATTGGTGTAATGCTGATCTTTGCTATAACTAGCGAGTTTCCAACCAACCTGAGTCACATTACTTGAGTATTTCCATGTGATGCTACTTTCTACATTTCAGAGGGAAATATTGTACTTTCTACTCCACTACATTTATTTGACAGCTTTAGTTACTTTTCACATGAAGATTTGACACAATGGATAATATAACAAGCTTTTAAAATACAACACATTGTTAAAGATGAAACCAGTGGTTTCCAACCTTTTTGTCTTTTGACGTCTTACAAAAAGCAGTGTGTAGTCGGGGTCACATTTCACATGTCTATGAGTTGTTAACAGCTCCACCAAATAGTGATTTTTCCCTCTAAACTTCTCACATGCTTTCATTTCAATAAATGTTCAAATGATCCAATATTTCAGCAAAAATCAAAGATTAGAGAAAAAGTCCAGAAACTGAAAACAGATTTGTGTATCAGAACTTTGTTTTTTCTTCTTTCCTCTCCCATTAATCATCTCACGACCCCTCAGATTTATCTGCTGACCCTTTGGAGGGGCCCGACCCCTAGGTTGGGAACCAGTGGACTAAACTAGCTAACTGTATATAAAGTAGTGTAAACTAGCTCCACCTCCAGCAGCTACAACAGTAACATGCTGCTCTAACACTGATGCTTCAGTATTAATAATCTAATGATGTCATATATAATAATATATCAGTCAGAGGGACCAAACCACTACTTTTACTGCAACACTTTAACTACATCAAGCTCATAATACTGATGGACTTTTACTGTCGGAGGATGTTTCATGCAGGACTTTTACTAGTAATGGAGTATTTTTACTTTGCTGTGTTGGTACTTTTACTGCAGTAATTTCAATAAATGTTCAAATGATTCAATATTTTTTTTAAAAAATCAAAGATTAGAAAAATCAAAACCTTTTTACTTGTAATTGTGTACTTTTACATTGCTGTATTAGTACATTTATTCAAGTAAAGGATAAGACTATTTCATCCATCGCAGCACTGCATGTTGCCACTGAAAATGTGAAAAGTAGTTAGAGAGAGAGCAGAGAAGTGGAAATAGTTTGCTAAAAGTGATGGCTCAAGTAGAAAATATAGATAATAGGTTGAAACTGTTAAAATTAATGAAAATACAGTTGACATTGCCAAAAATAATGGATAAATAGTTGAAAATCCAGCTTCTGCCACTCCAAGTGTACCTGATCTAAGCAAAATAAACATTGACAATTCAGTTGTATGAATTAATTTACTTTAAGTAATCGTATTAAATAATATCCAGTTTATAACGTTGACTGATTCCTTAAGAAAATAATCAGCAGATTAATCAATAATGAAAATGATCATTAGTTGTAGACACAGTCTGAAGTCGTACCATCACAGAGAAGGTGAGGGCTACAATGTTGATGGGCCACAGTGGGCAGAAGCAGGACAGGATGGCCAGGAGCAGGTAGTCCCTCGGCTTGGATCCGTCCACCGCGCCCTCTATGATGGTACTGGGTTGGCGGGTCAGCGAGGGTCTGGGTGAGCTCGCCACCACCGAGCCAGACCGACTGCCCAAACCAGGCCGACCATTAGGATGGCCGCCTGGCTTAGCGTACATTTTGGGCGACACGGAGGACACTGTGGGAGAGTCGACCCTCACTGGACCAATGCCGTTACCTGGAAGGAAAGAAGGTGGCAGACGGAGCTAAATGACTGGATAATGTCATTTATTAGTGTCCCAAAGTGCAGTTGTTACTCATGTTTGACACGACAGTGGCCAGCTGCTTCAAGAAATGACAGCCTTCAACTATATATTTGTGTTTTTAAAGATTTATGGCTTTAGAGATACAGATAGAGTAGGGAAGGAAGAAAGTTGAGAAATGGAAACCAACACATTTGTTGGATTTGTTGACTAAAAGGAAAATATGGTGTAACAATGGACCACTCCTTTAAATACAGGTTTAAAAATGATCACAAAATACTTTATATATTTATATTTATAATACACAACCCAAGCTTCAATGTTAACACTGAAATTTTCATTTTTTAATGCAAAATAAAAAATTTTTTTATAAAAAATGCTTAAACATGAAAGCTGAGGTAACTCATTTTTGCAAGTTTTTTGAGTGTTCACAAATTTGGAATTAAAATTAAAATTCACGTCAAAAACTGAAAGTATTCAAAAGATAATTACAATTAAAGAATGAAAGGGAATAATTTTCACATTTTAAACCAGTGTTTTGATTGTATGTTGTTTGTTCCCTTAATTCCCTTTTGCAAGGTTTACAAAGAAAAGCAGAAAATTCAAGTTGCTCTAATTCAGTTGGTCATCTACATAATCTAAATATTCTGATTAAAAACCTTTTAAGAAAGTATTTAAAATGTAATTAAAATGAGAGAAAAACAATTTGTTTAAAATAAATGCTTATTGTATTGCTGTTGTAGTGTTGCCTACTCTGCACTTTAAAAAATATTTCAATGAACAAATATTTTAAGGTCATAATTTCAAAGTTCTTGCACGTTTAACTCTTGTATGAGTTTTGCTTGATGAAGGCGTGACGACAGAATAAAGTGAGTGATAGACAGTATGTGTGATTCTATTCTACATTTAAAATTGTGTGACATGAATGATGGTGGTATTGTGAGTTACTTTTGGATTGTTGTGTATTGTAAAAAGTGCTGTATTGTATTATTTGGAAGACTTTTCACTGTTGTTTGTGTAATTACTTGCAGAACAAAATGGATTTGATTTTAATTTCCAACAAAAGGTGTCCAGCTTCAGGTCAGTCAATCAGTCGATTTAAGTCAGCAAAAGACGGTGGATTTATTTGGAGAGAAAGATGGTGTCGGAGTGAAATACAGAGAAAGGAACTGGATGAGAAAGGATAAGAGGAAGTGGCTCTTTAAACCATCTCCGTCCCTGAAATAAGAAAAGTCAGATAACAGAAATTGAAATGTCACAAGTGTTGGATGATGTTTATTTGGAGAGGCGAGCGCAGGAGCAGGGCATGTGTTATAGTTACTGGTCTCGGTGTTGTCGCTGATCACTGTCAGCTCATCCTCTCTTTGTTCTTGAGCGTCCGTCGTTGTTGGGGGCGGGACTTGATGCTTGGCGCTGCCCGGTTGAGAAGTCACGGCGGCGTGGTCGGCCTCTCCCGCTGGCTGTGCGCTGGTTGGCTGCTGCAGCTCCGCCATGTTGCTGGATGGTTGGGTGGCGCTGGGACTGGTGGCCATCAGATGGTGCAGACAAAGCTAACTGTTGATGTAAAGCTGAAGACTCGCTCTGGAACAGATTAAAGAGATAGAAGCATAGATTTTACTACCATATTCATCAGTGTCAAAGCCTGATCTATCTCATTCCTCTGTACTGTAGACTTTAGCGACCCCTTGTTTGGTCCTTTGTCGACATGCTACTAAGAATGGAGATATCTCAAAGTCGAATAGATTTCATGGAGCAGAGGCTTGAGGTGTCAGCTTGTTGTTGAAGCAGATGATAACAGCACAGAACAGATCCTGTAGAACGGCTTCTTCAGGATCTCGCCGACAGATCTCTTGGCAAAAGCACCGAAAAGTTGAGAGTGATTGTGGCTTTTCAAGTGAGGTGCGACCACAGTGGTGAAAGCTTGTTCACTTCCATTTACAGCGCAGATTCGTCTACAAGAAAAATATGGAACGACACCAGATCGGCCATTTAAATAAAAGTTATAAAATAAATAAACACAAAATGCCTCATTATTTATGGCAAATCAGTTTTTGGCAGCCGACAAGAACATATTTTTTATAGCTTTTGTAGAATGACAGCAGCTCGTACTGCGAATCAGCGGTCTGACGTTGATACTGTGCATTTTTATGTAAGATGATTATTTGGTTTTAAAAACTATCCAACAGACATCAGGCAACAAAGTGGGTCATGGATGCAATATTGGTTTCATTCATATTGTTTGTTTTCCTCACTTAATAACTGCCGTGTTATTAAATGCTGCGTCTCCACAGCGAGTCCAGAGAGTAGAGAGAGAATATTAAAACCGTTGCGCTGTAATCAAAGAGCGCTATTACATTTTTCTGCTTTGCTGTCAGAAACTCTGTTTAGTGTCTCCACTCTCAAACCAGCACGACAAGAAGGACCAAAGTCAACAAAGTTTATGTTTTTAGATTAAGCTCCAGAAGAACTACTAAATGAATGTTTGTAGTGCCATAATCGTGTTCACTACTGTTTCCACTAAAACCAGATTTACAGTTTTAATCCCAATTTTTAAGCCAACATAGAAAAGAGAGAATGAACATTTAAACATCTTATTCCACTGGTCAAACTCCATCTGTTTAGGAAGATCACCTGAAAGCTCCAGAAGTGTTTTGACATTCTCCATCTTTAGGGGTTATGAACTGGGTTACGTTGAGAGAGAGACGCTGCCTCTCCTTGGATATGCAGCTGTCTGCGGTGTTTTTGAAAAGGCAGAGACCTCTCTGATAAAGGGTGTAACAGCATTGCCATGGTTACCTTCCTCGACAACACGGATGGGTGAATGTGTGGATCCTATTGACACAATCAGACATTCAAACCAGAATGTGCTGACAGTGACCAGAACTAACACGGCTAAAATGAAGTTCCTTGTTTAGAAACTAGTGAACCAATTAGACTCATTTTTCATATTGTAGGTTAAAGACGGAGAGTCAGACCTTCAGAGGGCAGAACGGACAGAGACAGCATCTCGGCCAGAACGCCTTGATGTGTACCGTTTCAGTTCTCCGCTTGATGAAGTGCCTCAGTAAACATTTTCAGCTCGAAGACATCAAAGGCTCGTGTTCGCTTTTCACCACTGAGGTGCTGACCATCACTCAAAATATCCATATCAGCAACTAACTTGGGAGAGAAAGTGCTCAGAAAAACAGAACTTTGAACATCTGTTTCCATGACAGCTGGTCTACCGAGGAGGATCATCTCCAGAGCAGATTAGGAGATTATTTGTCATGAATTAAGATGTATTTTCAAATGGATTATCTAATTATGCAGTGGCGTGTATCAATCTAATAATCATCAGAAGTTCCATGATTATACAATCTCTGTTGGCTAACAGGACGAGAGGAAGATGGTTTTTGTTACCTCTATCACTGCATACTGTGCACATGTGTATATATATATATATATAAGTATATGTAAAACAAAGATCTATGTGTGGGGGTTGACAGGGTTGTTGATTCATACCAATGACTCAACAGTTTCTTGCTGCCAGGTGCTGAAGTTTTTGGCTCCTGATCACTTGTGTAGGTGGACATGAGCTGTATTTGTTTTTAGCCCCACAGTGCTGAAGGAAGAACTCAGATACTTAAATAAAAGTACTGATATTGTAAAAACTTTGTCTTCTTGTCAACAAATCTCATGTTTGGGTCCAAACGAACAGTGAACTTACCTGCTAACAAGTATCGAGTGTGCATCCAGAGCCTGATATATCTGATTCCTCTGTGCTTTGGACCTCCATTGTTGTCCAAGTACTAGTTGAAAACACACCAGTGGGCCACACCGCTGCACTGGGTGACATGTGTCTGCATTATGAAGAGTTTGGTTAGAAATGGATCCAAAGACCAGTAACCCTGGTGAGGTGTTCAGTCTCAGGAGAGTTGTTCTGTATAAAGCAGACACCACTGAACATGTTTCTGTTTACAGCTTCACTAGCTGGTTGTTCACCTACAGGTGATCAGAGTCGCTGGTCATGATCCTGTATGGCTGATCAATAGTACTGATTAAATCCTGTATTGCCTGCAAACACTAGACTAGTCATGCTAGTGTTTCATGCTAACGTTAATTTCTTGTTTTCACACTAAAGTGACTTTATTGCTTTCAGGCTAATGTTACTGTACTGTTGAGTGTGCAGAGGGTCCAGTATCAGTATCTGTATCAGTATCAGTATTTGTTGAGGCAGAAAAATTATTTGTATTCAAATAAAAGTGGAAAGAGGCTTAAAAATGTTGTTTTTATTTTTGTTCTGCTTTCAATTTTAGAAAATTAACATAATTTGAACACTAACAAACGTTGTGTGTTGTGTCGCCTGTTTTTTTACTTTAGTTCCTTTTTTATTTTGAAATATTTTCTGCTTGTGTCTGGTCACCTTCACTTACTGTGTTTGATTATCTCATGTGTTTCATCTGTGTCTCGTCTCCCTCACCTGTGTTCAGTTTGCAATCACTCCCTGTGTATTTATAGTCCAGTTTTCAGTCGTCCGCTTTCACGCTGTGTGTGTTTTTCTGTGTTTCTGGTCTTTGTTCCTGGTCCCAGTGTCTCTTGTGACTTTTGAGTTTATTCATTAAATATTCAGCATCGTATCCAACCTGCCTGCTGTCTCTGCATTTGGGTTCAGCTGCTCCATTCACCACCTTCGTGACAAATTCACTTCCAAACAGTAACGTCACTGGTTTCCAGCAAGTTGCTTGATTTCTTAGTACCATAAACGTTCATATATAAGCTATCAGGACATTGTGGTGACGTCTTTTCTGCACCACATGCTTGATGGTTGTAAACTGGAAACCCGTCTATAGAGCGAGCCGAGAACAATTTCCTCACCGTTTGTCTCTTTTACAGCTTTTCACAGATGTCTTTATGTTCATCTGACAGCATTCAGTTCAGACTTCACTGACTGTTCAAAGCTTGTTAGTTATAATTAGCAAATGCTAGCGTGTTAACATGCTAAACCAACACTTTGAACATAGTAAACATGCCTGCTACACATCAGCATGGACTCAGCCTCCGAGCTGCTAGTGTGGCTGCAGACTTGTGTCCCATTTATCATTTTATTATTGCATGATTTAAGTCCAAACTTAATAAACTTATGTATTTTATATATTGTCCATTATAAAGCATTGAAACGTGTAGTTTTCCTGCAGCTGTATTTTATCTTATAACTGTTCAACATGCTTGAGTGCTATTATGATCTCTCCTCTGATAAATTGTTGATGGTCCTGCAGCAGTGTGGATGTCATGAACACCACACATCACTCAGGCAGAGACTTATTGATCTGAGCGACAGCCTGCAGGAGCTACAGCTTCTTAAACAGGAGATTTGAAAGAAAGCTTCATTGCAGCACCGACACCGTGAATATTGTAATGAGCTGCCAGGACTGGATTGATGACTTGTACCGTTTCCCCCTGAGGACCAAACGCTGCAGCGCTGCTTCACTCTGTAAAAGCTGACTGAGGATAAATGCTGTCTTTTCTTACACTCTATATTACTGTATCTCTCCTAGTACACTGCATTTTTAGTAGCCTCAGGGTTTTTTTTTTTACAGTTTGGGTGTAATTTGAAACATGTTACAAGACACTGATCTGCATCAGACGTCTGCAAAAAGCTCTGAAATCTCTATTTTACATTTTTATATAGAGATATATTTGAATTATCTGTCTGTTTTCTATCAAGTTCACAGATGTGTTGAAGATCATAATATTGTGTTTCTTTTTTTTTTATAACAAACTGTATCGTGATTATCTCTTTAAACATGGTGCTCTTATTATTTTATGGTTGTCATGTAGGTGTGTTTGGTTTCCAGATAATAATTAACGCTTCCATCACTTATAATCAGTTAGAATTGTATTTACTGTCAAAAATAAACCTTTCAAACCGAGTGAAAATCAATCAGGGTGAAAACAAACTTTTTAATGACACATTTCTGCCAATGGGTATACATTATTCAGACAGTCTACAGGTGGCTGTAATGCACCAAGAAATGCAGCAATGCAGCAGCAAAGGCAGGGAAGAACACTGTGATCTGGTAAACATGGATGTGAACAATGCAGGATTTAAAATATTTAAACCTGCGCTAACTGATTTGTCCTCTACGATTCAGCAGAATCAAGTAGTGAACATACCATCAACATTTAAGTTGATGTGTTGAGCAAACAGTTGCTTTTATTTCCACATCCAGCAGCAACGTTATCGTTCATGTGGAGTCGTGTTTCTGTCCAATCTTCTCTCTCTTTTAGCTTCTGTTTCTGCTCTCTACCAACTCCTGAGGGAAATATCTGGCTCTTTAGCTGCTAAATGCTACCAGCTAGTCTGCAGCTAACTGTGTCCGTGCTATGAGAGCCGCTGAGAGTGAACCAGAACAGTAAAAGTAGCAGCTGGACAGAAACAATGAGCTGGAACTCAACTATAAAGCTCCGTAAAGCCGAGAGGAGCTGCAGAGTCTCTGATAATTCTCTGCAGGTTCATCACTACGAGCCAAACACATCACACCCTGACTGTGAACACAGTGGAGTTACTGAAATATATAAATTATAGCCACTTTAAAAAATCAGCTCCGCAGCACTTTTGTTTGACCTCAAGGATAAACACAAGTTTTGATTAGACACCGTTTTTAATGGCTTTCCTTTTGTGTCCATGTTTCAGTATTCAGAGGTTTTTATGAACTCACTTCTCACTTTGACATTGAGTCTCTGCTAAAAAAAATTGGGGACACGAGGTAATACCCCCCTTTCTTTCTCTCTTATTGACACTCATAAGTTCCAAAAAAAAAAAAGAGTGAAAGGTCTTTAATGAAATGCTGAAAGATCATTTAAGGGTTCCAGGTCTAAACAGCTGACTCCCACAGCAATTAACCTGCCGTTGCCCCTGTTCCTCTCTCGGTAAGAGGCAGGATTAGCGTCGGCTGCATCGAGCTGCAGCGGACACTTAGGAGGCAGCAGGGAAAATTAGCAGGAAGAGACAAGCATTAAAGCTATCTGAGTGTTGTTTTTAGCTCTGCAGCAGCACTGTAATGACTCTGTGCTCTGAGGATGTTTATTTCATGCCAGGGTTAGACCATCAGTTTACCGATGTATTGCCTTGATAGAGACCTTCTATTAAATACTGGGTAATGGCTGCTCGTAATCATCCACCGCCATTGGATTTGCTGAACAGATGTGCAGGCGTCAGTCTGTCAAACCTTTCATTAAACCTGGGAAGTTTGTCCTCAGATGGAGAGACAGACCTTCATCCTGCTGACACTGAGCTGCCATGCTAGCTCATCAACACGCCATAATGACCAAAGGTGCCTTCAGGCTGTGTGACAGCGACCATGGAGGGAGTCTATTGCATGTCACACAGCTCTAATAAAATCTGTACTGACATAAAAATCAGCACATCGCAAAAAAAGCTCTCAAGTTCTGTCCACACTCGTCATTAACACGCGTCCTGGAGGATCCGATCACAAGGGGACAGCTAGAGTACGTCAGTTCACACTTGGCATCAGACAGTGACCGCTCGTGATTGGGTCTCACTTTCCTGCTTTATATGCAAACAAAACACGTCCATAAATTCGGTTTGCAAAGATCAAATGCCTTGTTTTTAACTGGCAGGAGGCGCCAACGCACTTCCTGTGCCAAGCTGCCATAAACTAAAAGAACTTTGCAAAGACCTTGGCACGCGGGCAGAATCACAACTCTTTGGCCCGAGTGGCGTAGTTCATTGTACTCCAACCACAAGAATCCATTCTGCCTGTTGCTGTTGTCGCCTCATGTTGTTTCGCACGCTTACACAGAGGATGTCAGCTGAGTAGGCGGCCCGTTCTTGTGGCCTCTGAATGTGGTGATCAGATCTCCAAGACGTGTTTTAATGGCGGGTGTGAACGGGCCCTCGGTAATCTGGCGGCTGTGATGAGGATATGATATGAGAATATCTGAATACTACTGAGGCTGTCACACTGTGGGGTGAATGTGCGCTGAACCGTTGTGTTTCGTCCTCAGTTCGTCGTCCGTCTGCGGCGTCTCTTTTGGTTTGTGTGTGTGTGTGTGTGTGTGTGTGTGTGTCATGTTAATCCTGGTAACGCTCTGTTACTTTAACATCTGGTTGCACTGGGTTGGCGTGCTCGCTGTCCTACTGGGATTAAAGGACGGGTTCAGGAGTCCAAATAAACAGTAAAAACCTGCTTTCATTCCTCCTGTTCATACCGACCGTCAGAAGATCCTTCATGAAGCTAATCTGAAGCTTCAGCGTCCAAATGAGTCAAATCCAGTAGATATCTTTCAACGTTACAGTCTTTTTAGTGGCAAAGTCCCTCTTTTTGTTTCTATACTTCCACCTGCAGCTCAACAGGGAAACACAAAGAGGAGAATTTGATGCTAAAAAGACTGTAAATGTGTCAGATATCCACTTGATATGACTAACTCAGACTGATGAAGCTGAACAGAAGCTTCACACACACTTTAAATGTCTATCTGGACACACTGTGGATGAAGGAGATCTTTTAATATCCAGTATGAACAGGAGGAATGATTACAGCTCATATAAACACCTGACTGCTGCTTTAAGATGCACAAAAATTGCGACCCCATCCTTTAAATCCTCTCTGACTCCATTTTAAAACAAGAGAACTTCTACTTTTGATGTAACTTTTGTGTCTAATAAATAGTATTTTTATATTGTTTTATTGCTACGACTCTTAATCATCAGCTATAATTCAGGAGTCGTCATGTTCTGCAAATATTTGCTGTTAAAGCTTCTTAAATATGAGGATTTCTTTTTTCTATCCTTGTAAACGGACTGTTTTTGTGTTTCGGACTTCAGACGAAACAAGATGTTTAAAGATGGAAATAATCTTTCGCTGCAGCCGTATTCTGATGATTATATAATGTATCTCATTATTTCCACATGGAAGGAGGACGTGGTCTGAACTACTCGGCGTCTTGCTGGGTTTTTCTAGAAAAAGGAAGCAAACGGTTAAACTATGAATGTAAAATATGACACGATGGTTCCTGCTTGTGAGGAAAAATTTTAAGAAGAAAAACCAAAAAAAAACACGTCCTGTGATGCAGCAGATGTCACGCCATGACAGCAACACGACAACCATATTTTATACATAATTAACACACACTGATGGTATGAGCATGTGTGACATCAGTACACACACACACACACACACACACACACCCTGTTAGGACATTGCATTGACTTTCATTCCTCGTGGACAGCCTAACCTTAACCTAACCTCGACTGACTACTGACACCGAGCCTTAACCAGAACCTCAGAAACCATGTTTAGGACCAGGCTTCGGTCCCCATGAGGACGACCGGTCCCGACAAGGTCGGCGTTTGTACCGGAAAAGGTCCCAAAGAGGTAACCACAATGCACTGGCACACACACACACACACACACACACACACAGTCACTGTCCAAATTGCACCAAATGCCTCAGCATCAAAGCAAGACAAAGAAAAGGTAAAAATCCAGATGTTGGGGGTGATGCAGGCTGAGCTGAGGGGAGGCGACACACCCACCGTGGTTACCGTAGCAGCAGCACATGTTTCATACACCTGACATGTAAAATAAAGACACATTTTAACACCATCAGATCTTACCTGGTCCTAATCAACGGGAAGCTGCAGGGTGAAGTTCATCTCCTCTGCAGAAGAAGAAGAAGAAGAAACAGCAGGTACAATCCCAGTGATGTGAGACGGAGCCGCCACAGTGCTGCAAAATAAGAAATGTGACACACAGCTCCGACCCGAACGCCCCGTCAGACCTGCAGGAGAAACGGTGGAGTGTCTCTTTGTGCCTTTTTCCTGCTTTTTGATTTGTGGTTGTGGTGTTGATCTGTGATGATGCAGAGTGCTGAGTGTCGCCGCTGCAGCTCTCCGTCTGTTCCACTGCAAGAGCTGAAAGGGAAGGGAGGGGTGCTTTAAGAGTGTGTGTGTGTGTGTGTGTGTGTGTGCGTGCGCGTGTGTGTGTGTGTGCTGCTTTCCTCTCCATCCTCCTTCACTGTGAAGCTGCCTGACACTAACAGCAGTGTCTGTTTTTCAAAATGAAAGTCTGAGGATTTACAGCTGATTCTGAGAAACTGGTTCATTAACAATAATACCAACCATGTAACAAAATGTAGCTGTATATATGTTTTATTTGTTTTATGCACATTTTGCTCTCTTGGTTCATTGTCTTGTTTTCTGGCATTGATTTGTAGAAAAACTGCCAAATTATAATTGTTTATATGTACCAATGTGGACTGAATAATGTGGAATAAAAAATATTCTTGACTGTTTTAATTGGTGTGTAATCACCTGAAAATAAGAATGATGTTTTCTTTACATTAAAATGAGCCCTTTACGTCGGGAGCAGGCCGTCTTCCACCTTTTAAGGTATCGACTGAAATAACAACCCAGTCACCAGAGCAAAATGGTGAATATGTACATTTCAACACGTGTACAAATGTAGCATAGTAACATTTCTACCTGTTGAATAATGATGATTGTTTAGGGTTGGAGGTTTGGGTTAAAATAAAATAAAAAACACCTGGTTTTCTCGCCAGAAAAACGACTGCAAACGTCCTGACGGCTCGCTATAAACACCCACTTTTGTCGGTTGAAACAGAACCGTGTTCTCTGCTGACTGACTAACCATCCGCCAACCCTTTCTCCTCCTGATGAGAGAGATCAGCTCGTATAGATCACGTGTAGAGATGCTGAGATGATACGTTTTGTTCATATTCAACGTTTCTGTGCTTTGCAGAAACCGAAACTGCCGACGTTTCACTGGGGCGACCAGCCTGGAAATAATCCAGTGTGAAATAATATCACAACTTCAGTCAGACGATGCCTGCATTCACCCAAATCTAAAATAAATAAATGATGATTTGGTATTTGCTTGCCGCCAATCACTGCAAGCCTTCTTTGATTTAATGCAACGTGCGATTGTCCCACTACTAGAGCAGCTACAACCCTTTATAATACTTCATTCTACAGATATTTGTCAAAATAATTTCAACACTTTTATGTGTAAAATGGTTTGGATGGGAGGAGTGGTGGCGGAGGAGTGCTGAACGATGGGCATCGAATGAAGCACTCTATTGTACTGGTGTCACTTTCAGGGTACTAGTGTTGTAATGCCCTCGCTGAGGGGGAGGGGTGTTCATTTGGATGCAATCTGCAACCTCACCACTGGGTGCCACTGAATCTATAATGTGTCTATAATCAATATTTTTATAATACCAGTTTGTTAAGTGATGAACCTACAGACAATTATCAAAATCTCTCTTCATCATCATCTCAAGTCTCTGGTCCTCACGCTCCTCCGTCTGCAGGAAGTCATCACTGTTTCAAAGATAAACGTTTGAGCATTAATAAGTTCAGGAAGTTCCAGTGACAGCGCCCTCTAGCAGCCATGGTAACTATGACGACTGCACCGGAGCAAATGAGGAGATGTTGTTGTTGTTGTTATTATAGAGCGACAAAGTCCACGTTGGGACGGTTGGATCAGCAAACATCAAACTTTAACGAGAGATCACTGTTCACTTCAACATCGCTTTATTTTATTTCATTTTTGTAAAGATATTTTTATTTGTTTTACATAGCAGAAATAACGCACAGAAAACAAACAAACAAATGTACAAAAACACAAAAATAACCCCACCCTCCCACCCCGGTATGGTAGAAAATTACTCTAGTTCTCACTCAAATGAAAGTACGATAGATAAAATTATTAAATTACACGTTTGTGCATACAATTTATGCTAAGAGGCAATAAGAGCTGTGAGCTACGGGATGTAATGATGCTAGTAAGGCAAGAAAAGAGCCTCATATTTTATCGTATGTCGCTGGCTTCCTCCTCACATCATACAGGATCTCTTCAGGTGTGCTATGGGATCATTTAACCGTCAGCCCGCCAGTAATATGAAGTATTTTTTATTGTGATCCACGTGTACTGTCTGAAGGTCTCCCAAAACCCAGAGCCTAGGGTCGAATCCTGTTTCGGTCTCCATAACATCTGAGGTTGTTCTGATGATGAATTTCCAAAAACCATTGAGAGAGGAGCAACTCCAGAGCGAATGAAGAGTCTCCAACACAAGTTTTACATGTCTGGCAGTTGGGAGAGACATTATGATAAATCTGTGAGGTGTATAAAAGGTCCCACTGAAGATATCGAACTGTATTTGTCTGTGTTTGGTTGAGATTAAGGTAGTTTGAGACATTTTTAAGATGTTGCACCAATCAGCATCCTCATAATTACAATCCAGATCTGACTCCCATTGAACTTTTTCTTAATCATTCTTCTTATATGCTGGCAGATTATTATTATTATTTAAGATGATATAGATGGTCGATGTGTATCCTGGAGGTCTAATACCGCAGTGTTCACTGAGTTTCAGCTCATTGTTTGCTTGATGTAAAGAGAAAACGTTGCATTATAATGAAAAGGTTTCCTGAATTGATCACATATTGAATAAACATAACTCTGCTCTTTCCAAGAAATGAGAAACATGTTTTGTTGTAATGAAAATCATTACCTTGGTATGACGAGAACGTCTTCATATTAAAACTGAGATGTTTTCTCATTATAACCAGAGAAATGTGAGTTATATATTTCACTGCTGGATGACACAAACAAACAAAAAACCATCATAATAATCCAGTAGTTCAGTCATTTAATGGCTCCCAGTGCAACACAGAAACAGCTTCCATATGCACATTGTGTACATGTAATAAAAAAACTTGCATGTACTGTAATTATTAAGTTAAGTTACATAAAACCATGAAGCGTTAAAATGAATTCTGACTAAACGTGTCCTTCTTCTAAAAACAAAAGCAGAGTTCTTGATTCCTTTTTGGCCTAAAAAACAACTGTGTGACAGTGACGCTCTTATGTTGGAGGGAAATATTGTGATTTCCTGTGTCGTCGTGGTGAATTGTGGGTAACTTGCTGCACCTTTTTTTTCCACAGTCCCTGTCCTGCTGTGTTTGTGCTGACAGAGCACAAACCCCACAATGCACCAGCACCCACAGTCCACGCTCTTCACTGGGATAATACACACATTTATACTGATTATTATTATTATTATTATTATTATTATTATTATTATTATTATTATTATTCACAGATATTGATCAAATTGTGTTAGTACTAATGTTAACTGTATCTGTAGATTCTGTTTTTTTTAAGCAATATGAACACCTTCACTGTATAGTTTATTCCAATAAAACAGTCCTGTAATAAATATCATTATCTGTGAATCTTTTTATTTATAAGACGCCTGGTTGTATTTTTGGATATTGTTTTCTATGTTGTAAAGGAGACATCTATAAAATAAACCTGCTCAATCAAAATTTAATGACAAATGTGACTTTTGGTGTCAATTTGCTGCTTATTTCCACTGAGAAAATACTGATAATCTGATGTAATGAGAATAATATTGCCAGTAAAAAAGAGACACTTCTCAGTGGATCAGCTGTTTATAAGCAGCATTAGTTTCCCGTTATTACGTCCTCAACATTCATGAAACTACTGAAGATCACATTTACTGATTTTTGTACTTGACATTTTTGTTTTGGTGGCAACTAGCTCACTAATTAGCTTTTATCTTTTATTCAGAGTTGCTATCCATACACATTACATTATTATTCACAGCTGGCTAGCAATAACGACTTTTTTAATTGAATTAAAAAATGAGAATTACTTTAAGTCTCTTTAGATTGTAAATTGGGGGAAAAAAACATATCTGAAGACGTCACATTGGGCTTTAGAAGATTGTTTCATTGACATTTTATAGACTGAATGCTTTTCAGAAGTAAAAAAAAAACAGGAACAGACAACTCCATTTTTGATATTTATAATTATTTTTATTTCTTAAAATTTGTTTTTTAATTTGTTTTTTTTAAACTTCAATAAATACCACCTCTGTGAATGTTTTTTTCCCCACTTTTATCAACATATTTTAACACATTATAACATTATATAACACATAAGAGGCAGTTATGCCTTATATTGCTTTTCATTTTGAATCTCTTCACCAGAAAGATGCATGTTGTGTCAGTTTGGACCACAGACTGCACTCACTGCCCTCCAGTGGTCACAGAGAGCAACTGCAACACAACGCTGCATGTTTAAAGATCCACTTCAGACATGTTTTAAGACACATGTAAAATATTTTGAATAAATAGTTGTGTCTGATAAATGGCATCGACTCCTTATGCCTCATTAAAAAATTCAGAATCTATAAATATGCAAACATATTTGATATTTGTTGCTGAAGCTGCTGGACACCAGATGTCTCCTCCTTCTCTGTAAAGTCTCAGTGTTTAATGCAACTGAAGGCTTCAAGTTTCCACATCACACTTGTGTGTAAACTGAATATCGGACCAAGATTGACTTCCAAATGAGTTGTGATGTCACAGATCTTGACAATAGGCCCCGCCCCTTAATATCAGCTGTTCGCTTAGCTCTGCACAGAGAGGAAAAACAAACATCCAGCTGAAAGCACAAGAAGGTTTTTGAGTTGAGGGAGACTTTAACCCGTCACAGGTGTTTATTTACAACATGATAAAGAAATTAACAACAAAATCATGCTCATCGTTCTCCAGTGAATAATACAGATATTCATACAGATTAATATGATCAAATAAACTTCATGAAACCATGTGATGCATTCAAAGGTGATGATGTTGTTTATTAAAATAACTTGTTACAATACAGCCAGTGATGTCACTGTTGTTTGTAATAACTGCACTAATAATTAATACATTTGAACATATATAGACATATATACACTAACATAATAATCATCATAATCATAACTTACTTATTTCACTTTTCAAAACAAGAGTGCTTCACAAGTCAATAAAAACGAGATAAATTAGAAAAAGTAAAGACAATAAAAATCAACAATAAACAGAACTAAAAAGATCCAGAATAAATAAAAATCATAAAATATTAAAGTAGTAAAACAAGTTAATAAAAACACAATACTGCGAATGTCCACATGTTCACAAAAACCTACACACACACACAGGTGTACATATATATATTCCTACACATAAAACAAATGAGCATTATAAGAATGCCATAAAAATAATGAATTATAAAAAAAATTCACCCCTCATACAGTCGTCATGAAAGAGTAAATTAGCTTTACCAGGCTGTAAACATGTTTATTACTGCTGTGAAGTTTGGCATTTTAACATCTGTGGACAATAACTCGCTTCTGGAGCTTCGAGTGGCCGTTAGAGGAACTGCAGTTTTTGGTGCTTCCGCAGTGGTTTCATTTTACAGCCCAGAGGTTCCCGCTTGGTTTTTCTGGAAAGTACATTTTGTTTTAGTCCATTAGCTAGCCAAGATTGGTATCCCAGGTAACGAAACAGTAAACGTGAATTATGGATGCATCTTGCTAGCCAAGCTAGCAACTAGTGTTTGGGTCACCTCCACCCTCTCATCCAAATATGGTCACTTCTCATTCCAAAAAACCAAGATGGCGACGGTCAAAATGCCAAAGTTGAGCCCAATTCTTTTTTTTTTTTTCCTAGGATGGTGAAGTCATGTCCTTCCTTGGTTGGCTTACTGATGGGTTAAGGTGTGAGGAGTGAGAATATCAGGGTAAACCAATCAGAGACCAATACAAACGGTAGCCCACAAATCAATATGTGACGTCACGGTGGCTACGTTCATTGTTTTTTGTTTTTTTTTTACAGTCGATGTTTGTTTTTTTGTTTGTTTATTTTTGTTTTTAGATTTTTTTTTTGGACGACGCTTTTATGTTGAAGGACAAAAGAGAAGCACGGTTTCCGGTTTCGTTTGTTGTTGTCTTGTTCTGTTTCCGGTGTGGATGCAGCCGCAGCTGTTTATGGTTCCAAAATGACCAAACTGCAGCTGCTGAACGCCTACCTGACGGAGCGGCTGACGGCGGTGGTGAAGGAGATCCTGGACGTGGTGGAGGACACGGTGACCGAGTACCGGGAGGAGACCGCCAGAACCAAGCGGGAGAACGAGAGCCTGCGGAGGCAGCTGCGGGACATCCTGCTGCTGGAGGCCGAGACTGAGTGGCTGAGTAAGGGCCGAGCTAGCTGGCTAGCACCGAGGCGAGCCCGGAGAAAAAACGATGCTCCAAACTGCGTTCAAAATCTGTCCGGTTAAATCGTTCAGAGGGATTTAACGTTAAATACACGCTGTTAAAAGGGTTTTACAGGCTTTCTGTGTAATTAAAGAGAAATGTTTAAATTCGGCACCCACAAAATAAACCCAAATAATATGACACATGAGTCTTTTGGTGTCACTTCGCCTGTCACTTCCTCTTTTCTTCTACCGAAGAAGCGCCGATATAAATAACCATCTCATGTGCTGAGAAGAGATTTTGCTATTAAAAGACAATTAGATTACTTCGTGTATCAGCTGTCTATATGCCGTATTAATATCTGAAAGTTATTGATACACAAAATATTATCAAGTACCCCATTTTTATTCGCGCTACGTTTGACATGAAACAACACGACATTAAATTAACAGATTTTCACATGGAGTCTGGTGTGACTGGTTCTCTGCTCCTTAGAGAAATAGTTTTTGGGGGTTTAGGGTGATAAAAATGAAAATAGAGGAAATCAGAAGGGAGTTTTGAGGTGGGCGGTGTCACGTGTCCGCGGTGGGCGTGGCCTCCTGTACATTATATTCAATGTCAACGAACAATAAACCACTAAAACAACGCGTGAGAGTGGAAAGTCAAACCTAAAATGTGTTGTTTTTGTTCATGAAGTCAACTGTCAGTCATTGGGAAGAAGAAACACAATGTTTTATTTGTCTATAATCAATCAAAACTAATTTCCGGGACAAAGATTCGTAATTCGGGACTGTCCCAAACTTTTCCAAGATGTCTGGTCACCCTGACTGACTTAAACAATCTTTTATTGACTGCATCCATTTGTACTTGAAATTAGACGACTGTGGTGGTTTAGCTTTTAGTTTGCTGGTTCAAAGAACGTTGGTCTAAATTTAAAGGAAATGTAATGGATAACATTTAGAGATGAAATAATCAGACGTTTAGACAGCTGGTTGGCAGGAAATTAATTGGCACCTTGTTGATCAATTATTTAGGGTTTTTCTTTTTTTTGTTTTCCAGCTTCTCAGATGTGAATATTTGCTGCTCTGCATCTGAATATTTTGAGTTTGAGACCATAAATCAGACAAAACAAGATATTTGAAGATGTGATGAGTGTTTTTCACTGTTTTGTAATTATTAATCTTTTCATCAGACTAATTGACATTAAAAATAAGTGTCAGTTGCAGCTGCATCAAAATTAAATACATTTTTGTCTACAAAGCTCTCTGTTACTCGTTCGCCTCTTAAACTTGCTCCAAAGTGTTTTCTGTTGTTGTTTTGACTTGTACTCTTGTTCTCTGTTGTTCCAGGATCCACCAGGTCCAGTCTTGGTTTCGCAGCTCCTGAGCAGCAGCAGCCCAGTGATGCGGAGCTGAGGCCCTGCTCAGAGG
This sequence comes from Euthynnus affinis, assembly GCA_029490765.1. Taxonomy (NCBI): domain Eukaryota; kingdom Metazoa; phylum Chordata; class Actinopteri; order Scombriformes; family Scombridae; genus Euthynnus; species Euthynnus affinis. The sequence continues at coordinate 14,270,781 of CM055856.1, read as the reverse complement.
AGCCAGACTCCACCTTGAACCAGACCAGACAGCCTCCAGCCAGTCAGACGCACGAGCCGGTGCTGTCGGTCCAGAGCGAGACGTCTCTGCCGGGCGACAAGAAGCCAGCTGAGTCCTGGGAGTCGGTGCTGAAGCCCGAGCCGCAGCAGGAGGCGTTCAGGAAAGCTTCCCCTCTTCCTTCCCTCTCCACCCTGAACACGTCCTCTGCTGCGGCCCCTAAAATCCACATCGAGGTTCCGGCGCTCAGAGAGGAGCCCCGGGCCCCGCCTCCCGCTCGCATCAAAACCGAACCCGAGGAATACAAAGTGACTGAACCTGAAGAGCACACAGAGTCTCTGACGGCGAGCGCCCACGTTTCCCTGGAGGAGTCGAGTTTCAGAGCCGAAGCAGACAGAGCGGTGGCGGTGCTGCGCGTCGACCGGCATGACCACAGCAAGAAGAGTTCTCAGGAGATGTCTGACGACGGCGCGATCGCCGGTTACGTCCCCGAGCTGGTTCACCGCTGCCCCCGCTGCGGCGAAGCGTTCGGCCAGGCCAGCAGCCTCCGCCTGCACCTGGAGCAGAAGCGAAAGACCTACGCCTGCGAGTGGTGCTGCAAGTCCTTCGCGCAGTCGGCCGACCTGCGGCGCCACCTCCGCACGCACACGGGCGAGCGGCCGCACCGCTGCACCTTCTGCTCCAAGAGCTTCAGCCAGAGAGGGAACCTGCGGCGACACCTGCGCATCCACACCGGGGAGCGGCCGTACAGCTGCCCGTACTGCTGCCGCACCTTCAGCGACGGCGACACCATGAAGAAGCACAAACGCACGCACTCAGGAGAGAAGCCGTACCGCTGCGTGCAGTGCTCCAAAACGTTCACCAGCGCCAGCGGCCTGCAGATCCACCTAAAGAAAGACATGTGCTTTGTGGCTAACGCGTGATTGGACGGGTCAGAAGAGAGAGAGAGAGAGAGAGAGAGAGAGAGGCTGCACAGAGAAGTTTATTTTAATGAACAGATGTGAGCGTTCAGGTGAGGCTGCTCCCTCGCAAGCCAGCAGGTAACAAACATGTTTTTCTTAAATCTGAATGTCTTTACACACCAGATCATTGCATCTGATCAGGTTCAACTCATCCAGCTTTTAAGAGTTGGAAGAATTACTCAGCTTATTTACTCAAAGTGGCTTTTTTATCTATTTCAGTAAACCTGATGTCTGATGTGTTTGGCTCGTAGTGATGAACCTGCAGAGAATCATCAGAGACTCTGCAGCTCCTCTCGGCTTTACGGAGCTTTATAGTAGAGTTTCAGCTCGTTGTTTATCTGTTTAGCTGCAACTTTTACTGTTCTGGTTCACTCTCAGCGGCTCTCATAGCGTCGTTTTCAGACTAGCTGGTGAACATAGTGGAGCATTTAGCAGCTAAAGAGCCAGATATTTCCCTCAGGAGTTGGTAGAGAGCAGAAACAGAAGCTGAAAGAGAGAGAAGATTGGACAGAAACACGACTCCACATGAACGATAATGTTGCTGCTGGATGTGGAAATAAAAGCAACTGTTTGCTAACATGTTAGCAACAACTACTTTATAAGCTGATAATATGACAGAAGTTTAAACTGTTCTACTGAAAAACATAATTTCAAGCAGCTTTAACCAGATTGAAACTATAAAGGACCCAGACTAGAACCCTGAGGAACCCCAAAAGTTATTATTGACATTATCAATGAATGATAACGTTGCTCCGTAACTGCTGGATGTTATCAGTTATCAAAAGAACTCATATTTGAACCTGTAAAGATGCAATAATCTGGCCTGTAAAGACTCAGCAGTGTTCAGGAGGTCACTGACCTCCTCCTCTCTCCTCCCGCCTAGTGTCTGTAGAGCACCTTGTGTTTTTTTCTGAAGGGGACATGATGAAGTTTTGGTTTCAAGGCAGCTACACAGCCTTCATATTTATTGATCTATTTATTTTTCTGTCTTGATTTTTTGATTGTAAGCAAATATTGCTGGATAGAGTCTCTCCTGCAGAGGATTAACCGCAGCATCTTCACCCCAAAAAAAGACAAAAAACAAAAAAAAGGCTGAAAGTGGACTCAACATTTCTCTGCTGTAGCTGGAGGAGGGTTTGTTTTCAAATGCGGCATCAGCACATCTACTGTAAACCAGAATCCAGATCAACCCAGACAGTGATGAATTCAAATTATGAGCTTTTAATGTCCAACTGAAATTAAATTGTTTATCCTTTTTGTCAACTACAGCAACATCTCTGCTCACCTGTTCTCCTTTAAGAACCCAAAAAGTGAGATAGTTGTGTTTTAAATTCTTTGATTTCATGATGGCGCCCCCTAGATTCACATTATTGTGATTAAAATACAGTTTCATCATCTGCTAACGCAACTGCAGAGTTTCGCCGTGTATCAAGAAAAGTTTTCTCCTTTTTTTTTTTTTTTTTTTTATGAGAAAAACAACATGTTGTAAAATTGTCACAAGCAGCAGTTTGTGGGTTCAGATGTTTTTGCGCAACAGAAGGAAGTAGCTCAGTCAGCTAACAAAGGAAGGAGGAGTAAGATCGCTATCACACACTTGTTTCATCATCACAAAGCCTGCAGCCTTTCATTTTTTGTTTTAGAGCACATTGAGCTGCGCTTTGTGTGTGAGGGACAGGTCCTTTTCTAAAACTGAACTTTTAGGCTTTAAGTGCAGCGATCGGGCTCATATTTCCTGGACAGCACATGTGCATCATCTCCAGTTAGTTCATGGTTTTTGCTCGTTCCGGCTCGCAGCAATTTGAGCAAATGCGGCAGAAAAATAATAATAAACTGGCACAAACAGAACGGTTCTGTCTTCAGGGTTTGAACCCTAATTATACAAGTAAAACAAAAGATAATGAGGCAGTGTTGTTGCCATTGTAGTCATGGTGGCATCAATATGCTGCTTACATAGCTGGAGTCCTTATTTTCATACCGCAGAAGTCATAACATGGCGTTCTATTATCGGCGGAGCAGACGGTCGCACTGAGCCTGATTGCATCCTGCAACACAACACAAAGCTTTTCCTGCTAACGTCTCCTTCTTATCTAACTTACAAACACACGTGTCGTCCTGCAGCTTGTTGAACGAGGTGCCAAACGAACATTCACCGGGGCAAAAGTGCACCGCTAACATCAGTTAGCAGGCTAAACCGCTAACTAGCTGCTCAGCTGCAGCACATTAAACAGCCTGTAAACATTAGATGCCTGTTTGGTCGTTGCTCTGTCTGTCTGTGATTTGTAGCCCCTCCAACCCCTTTAAAGACTTAAATGTTAGGGAAAGATTGTGATTAAAGTTAATTAGAAACAGCAAAATTACAGGTTTGGGACTCCTGAATGAAACGTACTACACGCCAAATCATCACCTCAACCTCCTCACTCCAATTTTCACCGACACAGGACGTTTATCATGAGCTGCAGAATCATCCAATATGGACGTACTTTAATTCCCGGGGACACAGCGTACTCATAATGAGTTTACAATGATAAAAACAGCAAATTCTGACATTTTCAGAAGCAGGAAAACAGCAACTTTTGACTGCAGAGGGGTGATTTAAATGTGATTTCAGTTGGACTTTAATACTGTTTTTAAATGCCAGTGGGTTGACAGGTTTTGAATGAGCCAAACAGTTGATTTTTGAAAGAAGGAAGTGTTTGAAAAAGAAGAATAAACCCTCTACAGATAGGGTCATGTAAAGCAGCTGAACACTTCCTGCTCAGGTGACAGGTGTTTTTGTGTCTGGTTATTGATCGACCACAAAAAGTCTAGCTGATGAAGAAGATAAACTGTTGTTGTTCTCGCTCTGCTGTGTTTCTGTGGTCTGGTTTCCAGATGTAATTGCAGTCATGACTTAACAAGCATCACATCAGTAAAAAGGACTGTTGAGCTGCACATTGTACTGTTTTTAAATGATACTGAAAATGAAGTAATGAGAAGAAGAGACGTCCTGCTTCGTGACAGACCGGTTTCTGCAATACTAAAAATAGAATATATTATTTATTTTCTCTTTTTCTATCAGTGTTAGAAGAAGTTTGTCTGATCTCACTCCTGGAAGACATCTGATTGTAAATCACAATCTGCAGATTTATCTGCTGTGATTCACAGGAAGCAAAGAATAAATCATTTGTCAGCTTTGAAGTGTTCAAGCAGACAAACAGCAACAGGAGTGACTGTGTGAATGTGAGTAGATCGTCTCTGCAGCCTTCTTTTCTCTGTGTGATTATCAGTATTTTGTATCGATGTGAAACATCTTTATGTTTTTTAGGCAAAATAAATGTTCAGTGAAACTGTCTTTGCTTCTGAAATGTTGATTGACTCACTTTAACTCTTTATTTCAGTATAAAAAGGAACAAACTGGTACGCACACGTCTCTGGTTTCAGTTATTGCTTTTTTTTTAGGTGACTTTCATTTAAAGTTTATCTGCAAAGTTTTATTTTATTAACTCATTCATAATTTTGTCTTTCTACAAATTGCTTTGAGCCACTTTTTTTTGACAAATCTTTAAAAAAAATCATAAAAAGACTAAAAGTTCATAATGTTTGGAGACTCAGCTGTTCTGGAAATCACCTTTTTCATTTTTACTGACTTTTTTTTTCTTGATTGAAAATATGAGTAATATTATTATTTATTATTGACGTTGTATTATTTACATTATTTAAACCTCTGTATTGTTAAAAACACAGTATGCTGTATAATACAGCCTAAAAGTATAACCTGTTTGTTTTTACCTCAAAGAGCCCTGCTGGACTTTACTGCCTTACTTATTAATCTATATTTAAAAAATAGATAAGAAATGTTCTTAACTGGGAAAAACAGGTTTTTCAGCCCTGAGTGTTGTCTGCAGGGTGTCTGTAGCCTTAGAGGCAAAACCCAGGGCATCACTAGTCCCAACAAACTCCAGCGTCGAGCTGAACATGTTTGTCTCATAAAGACAAGTCTACAGTTATTGATTCTGTTTCAGTGTGCTTGCTGCTTCAGGAGGCGTTCACTGACCTTAAGAGTCTGTGACGACGGACGCTGTGAACTTTTCATCTGTACAGTCGACACTGCAAGTTGACTCGTGTGTTGCATCCAAATGGTCAATATGTTTGATGCATTATGGGAAACGAGACAGAAAACAGGACAAATATTGACGTCTTACAAGCAGCAAATGTTATTGTGACTTTATTATTTACATATTCTGCTTCTGGATGTTTTAATGAGGGAGAAGCAGGAAATATAGCTCTAAAGATTTAACTGACCTTTTTTTTATTTATGAAAAAAACATGTTTTTTCCCTTCTGCTGCATGTGAAATTTGACAAATCTGACACATGCAAACAGCAACATATCGGCCTGTTTGGGAACCAATATGATGACAGAAAAAAATAAAAACAATCAGGAGCGCAAGACCCTTTAAAAACTCATCAAACGGCAGCCGTTTTTAGCTGATATTTATTTTACTGCATGTCAGATAGTCTAGATTAAAAGTCATGTGAATCAGCTGTTTGCAGAGGTTTTCATCAGCGTGTTTAGTTGCAGTTCCGTTTTAAAGCTTCGGGGGGCAGCATGAAGCCACCGAGGAGCATCACTGCACAAGAACAAACTCAAGTTTTCTGTGTGTGTTGCATTCCAAATTTATTGTTGCATCGTACATAAAACACCTGATAGAAATGTAAGAACACCTGTAAAGCACAAGATCAGTGTAAACAACAGTTCAACAATATCGTATAGAAAGCCACATTCGTACATACAGTCGTGCATAAAAGAGGAACGAGAACACTGTAAACAGAACACGAGCTGTACCTGAATGCCTCATCATGTCTCACTTCACTTTGAGTTAGAAAACAGGCAGGGGAAGTACAGAGATATAAAGAAGTATATCAACATATTGCATCATGCAACAACGAGGAAGAACCACTTGTATTGATATATCATCATCACCATCATCATCATCATCATGGCAAAAAAAAAAACAAAAAAAAAAACACAATGCAGTTCGTCTTTTTTTTTTTTTCACAGTCTTATTGAGAAGTGCAGTAGAAATGTGATCCATGCGCGATGCCACAGGAATGATGTGACAGAAAATCAGATTTTCTCTGAAAGATGAGACCTGTACAGTTTTTATATGGAAGTTGACGATGGTTTGTATTTTCTCTAAGTGTTCGGTATCATACTGTCAGTGTTTCAATCAGTGGACACTAAACAACCTCTTCACTGAAACATGCTCACTGTTAGCACCTTTGAAGACCAAATGTTTCAGATAGGTCCGACCCTGGAACCTATTCTTCCTGTAAAATACTGATTTTAGAAAAAGTTCAAACAATTGCAGGAATAAAGCAAAACAAGATTTCATCCTTGCAGCTTTTCCAGACTGTTTGAGCCGTAAAGTATCGAATATATAACAAAAAACAAACGTCTATGAGGGGTGGAACTGTTTTTTATCAACTGTAATCACATCTTTACTGACCTCTAACAAACTGTAGCTGTGCAGATGTTCAAGAAAGGTTCAGGGAATCTGCTCTTTAATGGAAGTTAAATTTCGCCATGTGCTGGAACGAGCTACGGTAAACATGTCTATCAAACGCACTGGCGCCCTTCGTGGCGTCCGCTCAGAGCATTGATACCGTTTTCTGGGTGTTGGGGTGGGGCTCTTCACTAACAGGCCTAGTGACCTCCCCAAAAAAACAGTACTATTCTGCATCATCATACAGTCCCAGACATAATTTCCTGTTTATATTGTAAAAGAGGCTGCAGCGTGTGCACTACGTATAAACAGATCAACAAGTTAACAAGCATTGAACCTTCTTGTTTGCACGACATGCAGCGTTAATGACATCAGTGTCGGGGTAGCCTTGTTTCACAAATCCTCACATCAAAAGAAGAAGAGCAAAGAAAGTTAACCGGATGTGTTTTTGATAAATCAGTCGGTCAGTCTTCATCACTGAAGCCTCATCGCCTCTAAAACCAACGTCACTTAAAAACACTTTAGATTCAGTAGAAATTTCATCTCTTTGTGTCTTCCAGTGTTGCCGTCAGTTGCTGCTAGATTACGCTACGCTACGTGCTAATTTGTTTATCTGTGAAGTCATAGCGTTGAAGGATTTGACTGGTGGTTTTCTATGTTTTCATCAAAACTCAACAATGAACTGATGCACTAACAAGTATTTGTGTGTGTTTCCAAAGCTGATAAATCTGATTCCTCTTTGCTGCAGACCTCCACTGTTGCTCCACAATCTATCAAAAACACACCAGCACTGCACTGGGTGACATGTTCCCTCATCATGAAGAGTTAGTTGAGTAGTTCAGTGTAAGGCGGGCGCTGTAATGGGGTCACAGAGTGATGACACTGGGTCGAGCCTGAGCCTTGTTGTCCAGCTTTAATTCTCAGGTACAAAGGAGACATTTTCTCCTTGTGACTCGAACCCTCTGCGATGTTTTGGGGAGAGCTGAAGCCTCTCTGATAAAGGGTAAATCAGCATCGCCATGGTTACCAAGATCAGAGGGGTTCCTTCCTAGACAACACAGATAGGTGAATGTGTACCTGAACTGACAAAATAAAACGCAGTTCCTTCTTTAGAAACTAGTGAACCAATTAGACTGTTTTTCACGTTGTGGGCTGATCTGCCGGGGTTCAGCTGACCATCGCTCATATCTCCACAACAGACGCCACTAAGCACAGGAACACGGGTCTGTTTACAGCTCCACTAGCTTCTTGTGCTACATATTACAAACCCTTGATTTTCTACTACATTGAACATTAGTGCAGCGTGTGGTCAGTGGCGTCTGCAGAACCACTCTCCAGGGACTGACAACATGAATATAGTTATTGGTCTTTGGAGCCGTTTCTAAAGAAAACAACCAAACTCTTGACAATGAAGCAACGTGTCAGCCAGGTCAACGCCATGTTTTTAATGTTGTCCAGTTGGTGTTTTGGCCAGTTGGTTTGACGTAATTCACTTTGCTTTCTGTCTGAAAACACCTTCACAGATTCATTTAGCAAATTCACATCTGGTTAATTACTTCACTTGCGTTAAAGAGCAGCACAAACCTGCTTCCCTGAATGTGCAATTTCACATGCAATTTAATTTTAGCGGTACTACAAATCCAGTGAAATCTACAGTTGTGGTTTGTGTTAAACTCCTGTGAGTCCCTCCTCTCATAAGCTTGTTAAGGGTATGATGTTGATGCTGAGTGCAGGTGTGACAGTGTTGAAGCTTCTTCTCTTCTGATCAGAAATGAAGGCACTCTGCTCTCCAACCTTCATGCTGGCTGTCATTGTTATTATTATACACTTTTCCTCTCACTTGCTGCTGATTCCTGCGGTGAAGTTGCTCGAGGTCGTCCCACAGAGTAGCGAGCGGAGGACCTCTGTGAACCATGTGATCCCTGACAGCGACTGTCTGCATGCGTGGAGGCGTCCTGCTTGGCTTTTAGTCGTGGCTGAGGGTCCGCGGCAGCTCGTTGGTCAGGATGTGCCACCGCTCCACCCTGCGGCCCTTATTCTTCAGACAGTCCATCCAGTGACGGAGGGCGTCGCCCTGCGAGTGACAGCTCAGAGAGACGCCACCTAAACAGCGACAGGAAGCAGAACATGCTGCAGTTAGTCTGAGCCATTCTGTGGATCGACTTTAATCATGAGACCTGTGATTATTGCCTTTTCATTTTAATAGTTTTCTAGAAATACCGCCTTGTGGTCGCACGCCTCCGCCAACCAGTCGAGTTGCAGTTTACATCCATGTCTGTCAAAACTCATAATATTTGTAGTAGGAGTTTAACAAAAGTGTATTTTTCTTGTTCATATACTTGGCCGATAAAGCTGATCACAAAGTTGTGTCCATGGAGACATTTTAGATCTCGTCCTTTTATTAGGAGAGTATGTTGTCTGCTTAAAAGAGCATCTTGACAATTGCATAGAGATGTTTTCTGTCATCACCCTACTCTCCGAAGCTCCTGTGAACACTGTTATAGATAGCATCGGACATCTCTGGGAAATGTCAAACTGTACCCTCGTCTTGTCAAATAAAAGATAGAGACATGGCTGTTTGATAAGCAGGAGCCTCACAGGTGAACCGAGGCCAGAATGTAGACCAAACAAGACAAAGACCTGAGATACAACTAGAGGTCACAGATTTATGATTTGGACTCTGACTTTCAGAGGACAGAAGAGTCGGAGACGCCGTCCACTTCAGACGTGGACTCTGTATTGTTCTCCTTTGGTCAGGGTCATTTTTCTTCTTCAAACTGAAAACTATCAACATCAGAAAATTCCCAACACAGGGAGTATCTCCAGCGATGTCCAGAGAGCCGGGAAGTTCTCTGCTCAGCTGAACACAACACAGGACGTAACCTGTCAGGATCAGTGTTCAGTAATGTAACCGAGGCTGTGCACCAGGGACACAATACTTTGTGAAGAGCATCTGAAACTGGACAGGGCCATGTGTACAGGGAATGCAACAGATGGGGCGTCCAATTAGCTGGACCAGTACAAAGGTTTTTCCAGCACTGATAACCTCCCGGACTCCCACTCATGTGCATGTGTGGTGCTATGCTCATGTCCTTCATCTTGTGTTGGCTGACAATATTCAAACTGTCATCACAAGTGGAACGCTGATATGGCTGCACTCATCAGGGAGTCTTATCAAAGGATAGATCTCTGGGAGAAACAAACCCCGAGATAAAAGCCACAGACGCCTCGGAGGCCCGAGAACGATGCTCTCAAAACAGTGTTTGGACATTTTGGTGAACCGGAGGATGGCCTTTTTATCAATGTAATGCTCACACTGGTAGCCTTATAACAGCAGGCAAAATAAAAGCCAACTATACATGCTAAAGCACAAGAGTGTTCACAGCACAGATATTCCTGAGTGTGTTTGAACAAACCACCATCCAAGCACCTCCAGGTAAAAAGGGAAGGACGTCCTCTCTGCTCACTGAACGGCGATCGCCACACAAGAGAGCCTCAAAACTGCCAGAGATTTCACCATCGTGAAGGCGGCTGCAGACACATTTGTCAAACGGACAAATGAAACAAATGAAACATTGAAACGGATGCTGCTCTGTGCTCTGAAAAAGAATAAAAAAGAAAAAAAAAGCAGGGCTGGAGAAATGGTTCAAGATGAGGCCCGACAGTAAGCGATGCCAAGAGAGCACACCAGGTAAATATACACAAGACAGTTCTGGACACAGATATTGAGGCCATCCACAGAGGATTTATGACACATGGCACCCTCTTTGCTGATTTGGCATGGCGGGACAATAGGAACTTTCATCAGATCAGGACCACTTCTGTTCCCACTAATGCACTCAATCAGATTTGACAGCAGAGTCACGGACGACGATCTACAGTCAGAACTGAGACAGCGGGACTTAAAAGACTTAAAGCATCACACAGATGAATACAAGACGGCGGGAGATGGATCTGCAGGAAAGGAAGAAGAGACTATTTTATTATATTATATCATATCATAAACATGTTTGAAATTGGGACTGAAGTTATGGAATTATGAAATCATGTCCCCGCCCTGAGTGTGACCTCTTATGATGCTGTTGTGTTGTGAAAACATCAGATTTCCACATAGACAGAGAAATAAGAAGCGTGCCTCCTGGTTTTAGTTCAGTTATAACGTCCGAGCACAGCACGAAGCTTCTCGCCTGATTGGCTGCTGAAGGTTGTCGTCATCCCTCTCACAGTTATGTTTTTAGTAGTTTTGAGACGAGACTGTAAAACTTTACAGTCAGTACAATGACACAGCCAGTGACTCAACTGGAAGAAACGCGAGTCATCTTAGGGGCTTCTGGACAGCTGAGTCAATCCATCAGCGTTTAGGGGGCCAATGACAGTGCAACTGGAAACTTGACCTGCTGGTGGCGCTAGAGGAAATGTCGGGGGATTACCAAAGTGGTTATAATATATTCTCCAGGGACCTTGACTATGTGTTTTAGATTTCATAGCAATCCATCAAATAGTTCTGGAGATACAGTACTTTATTATGGACCAAAGTGGTGGCCGACCATGACTAAGAAAGAGAGAAGGAATCAGATGTTAAGAGTGATAAAATACAGTAACAACCTCAAGCTCTCACTGAGCTGCTTTGCCAACACAATCCTGTTAGATTCATTAATATTTACAGCAGCAACATCAATCCTGTCAGAAACATCCCCGCAGTGATTTATTTATTCTCCAGTCAAACATAAAACACATTCCTGACAATTTTACAACATGACGTTTGTGGCCCGCTGACTTTTCTCTTCTGGCAGAGATGAAGGGGCTTTGATCTCATGATGTGTTCAAAGTGAGACTCAGACTGAGAGGGTCAGTGATCCGAACGAGGCGTTAGTGTCTCACCTATGAAGTCGTTGGAGCGTCCCAGGTCGTAGTCCCACACCGTCACCTCCAGTGTCTTGTTGGCGAGCTCCGACAGGGGGATCTCATAGAAAAACTCCTGCAGGGATACAGATTTATTACAGAATATGAGTCTGTGAGGTCCAGCGTTACAAAAACACGACTGCTCCTGACCGCTGCTTTGTTTTCTGAGAACGAGCTGAATGTTTGTTGTACAACCTGCGTCATCTTCAGCTATAAGTCTGCTGATATTCTATATTTTTCTTCATGTTGAGAGCCAAACAACCATGAATGAATCTATTAACAAGTATTGAGTGTGTGATCTGGATTATGTCTGGACTATATTAGACCATCTGCATTTGGGAGTAACATGAAATGCTGGAATAAGTTGAAATATTGCAAAAAATAAAACCCACAAAATGACCCCTGAAAAAAAATGAAGTGGAATATCAGAATTTGGTAAAGAAACTGAAATATCCCAAAAAATACTTTTGCACATAAAAAAAGAAACGCCTGGGTGAAAATGCTCAAAATTAGTTAGTTCTTTTTCTTTTTTTAAGTTGAAATATCACACAAAAAAGCATTTAAAAAGAATAAAAACCCAGAAAGAACATTGAGAATTTGTTAAAACATCTACATATTGCAAAAAAAAAAAAAAAGTACACATGGAAAATGCAACGCAGTAAATTAAAAAAAAAAAAGAGTCTAAATATCATAAAAGATTTTTCAGATTAAAAAAAGTTCAGGTGAAACTGCAATAAAATAAAATAAAACATTGAAATATAACAAAAGAAGGTTTTCTATGCATAAAAAATCTCAGCGGAAACGCCAGGGAACAAAAAGTCAGAGTGGAAATTCAGAATTTCAAATAAAAAGCTGAAATATAGCAAAAAAAAAAAGTACACATGGAAAAAGTGCAAAGCTGGAAATTTGGCTGGACATTTAAATAGTATAAATATTACAAAAAAGGTACGCATAAAAAAAAGTTGAAATATCACAAAAAAGTGTGCACAGACAAAGAAACCTGAGAGAAAATGCACTGGAAATAAAAAAAAGGTAGAACTATAACAGAAAGGTAAAACAAAAGATAAGTCTAAATATAGCAAAGTTTTTACACAGAGCACAGATACTGTTAGAGAGCAGCAGTGAAAGACAGATGAGGAGAAATTTAAATAAAACATCAACTGTGAGTTCATTAACATCTCTGGCTGGATGTGGAGCTAAACTAATCAGGGAGGGGGAGATTATATAAATAATATTTATATTATTATACATTAATATATTTTTGGCCTGGCGGGAGTTCTCGCTGTTATAATTATAGGATAGACACAGAGTCAGTAAACGTTCAGTACATTAATTAATAACTTAATTAATAAGGTTTCATTGATCTGATTCACTGGCTTTCTCGCTACCAGTGCTCCCTCTCTTCATTCACTCTCTAGCTCGCTCGACCACAGCTACTCTCTCTCTTTTTCTCTCTTCTTCATGAGTTGTGAAGCCGACAGCAAAGTCTTAACTTTACTTTTAAACATTATCAAACGAAGAGAAACGTCCTCCCGTCGTCCTGGTAACGTCTTTGTTCTCCATCATGGCGGAGTTTACAGCTCTGACTGGCCGCCAAAGACGAGAGAAAAAAAAGAGAGAGAGCAGCTGTGGTCGAGCGAGCTAGAGAGTAAATGCAGAGAGGGAGCGCTGGTAGAGAGAAAGCTGGTGAATCAGATGAATAAAACCTTATTTTCTGATTGTTTCAGAGCGGTTATAATCTAGAGCAGAAATAAACACACCCACACCCCCCAGACACACCTCCACCCGACCCTGCAGCTGAACGCCACACCGCCTGGTTTGGTGTGAGTTGTGGCCGCACGGTCACAACACATGGGCCCTAGCGGACCCTAGTGGACCCTCGCAGACCCTCGCAGACCCCCTGCGTACTCACGGATGCAGAGAGTATAATTTGGGCTTAAGTCTGAGGGGAGCAGCTGTGAGTTCTTACCTCGTTGAATTCGGGGTTGAGGGTCTTTTTCATCACTGTTGTTTTGTGTTTGGATTTCTTCTGTATGTCGGGTTTCAGGTATCTGACAATAAAAAAGTAGAAAATGAAACAGCACATTAGTTCCTTTGATGGTGTGTGTCCATGCAGTTATAACATAACCTTTAAATGTTGTCCAGGTTTGGAGTTACTCAGACGTTGGCTGTAGGAAAAGCCACATGGACACATGGAGGATTTCATATTAATCATCTTTTTTTGGACTGAGAGACATTCAGCTGAGAAATTACATTTTGAATGTCCCCGTTTTAATTAATGAAGAGTTGTGGAAATTACTGGAGAAAAACTTGTACTGTATATTATATTACATTTCTTATGTCATCATTTTCCTAAGTACATTTCATTTATTTCTCTTTATTTTATTTATACGTATATTACAAAATATAATATTTTTTACTTTTTTCTCAATTTCTGCAATGTACCAATTTCTAAAAAAATATTTTATTTTACTTTAAACATTCATTTTTTTTATGTTTAAATATTTTTTTTTACTGTATTTCATGTATTTCTCTTTATTTTGTTTTTATTGTATTATTTATTGTACAATTTTTTCTCAATTTCTGTTGCAATTTACTCTCTCTTTATTTCATTAAAAAAAAATACCATTAATATTTATTCATTTTCATTTTTACATATTGTTTCTGTATATTTTTCAATTTTATTTTCCTTATATAACATTTTTATTGTATTTGCTCTATATGTATGTGGAGTAGTATGTGGAGATGTTAACTAAGCGTTTCCCTGCACGCTGAGCTGAGTGTAATTGTGTCTGTGGTGAGTAAATGTGATGACAGATGAACCTCCATCAGATCAGAGCTGTAATCCACAGATATTGTTTATAAAATTTCAATAAAAGCTTGATATTTGCCTCGTGTATCTCTGTGAGTCTAATGAGAACAATGTTAATATGAGAAAACAGAACAATATGAAACTGATAAAGTGCGTTTAATGAAAGGAGTGATTGCTCTCTGCTGGATTATTTTCATTCTAGTGTAAATCATCATTTATGAAGCGGTAATTAATAATTAATCACAGTTTCACAATGCAGCACACACACACACACACACACACACACACACACACACTCAGTGAGTAATGGGTGGCAGAGAGCAGAGAGGGAAGCCTGAGCCCCACACATCATCATCATCAGCGGTGGCGGTGGCGGCCGTTCCTGAACCACTTCACCGCACAGAGCTGCTCTGTAATTGGTTCTGACCAGTTATTCCAACAGATGACAGGAGTAAATAATAAAGCCGCAGCGGACCGATGTGCTCGGCGGCTTCCTCTTCATCACCGTCACTCCTCCGCAAACCGCTGCAGGCTAATAGGAAGAGAAAAGACGGTTGGGGGGGCCCCTACTCCCATCTCGGGGCCCCTGGTACCCTGTTATCTGGTGTCTGTGAGCTTTTGGGAGGCTCTGCAGGAAATGAGATACCAGCTGGAATATGAAACTTGTTAACTGGCTCATTTTCTGTGAGTGACTTCAGTCTGACACACACACACACACACAACAAGCTGTTGATCAGTGTGATTCATTCTAACAGAGGCCAACCCCGCTGCTGCATTTCAATGTTTTTGAAGTGAACCACTTTAATGTCCATAGTTTGAACTGACAACTGCACCCAGCGACAAGAGGATTCAAGCAGACGGCATTTGTCACGCCGAACTATTTATCTTTCATCAGAAACAAATCAAACCTCTGATACGACGACGGACGCCTGACAGGACAACTGCTTAGAAAAACAACAACATATTTTTCTCGCACAGGTTATACGACCTTTAAAATCCACAAACATCTGCGTCAGTGGGATTTAAATGAATACTCACAGCGTCACATGAATGCAAACCTAATCATGCACCGCGTCATCTCAGAAAGCTAAAACTGACACACTGATTTATTTAAATCTTCTCCAACTGATGTTTAGTTTCCATCAGAAACAAGTGAACACAACACTGACACATCATCAGTTGATATGTTGAACTTATTTCCACATCCAGCAGCAACATTATCCTTCATGTGGAGTCGTGTTTCTGTCCAATCTTCTCTCTCTTTTAGCTTCTGTTTCTGCTCTCTACCAACTCCTGAGGGAAATATCTGGCTCTTTAGCTGCTAAATGCTACCAGCTAGTCTGCAGCTAACTTGATTATAACTGTTTTAGGTTAGAGTTGCAGCTAATGATTATTTGATTATCAATTAATCTGTCAGTCCTTTTCTCAATTAATTATTTGAAATGTCAGAAAATGGTGACTTTTCCCAGAGTCCAGAGCAAAGTTCTTCTGTCTAATTAACAGTCCAGATAGATGCAATATATACTCATTAAGAACTTGATGAGGAACACCTGTGCAGTCTAATGCAATCCAATACAACAGCTCTGCCATGTATGCTTTTTCATTTTTTGTCGGCATCGTCAGGAAAGTATACTTTTTACTTCTACTTTATGTTATGAGGTCGTAGTGGGCGGTGGTGTACTGAAGAATGTTATATTGATATGTGTTCCTAATATTGTGTCCACCCCGTTATCATACACCACACACTACAACCTCAATGATAAACATAAAGTACAATTATCACCTTTCAAACATCAACAAAAACTGAAACTGTACGAGCTTCATAAAAGTAGCTGTTGTATTGGACTGCACAGGTGTTCCTAATAAAGACTGTTTATACTTATCATACATTAAAAACAAACATTAGTATCTGATAAATCAGTAAAACAGTATTTTATGTGCTAAATGTCTGCTGCTCTTTCTCCTCGAACATTACGACCACCGTGAGACACTCAAACTGTCTAATAATCTGTTCAGCTTTCACTGCAGGGTTGAAACTTGTTTGTAAAATCCTTCCACATCTCACAGGACAGATTTCTCCTCTTGGGTTTAAATATAATAATAAAGCCAGGCAGACAGATTGGAAGGGGAACAGGTGCACGACACTGACCGGACCTTGTCTGGTTTGTAATTTAAAGTAATATTGATCTGTTTTAAACTGATATATTGGATGAAAGTGAGCCATGCAGCATCCAGGGTGTCTGCCGCATGCAGACACCCTGGATGCTGCAGTGATTCCTAAAACCGGCAAATCTCTGCGAGTTCATTCAACCCCTCAGCTGTCAGTCGCCTCCTTGTTCTGGCTGAGACTCGGTTTGCATTCTGACGGCGTGCGACAGAAAGAAAAAAGAAAAAAAAGACTCTCCTTCTCTTCAAAGCGAGAGCCCCTCGAGTGCCGGAGGAAACAAAAGCACAGAGGAGCCTTAAATCCTCGACTTTGGCCCTCGGGTCTTTCCCTCTAACGGAGCTGAGCCCGCAACAAGATGCTGCTCAAATTGTTTCCCTCTTCTCACTGATTATCCTTCCTGCTAGGAAACAGATGGTGCTGCTTTAACAACGGTTGCATCATTGATTAGCAAAGTTAATAATATGGCAAAACTCCAGGTTTTAATTGTCTCATTAATGTAGAAGTCCAGTATTTAGTCCTCAGTGAGGTCTGTGGGGAGCTGCATGTAATGTCTTCCAGTCCCAATTATAAGTTTGTATGTGAACAGTTCTGGTTGTTATCCTTTGGTTAATAGTGTGCTGGTGGCTAAATAATGAGCACGGTAATGTTAATTTAATGTACAAAAAGTAGCATTTATCCAGTGAGCACTGTGTAGAGGAAACTGCCGTCTTGTTGTTTAAAGCTCTTTGTAATGCATCACGTTGTTTTGTTGCCACTGGTTGTCCTGGAGGGTTCACTGTTTGGTGAGCGTGACGAGGGACGCTTCGGTCCACTCCAGGAAAAACAAACAAAACAAAATGCAATTCATAGACAGCATTGTACCTTTGACTCAAAACACAGCGGACAGACTCCCTGTTGAAGGTCTGTGGATGGTTAAAGGTGGGAAGAAGGGTGAGATGATAAATACAGATATGTTCTTCCTTTCTCTTTTGACTTTAAAAAATCCCAAATATACAAAATCCACAGAGCTCCTTCTGTGCAAAAATGTATTTAAAGGTTCATTTGAAGCTGGGAATGTTCTTCAGTGGTTGCCTCTAACCTCTCTGAGATGTTTGAGATTAGTGTGCCCCATATGCCCGTTACACTCGTTCTAAACGATCTGTCCAATTTGGGCTTGACACTGATCAAAAGCGAGCGCTATTAGCCGGGCTTACAGCACCGAAAGAAATTGATTGCTACGCGCTGGAAGCCTCCCTGCTCCCTCTCCTTTTGAGTGTGGGTTCTAAATGTACCTAGATATCGTGTACCAGGAGTTATCAACAGAGTACATGGAGCCAATGATAGGAATGTGTAATTTGGTCCGTGCTTTTCATCCTCTTTGTTACCATTATGTTTCCTTTTAGACACTAATTGTGCATGTTGTTGTTATTCATCACGAGATGCTGAAAGTCATGAAACAAATGTCACTAATTAATGAAACACTTTGATCACAAAAAAAGTTTATGTGAAGCTAATCTGAAGCTTCAGCGTCCAAATGAGTCAAATCCAGTAGATATCTTTCAACGTTACAGTCTTTTTAGTGGCAAAGTCCCTCTTTTTGTTTCTATACTTCCACCTGCAGCTCAACAGGGAAACACAAAGAGGAGAATTTGATGCTAAAAAGACTGTAAATGTGTCAGATATCCACTTGATATGACTAACTCAGACTGCTGAAGCTGAACAGAAGCTTCACACACACTTTAAATGTCTATCTGGACACACATCTTTTAATATCCAGTATGAACAGGAGGAATGATTACAGCGAGGAAAACCTCTTTCGCTGCTCATATGGACACCTGACTGCTGCTTTAAGATGCACTTGAAAAGTTGTGAACCTGCCCTTTAATACCAATCTACCCTGCAAAGGATGCATGTAATTTAATTAATTACCCTCGGATTAACCATAACCTTCTGTAACAGCCAGGTAGCACAATCACACAAAAATAGCAGCATTATAACATTATGTTGTAGCATAAGTGCTTTATGTCCAACACACTATATGGACTCCTTTACTCAGTTCAGTTTCACAATATATACAAGTTAATCTCTCAACAGAAAAGTCTCTTGTAGTTCTGGATGATTGTGACTTTTGGAAGACCTGTATGTCTCTTGGTGAGATTACCATTTCCTTAGTTTTGGATATATATATATATATTTAAAATTCTGTCACCAGTCCACATCATATTTGAGAGTCAAAACACTGGTAGCGTTACACTTAATTTCACTAATAAAACGCTAAAACCTTTTGTGATTTTAGCCTCTTTTTAATGATAGTGTACCAGAGTTCTTACATTTTGACATAGGGGTCAGAGAACCCGTTGACGTCCATGGCTGCCAGGTGAGCGCAGCGCTTCACGCCCACACAGAGACCCCCATTACGACGGCCTTCACCGCCTCCTCCTCCTCCTCCTCCGTCTATGTCTTCATCCTCCAAACTGAGTGGAGGCAGAAACTGCAGGGACAGAAGAAGACGACCTCTCTCCTCCAGGCTGTGGAGCTGCTCGTTCTCCCACTGTGGGCAAAATAAGATTAGCTGGATTAGTTTAGTCAGTTTAGTTTATTCTGATTAATTTAATCTGATTGGAATAGTCTGGTTGGTTTACTGTTATTAGTTGAGTGTGATTAGATTAGTCTGATAATTTTAATTTTAATTTCATAAGTAGTCTGATTAGTTTAATTGGATTAGTTTAGTCAGTTTAGTTTATTCTGATTAATTTAGTCTGATTAGAGTAGTCTGATTGGTTTACTGATTAGTTTATTCTGATTAATTTATTCTAATTAGTTTAGTTGGATTAGTTTAAACAGATTACTTAAATTTTATTAGTTTAGTGAGATTAGTTTATTCTGATTAACTTAGTCTGATTAGAGTAGTCTGATTGGTTTACAGTTATTAGTTCAGTGTGATTAGATTAGTTTAGTCAAATTAGTTTAAACAGATTACTTAAATTGTTAGTTAAGATTAGTTTAGTTGGATTAGTTTAATATGAGTAGTCAGATTAATTTTGTCACATTAGCTTAAATGGAAAACTTTAGTCGGATTAATCAGATTAGTTTTGTCTCATTACCCAGATTAGTTTAGTTTGGTTAGTTTAATAGGTTTTAGTTTAGTCAAATTAGTTTAGTTGGAGTTCAACCCCACTAGATGCTGCACTAGTTAGTCAGATTAGTTCAGTCAGAAGTGGTCTTACATTCTGGTAAAACAGGTTAAAAAAAAAAGCATTTCAGTCATATTAGCAGTGTGACCACAGTTAGAACAGTCCAACACATCGGACGCAACTGGAATATCTCTATTGGATGAACTGTCATAAAATCCGGTAAGTTATCCGTTGACTTTTCTGTGACGGTCCAGCTTTGCCTCTCCTTCATTCCTAGTGTTTCTGATGTTTACCCTTCACATGTGTTTTTTGAAGGTCCCCACTTTGTATTTAATTGTTTTCCATGTGTTTTTGTATGTAAGTCTAACTCTGATTAGGGAGTCCTCTTTTGGTTTTATTGTTCTCTTTGTTCTGAACAGCACCCACCGGCCCTCACCCTTAGTTTTGACATTTTAATTGTATTTTTGTGCTTCTGTGAACCTCCAGCCTTTTTGGCTAATAAAATACCTGGAGAACCATTTTCCACTCTTGGCTTTTATGTTGCTTCCCTTTCCCTTTGCGAGCTGGAACGTAACACTGTGTGTCTGCGTGGGTGTGGCGCTCCGTTTCCCTCCTGGTGCCAATCAACCTGCACACCTTTAACCCATCCGCTAATCAGCCTCATGCAGTATTTATACCCCATCTCTGCACTCGCGTCTTTGCCAGATTGTTCAGTTTGCCAGTGTGGCACTAATGCTACAGTAAGGTTTAAATCCATTATACCCCTGTGGTCTCCGTCTGCCTGCCTCACCCAACATCTTGCCATCATGCCTTCAGCCAACAGTTTTGCTATCTCTGCCTGTTATTCTGGCTCATCCATCTCTACAACTTCTCAATAAAGCTGCATTTGAACTATTGCAAGCTGTGTGTCTAAGACCTGCTTTTGGGTCCAAAATTAGCTAAAACAACAGTTCAAAACTTCCACTTTCCCACATCAGTGCATGACAGGATACTGCTGGAACTAACGACCAGAGTTTAAGATTAATGTGAGCATGGGACAAATATCCAGGACTCACCACAGACCTCTGAGGATGAACCTCCGTCCAACCCCAAGTGTTTAGACATGTTTTGTTTTGCTTCAAGCACTTTAAATTGAAAATATTTTACATTTACTCATCAGTGTCACTCCCACCAGTTAGGATGCTCACAGATACCAAACCCACAGTCACTGAGGAATCACACAGCAGGTTCATTATTTCGGTTTGTGAAAAAGAAGCAACATGAACACTGATCACTCTCTGGATATTTTGGTATTTGTTCTCCAGTTCTTCAAACACTCTCTCCCTGAGGGTTTGGGTGGATGTCAGCCAGCTGTAATTACAAACCAGATTTTTAAGATTTTGTGTGTGTGGATCACCTAGACGACCGCAAAAAAGCAAACAAAAAACTGTTCTTTACATGAGAAGAGCTGCTGTAGTTTTGACTTCTCAAAGTTAACTGTACCTACTGCTTGGACGTTTGACTGAGTGATAACTTCTCGTTCTTCAGCTGTTTGGTCTGTTGTTTAATTTGCTTCAAGGTACCAAAGATGATTTGGTGTCCATATTTTATGGTTCACAGGCAACGTTTTGTTGAACAAATCAAGCGCCAAAATCCACAGTGTGGACACAAACTTTTTTTTTTTAAATAGTTTTTTGTGTGTGTGAACTGAGCTAAGTTTGTTTTAATGACCAAAGATTTCATCATGTTTCCTTTTGCATCAAGAACGCAGCTTTAAGAAGACCAAACAGTTCAGATTGATAGTGCAAACTGGAAAAAGACAAGACAAAGAATCATCATTCAGTTGTGTTACCTGTAAGAGCAGCAGTGTACAGGTTGAGCTGAAATGACTGAGTGAAAGTGTCATCCATGACTGGGTAATGTACACTACGCATTGCTATATTTCTGTGTTTGGCTTCATCTGGAAATTGCAGCAGCTGGTGGGAGCAGAGCCTTATGAGTGCACCTATAATCCCATTTTCTCCTGATGAGCTGCAAATTTAATTTCACCCCAAAAAAGTTCCCACACAGAGGAGATCATGTGGCTGAGAATATCAGAACAGAAGGTCACACACACCACCTGTACTACTGATAGTGTTCATTAAAACTCATCTCACCACAAGTCTTTGATTTGATCTTTGCGGTCATGACACAGCAGAGAAAGAGAGAGAAGATCGATTGTTTAATCTCTCTCTCGCTCTCTCTCGCTCTCTCTCTCTCTCCTGTCTTATTAGGCTCTCTCACCCACTAACTCACTCCATCACACTACCAATCCTCATTACAGTCTGTCTGAGCTCACAGTTTACCAACTGCACCTCCTCCGCACTCCCACCTTTCATTACACCGCAAAAAAAGACCTCTAAGGTTTCTTTTTCACCTGTTTGAACAGGAAAAAGAGAGTACATTACTGAAATTGAAATCAATTAATTTGTGTTAAGTGCTTCTTACAAATTCTGTTCAGCTACAGAGAGACGCTTCCAACTGTCCTACACAATAAAACTGTAGCTAAGAAAAGAAAAAAAGGTCAGAAAATGAGCAGATCGATGGCTTTTAGTGGGAGTCAGCACAGCTTGGCAGGATTTCTCTCCCGCCTCCTCCCGATTGGTGGGAAAAGCACTTTGTAGATGAACCCTGCACTGACAGCTCAGCTACAGCAGCAACATTTACAATGCCAACCTCTCTGAGGTGAAATGAAATGAAATGATGCATCAGTCCCAGGCCCTGATATCTGCTCCAATCCACACTTCAATAAACATGTTCTCCCAGTGGAGCAAGTGTCATCAGGCTGCAGGTTCATCTGTTCCAGGTGAGTGCTGATGGGCAGCCGGTGCATGGTTACTCCATCAGGGTGAAAGCTCTGTCCTTGTTTGAGTGACAGAATAAAGAGCTGAGCTGCGGAGTTCATCCAGATGTCTGCTTTAACAGACAACGGGCCTCGCAGGAAGCTTGAATGTTTTCCAAGAGACTGAAAAATGTCAGTCTTTGTTCAAATGCCAAAAAAGACCCGCAGTCTGCTGGAAATCTGTGTTTCTGTAGAGAGCGAAGAACTGCGATTTCTGAGGTTTCACACTTTCGGTTTTACATTTTAGCACAGACGATGGCAAGTTTAGCTTTTCTATGTTGTGCTTATTATCAACAAATCTCAGTTTTGGATCTAAACCAACAATGAACTGATCTAACAGGCATTGTTTGTGTGTCAACAGCCTGATGTATCTGATTCCTCTGTTGTTCCAAAAACTATTAAACCCATCATTGAGTCTCACCGCTGCACTAGGTCACATGTTCCTTCATCAGGAAGAGTTTGCTTCAAACACTAATAACAGCATCATGTTTTCTGTCTTTGGAGAGTAGTTCTGTGTAAGGCGGACGCTACTGAGCATGTGCAGGAACACGGTTCTCTTCACTAGCTTGTTGTGCTATAGATCACAACCTCTGGATTTTATACTAAAGTTCTTTACCATGTAGCCTCTGTCTGAAACAGGCCGTCTCTTTAAGGCCCCGCCTCCTGATGAGCCCGCTCTGTTCTGATTGGTCAGCTTTCAGGAAGCTTCCTCCGGCTCCGGAGGCTACGTAAACAAACTATAGTAGCAGGATTTCACTACTTTTTCCTCCTCCTTTACTCCAAATGTTCAACTTCTCAAATCCATCCGAACATGTTGGAGCTGAATCTGAAATATGAGCGTGAACAACTTAATCAATGTGAATGATTTGACACTATTATGAGGAGGAAGTAAAGGTAACAAATGAAGTGTTCAGCGCAGGTTGAAGCCCTGATTTTTGACTTGCAGGCCATATTAAACATCCAACATCAGAACAGGATATAAATAACAGGAAACCAAAAGAAGCAGAATATGGCCCCTTTAAGTGTTTGCATATAATAAATGATGTGTAATTTACATAGTGCACTACGGTGGCTCCACAGGACAAAACACAAACATGAAGGAAATACGCTTCAAATCCAAAAACACTGAACTGTTAACATTAACAGAAATGCAACAAATACTATAACAACCAAAGTGATTCCCTTCATGTTTGTGCTTTTGGATGTGATTTGTCCTCAAGAGCCACCGTAGAATATCTAACAGCATTTTTTGTGGATATGAGGTTGGGAGAAAGTCCTTGGACACATTCACCAGCGCAAATTATGACAAATAATAAACTAATAAACTAAGAGCAGAGCAAACATTGAATGACAGAGTGCTCAGTGATGACAAATTGATAAATACAAAGGTGTTTTCTGGACTGAGGCTCCTGATCAGATATATTTTTAAGCTAATATTAATTAGACTTCAAATTCAAAGCTTGTGTGTTTAGAAAAGCCTCTAAAGAGCACGAAGAAGAAGAAGAAGAAGAAGAAGAAGAAACACCCTCATGTTCAAACAACTGCCTGGGGCCCCTGAAAACTACAGATTTATTAAGATGTTTAGATATGAAACATGAAATTATGTTACTGTTCTAACTCATTATATCCCGAAGCATTTTCAAAAAAAACCCCACACACACCTGTGACCCCGCCACACACATTTTATTGGACTATTCCATCACTGGAGGAGCAGCTGTGATCGTTGTGCACCTCTTAAGAAATAGCTAAGGATGCAGAAACTCCTTGAGGTTCTCACAGTGTGCTTTTCATAAGAAAAAACAATCATTGTAAAACTCCTGAACGTAACTGTTGCTCCCCCTGAAACAACCAGCAGGACCACACACACTAATGTTTTCCTGTCACATTGACTCACCTGTAAACTGGGAAAAACATCCTGAACCATCAACACTGGAGTAATCCTATCCCACTGAAGCTGCTGGTTTTGAGACGCCGAGCGGCTGAAATTACATGTTGTGTGTTTGAATAAATGCAGGTACATTGTGCTAATAACACTTTTACTGACTATTACTGTCACTGTACTATGTTTAGTGTGATATTAATTGGTTTAGATTTGGGGAACTTCATCCAGCACCACCGATTCCTACATTCTCAATTAAAGAAAGATTGAGTCTGCCCGCGGTCCCCAAATCACTAAATCCGCCCCTGTACTGAAAAATAACTGGAGTTCAGATTCAGGTTGAAAGCATCGTGTTGAGAACCAGAAAAAACATTTCTGATCAGCAGGAAATGAGTGAAAGTGGAAAAAAAAAGTGTCCCAAAGACAGACTGCTGTTTGTTTTCAGGTTTGTGTTTTACAGCCGGCACACACAAACAAAAGCCTGAAGGTGAGTCATTAAGTAAAGCTCCTGTTTGTCACCACGCTGAGGTCAATTGGTTGGAAACACCGGCAGGATTTCATAGACAATAAAACACCTCCCCTGCCTCCGTCTTTGTTAAAACACCTGTACGCCTGCTGAGGTGAAGCAGGTGGCTAACGAGCCCACGCCGGGTTAACGAACACGGACAAACCAACAAGAGGCTTAGCCGCCCAGCCTGCGCAGGCACATGCACAACAAACCATTAAAAGTGTCTAATTGGACCCTGAAGTCTCATTTTCTGCAAACAAGTGACAGGCATGTCGTCCAAACACCAGAGACGGGTGACGGACACAGTTTTGAAGTCACCGTATAGCAACGACTGTTGGACGACCGTTGCCTTGGCAGCCAGTTTATTTCTATGTCTTGGCAAACAGAAGCTTAAACCTCATTCAGACAGGACCAACACCACAGGGGGGATTAGATATTTTTTGTGCTCCTCATTAATTGAACTCACTAATTGAACACTCTTTAACCATGGGTAAATGACCACATCTGCTCTGTACTGGACATTCAGCAGGATAAAAAACCTCCCCAGTGGGGCGCCGCAGAGCTGAAGGCGAGGCAAAGATACTGCACGAGGCAAAGAGCCAAAAATCATCCTTCTATCAAAGGATGTCATTATCTCTGATGTCCATCACAAATGAACCTCCATAAATCCACTTAATCAAAGGAAAAAATAAAGTTTTGATCAGTATCAAAGTAATCCAGTGATAGTTTGACAGTGTCCATTATACAGTGCAGGCAGGAGCCGCTAACAGCTGAGTCACATTTTACTTTTAGTGGAGACAAATATTACGCAGCAGTACATTAAAGAGGAGAAATAACAGCTTCAGTTATGTACAAAAATAAAATAAATGTCTGATAAAAAGGTGTATACTAAGCAGTAATAAAGGGTAAAGCAAGGAAATGTGTGTTTGGTAGATTGTTTCTTTGTTGTAACGATGCATCTTGGCAATAAATCTTATACTGTTGGAAAGCCTGTTTATTTCTCTTTTAAATGGTGCCACATTTTTAAGTAACATGCATCTGTGGGACGAGCAGCAGAGCTCAGTATGTGGGTTGCACCCATGAAAAATGTTCCCAATCTTCTCTGCCAAAGCCAAACAGCTTGTTCTGCCGTTGACTCTTGTTTGTTGGATTGGATGATTGAAGTTTGACAAAAAACAACAGCATATTGGCAATTTAACAACTGACCCTCTTTAACATGCATTAACCTCAGTAGCATGTGGAAGAAGCACACACAGCCACAACAGCCTGGCACCTCCTCCTCACGCCGGTCACACACTGCTGTGGGACGACATCCCATTCTTCAACCAGCAATTGTCGCAAGTCAGCCGACGTGGTTGTGTTGGTCACTCTGGCAGGAACAGCTGATCCCACCAGTGTTCAATGGGGTTGAGGTGAGGACTGCTGGCAGGATGTCCCGTCCTCTCCACTCCCAAATTCTGGAGGTAGTCTCTGATAAACCCGCTCTGTTGGGGCGAGCGTTCGGTCCCAGACTGTGGAGATGTGGGATTGCCACTGGTTGCAGAATCTTGATATCTCGCTGCATTGAGATCGCCTCCAATGCTGACAAGTCTTGTTTTTCCAGTGAGGGAGATGCTGCCCCACATCATCACCTGACTGGCAGCACCTGGAGGTACCAGAAGCTCAAAACAAGAGTCAATAGCAACAACAAAATAAGCTGTTTGTCATTGGCAGTGACGGTTTGGCAATTTTTTCATGGGTGCAACCCACATACTGAGCTCTGCTGCTCGTC
The DNA here is from genome assembly GCA_029490765.1 of Euthynnus affinis. Taxonomy (NCBI): domain Eukaryota; kingdom Metazoa; phylum Chordata; class Actinopteri; order Scombriformes; family Scombridae; genus Euthynnus; species Euthynnus affinis. The sequence goes on along the minus strand of CM055856.1, from coordinate 14,244,326 downwards.
CCACAGATGCACGTTCATTACAAATGTGGCACCATTTAAAAGGGAAATAAACAGGCTTTCCAACGGTATAAGATTTATTGCCAAGAAGCTTCGTTACAACAAAGAAACAATCTACCAAACACAAATTCTCTTACTTTTTGTGCTGTTTAATTATTACTTTAATCACCAAAAACTATGATGAAAAATATTCATTGAAAACCTTTTTTTTTTTACAATGAAAGCAAGACCTGAACTAAATAAATCTAAAAACAACAAAATGATGATAAAATGTTTAATATTTTTCTTTCTGTCCAGATGAATGGACAAATGATCTCATGCAACTTCAGTCCAAAATCCCCAAATATTTCGTTCACCTTCATATGACGCAGAACTTCAGAGCATGAACCAGAATTTTATTCTGTGGCATTTTTCCTCAGATTATTCGATTAGTTACAGATGAATCGATTCATGCAGCTCTATAATAACAGCAAATGGCTTTAAAAAGAGAACAGACCTGCTGATGCTTTTATTTTTTTCTGTCTAATAAAAAAAAATAAAAGTCTAGGGTAAAGCTAGGAGTCATCACAGAGACACGGTGAGGTGCAGTCTGGTGAATGGAAGTGACAGACTGATAACAGAATATCCTGTCCTGTCTTTAAGTCTGCTGAAATGAACACGAGGTGATTCTCCAGCCGCAGAGACTTCAGAGGCTCCCAGAGGTCTTTAAGAGGTCCGGGAGCCGATCAGAAAAATGAGAAGCAGTTTCATCTCATGACGATTTAATTCACTGGGAATGATCCCGGTTAGAGAGCGTATAATAAAGACTAATTCAGATAATAGGTTTCACTCCACTCTAACGTTATTATCTGCCCACATGGAGTGTAGGTAGGCTGATGTGACGATAACGGAGGCTTTTCTGAGGCTCTCACAGATGAAAATGATGATCTGAAATAGATGCAGACTCCGTGTTTATGCCACATCTTTACAGTTTGTCCCAGTTCAACCAAACATGGCTCATGTTTCCTTTTAAAACTCAGTGCACATGTGTTAAAATAAAAACTTTCTGCACATTTCCAGCCTCTATATTTATATTCTGAGGCTCTACTGGAATAAAACCTCCTTATTTATCTTCTACTGCTCCTCTCTAACCCTAACCCCTCAGTTCAGCCTCTGTCAAAATAATAAATAATAAAAACTGTGTGAAAATAAACTCAACCAAACACACTAAAGGGTTAAAAGCAGAGACAGATTTGTCCATTCATGTCATGATGTGTGTCTGATGAAAACCTCCAGATGTACTGACTCCTCCTGTCTGTTAGTTGAACCCTGAGCTTACAGTCTTTCAGCTTCTTTCTTCTCTTGTTTCCACCTAATCCCTCCTGAACCGCCGTCGCAGCCGCGGCGTGACCTCCGGGAACGTTGCGGAGAAAACTGCGAGACACTTGAAGGACTTTTAAAGCCTCCAGGCGGGTCGTAAAGGGTGCCGGGCTGAGCTGTGCTTCACCTGCTGTGTATTTTACTGTTTCTCACAAATATATTCAGGGATTTACATCAACATGTGTGACCTGAGGTGGAGACAGAAGAGCCGGAGGTTCAGAAATATGATTTTTGGAGCTTTTTGTGAATGAAAATGTGTTTTTTTTTTTTTTTTCAGCAGCAAACGCTCTGACTGCAGGCATGAGAGGTGGCTCCAGGCTCCTGTTTTCCAATATTAATAGATTTCAACACTATAAAAACCTGCAGACAGTTAAGAGACGATGGCTGCAGCACTGCTTGTAGTCGTTTTAAAGGTTAACTGTAAAGTGCTGCTAATGGTTGAAACACTCACCTGAACTTCAGTATTTTGTTCAGTTACATCAAAATAAAATAACTAAAACACAATCTCCTCCTTCTACCTTATTGAAACATCCAGAATACGCAACTATATTCAACTACTAACTGAGGCTGAAGGAACAACAGGACATATTTTTTAAGGTTTCTCAACGTCTTCAAGATCTCCACAAACAGAAACGTGTTTGTTTGAAGGAGCTGCAGCTTCTGTGCACCACATGAGTTTATATCGGAGGACTGAGCCGTCGTTCCCTGCAGGGGAGACGAGTTTCTGTTCAAACTGTTCGCTTAATCCGAAAACTGTTCAGCTTGTGTCGTTTCCTGTTCCCTCCGGACCGCCTCGACTCCTGCCGGCGAGTCGTCGTCTGTCGTTCCATCTCCGTTCACGGACTCTCTGACTCTCTCTCTGCTCTGACTGTCACTCGCTGCTCTTTTGATGAGTTATCTCTCATTTATCCGGAGCTCGCTCTCTCCCTCTCTCTCTCTCTCTCTCTCTCTCTCTCTCTCTCTCTCTCTCTCTCTCTCTCTCTCTCTCTCTCTCTCTCTGTGTAACATTTGATGGAGTTGGTTTTCTCTTATTAAGCTGAGGGTTCTTGGTCTAGTGTGACTGTTGTCCAACCAGAGAAAAGAAACACAAGTTCAGCTTTGACGTAGTTTTTTTTTTATTCTGCTCTTTTATTTATTTGTTTATCTTCACTCTTGTGTTTTTATTCTCTTCTTTTCTGGACCATGTTATTTTCCTTCTTTGTTTCCCTCCTGACAGTTTGGAGGTTTGTTTGTCGGAGTGTGTTTGGGGAGCTCGGTGTTGTCGTGGAGGGTTTAAAAGCCCCACGCTTTTAAAATGGCTGCTCCACCCCTGACCCCTGATCTAAGGATACGATGCCGCTGCAGGCCAATCACAAGAGCCTCTCAGCTCCCTCTTATGGGTTCAAACAGGAAGTGGTTCAGAGACATCTGGGGTCGACTTCTCATCACTTCAAAGTGAAGAGGTTTCACCTTCCTGTTCTCATCATATTTCCTCTTTTGATTCTAATGAATGTAGACAAAGTGCTCAGATCCTCATTTAAATGGATGGAAAAAAAACAACAAACAGAAACCAATTAAAACATCACTTCCTCCCACCTCCTGGCCAATCAGACCTAATCCTTTCTGACTGCGTCTCTTCATTTACGAGCTCATGAGGGAGATTTTTTTTTTTTGTTGCCTGACGACACCAGCAGCTCTCATCAGAGCCGTACGTTTGATGCCAATCTCACAAACTGTTCAAAATATCACAGTGAACATTTAATTAGTATCATTAATAATAATGAGGTGCAACTAATAACAACAGTTGTGTAACTAGTACTGTTAGTGAGTTAATGTATGAGGAGGTGTAACTAATCACCTCAATATCATCAATAACAGCTGTAACAGGTGAGTTACAGCAAATATTAATTATTATATATCATGAGGTGCAACTAGTTTGTCAAAGAATTGATTTTAAGATGCTGCTGTTGGTTTATAAAGAACTGAATGTTTAGAGCCAAAATACATTTCTGACCTGCTGCTACACTACAAACCATCCAGACCTGATCCAGACCTCTCAGCTGGTCTGGATCAGGTCTGGAATCAGGTCTGGGATCAGGTCTGGGTTCAGGTCTGGGATCAGGTCACTTTCATTAAAGCACATTCAGGGTTTTAATATTTTACGCTGCTCTGTTTCTTTCTCTGTTCTTTTATCTCTTATTTCCTTTTAGCTTGTTTAAAAATTTCACTTCCAAATGTAACACTTTTGATTGTTTTTTTCTTTTACAAACAAACAAACAAAGCAAAATCATTTTAAATTGAAATAATCAGATGTCTCTAACATGAATTAACAGCAGTGATGTGGTCAAACTAACCACACTGACAGTCTGCAGCTTAGATTTAATGCCATAATTCATTCATTTCAGCTTTCCTGCTGCAAAAATGCACATTTAAAATCCACTGAGAAGAAGAATATTCACTTGGATTTGATTTGCTTTAACAAATCCAACAATATAAATTATATGAAGCAGCTAAATAGATTCATAAATTTACACCAGTAAACAGACACTTCATTTCAAGGCCAAACATTTGCCTCAGATGTCATCGGCTCAGTGTGTCGCTTTAATACTTTCATTCTTCATTCATATTTAGTCGTGTGGTGCAGAGAATATTTTATAAATTCAGACTTTCAGAGCGAGTTTTTTGTCAGCTGCGGAAAAACTAGTCAGGAAGCAGCGTTTTAATAAGCAGACATGTTCTTCTCTTGGTAATTGATTCCAACTTTCCAAGTCAATAAGGTGGTTTTTTTTTACAAACCTCAGCCAGCAGAGCAGAGTTCTGCTGCTCATAAATCCATGCAGAGGTTTTTATATTATGGTCATGTGACCACAGCTGTCACTCTCATTGGGTAGAAATCTGTTGATTTTAGGACGCTGTGTGAGACATGACGGACAGATGTTTAGATGCTCTCTACCTCTCTCAGGTAGCAGGAGATCCCTCGCAGAGCTTCTCCCATGGCTGTAGGAGACGGCAGCTGGACCAGAGAGACAGAAGCAAACACACACACACGTGATTAGAAATGTCACCGATGTCGTTTTCAGATGTGAAATTCTTTAAGTTGTTTTATCAACTAATAAAAACCATAACTAATATCAATAATATAGTGTGACTAGTAACGTTAATAACCAGGTTTACCAGTGATGTGTAACTAGTGCTTTTAATGAGCTTTGTAACTAATAAAAAATGAGTGTATGATGGTTTTCCTGATCATTTGAACATTCAGTTATTGGAGCTGCCAGCGAAGACCACACCTCCATCATTCCTCTAAATACCAGCTGACCCTCTGCGCTGCGTCCGCCCTCATATTCTGGTTCCAGCTCTGCTTTTTTGGAACCTCGACGGAGGTGAAACCAAAACAGTTGGAGTTGAGTTGAGTTGAGTTGAGCCGGTGCCGTGTGATGGAAATGCACCAATAGATTACACAGACATGGCCGCTGAGTGCACTACTTTTAACAACGTGGCACTTTTGTCAGTTACATAATCATGGCGGTTTTTTTTCTGCATTTGCATCAACTTCCTGTTTGCTCAACTCATTGTGGCCCGTCCTCACTCCCAGCTGGTCACACATCAGAGCTCGGTCACGATGCCTTTAGAGTCATTTTGCGACGTGCAGGGAAGTCCGATAGTCTTCTGTTGAACTCCCACAATGTTTGAAATAAACGCCATGAGACCGCTGACGTCCATATGAGGTGACAAATATACGCCAGAAATGGTCTCCAGAATAAAACGCTGGCATAGTAAATATCTGCGTTTCAATACGGAGCATATTAACGTTTCTGAACTGACGAACGCCACATGACAAGCTGACTTTGTCATTAGGAGGTGGAGGGTTATAACGCTGCTGGCAGGAAGTTGGAGACAGTTCGAGACCACCTCGCTCTTTTTATTTTATTTGAACCCAAACTTTAACCACTGTGTTGTCACACCATAAAATATAATTATCTTTTAACAGTGACCTTGAAAAATGAGGCTAAAGGAGTCCTGAGTGTGTTTAAAAAGTGACGCCACGGGGTCATGACCAAGCGTCGATATGTGACGAGTCAGGAGTGAAGAACCTGTTGTCAGAGTATTTTGGTTTTTCATTGATTGTGTTGTTTTACAGTTAGAAGTTACTTCTTCCTGCATATTTTACCATTGTTAGGATGCATATATATCACTTTAACTAAATGAGTGTGTGTGTGTGTGTGTGTGTTACCGGCGGCCGATGCTCCAGGCAGGTGTGGAAGTGTTTCGTCTGGTCGGGTTTGACGCGTTTCAGAGGCACTCTGGACTCGCCGATCAACTCATTATGAGTCAACTTGTCCTCGTCACACACGCTGAGCCTGAAGCCCCAGAGAGAGGAGAGCAGGGAGTTCAGGGAACAGCACACAGATTAGCACAGATCAAGGTCCTGAAGACAAGAAGATCTCACATGTGGATATTTCACTCAGGTGTGTGTTTGTGGGTTTTCCGGACATGATGAAGTAAAATGATTTGGAGTGATGTTTGGTTCTTAAAATGTAATTTATTCCCAGTCAGTTCCCACTGAGCATTGGATATCTGACTTCAACACAAACAGCAGCAGGAGATGATGATGATGATGATGATGATAATAATAAGGACAACACTCCGGATTCTTCTGGACTTCTGCGGCCTCCGTCCGTGACCTGCAAACATCAGCGTCTTCCTCCTGCCGCAGCTCTCACCGTCAAACAGATCAAACTGTAGAAGCTGCCGGTTATAAAAGTGAACGAGGGGCTGAGGTCCGGCGCTGAACGTGTTGAGAGAGGCAGAAGAAGAGTCGCCATGCTTGTGTTCAACAGGCCAGAAAAACAAGCTGTTAGGAAACTTGTTCTTCTTCTTGCATTTCTGTCTTTGAGAAGTCCGTTTTCTGGGTTTTTAGACAGCTTGAGGACTTTTTTTTCTTTTTTTTGTGGGGGAAGTGGGAAGATTTTTGGAAGGTGAGAGAGAGAGAGACTGTGGTAAGTGAGGAAATTTTTCAGTAAAGTGAGATCTTTTTTTTTTTGGAAACGTTATATTTGGAAAGTGGTGACATTTACAGAAGGGTAGTGGTGATATTCAGATGTTACTTATAAACTCTGTTCAGTGCATCAGTGTATATATAAACCATATTAACCTGATGATTACATTTGACAAAGCGGAGGTCGTCTAATATTCGTGGAAGAGGCATTTACATATTCACAACATCAGATTGAAAGTGTTCAGTCAGCTGACTTTAACCTGCATGTAACTGATCTTTCTTCCATCTGACGTCGTCTTTTTTACAACAACTTGTGAATAAACTCATCAGCTGTTGAACATCATGAGTCTTTTTCACGCCGTGTCTCAGCCGTTCCAAATATGAAGACATGAAGACGTTTTTTGTAAAGCGTGGACGGTTTTGGAAAGATGACTGTTGTGGATATTTCCATCACTAAAGGGTCAAGTTGTGCTTCCTGTTTTCTCAAACAGACGATAATGCATGCGTTGCTCTGATAAGAAGCCTCACTGGTGAACCATCGCCAGACAGAACAAGACAAAAACCTGAGATACAATGGTAACTAGAGGTCATGGAGCTATGGTTTGAGACTGATGAACCAATCAGATCAGTATCTCTGCTCGGGTTAAGGACTCGAGAACACTCTGGTGTTTGCTGCTCTGGTTCTCCACTCAGCTTCAAGTGCTTTCAATAAACTCTTTCAGCTTTAAGACATCAAAGTCTCACATGTGCTTTTCTCCACTGAAGATGTCGACCATCACTCAGAAGATCCACAACATTTCTGAAAGGTTTCAACATGTTTGGAAGGTGCAGACAGTTTTTCTGTCTTTTTTAAATGGCTGTTTAAGAGTTTACTGTAAGATCAGATCAGAGTTTGGTGGATAGATTATGTCAGTGAGGACCATCACAAGTGTCCAAGTTCACATGGATGTGTGTCTGGTCCATTCCAGCTTCTATCAGCTGAGTTTGAGGCAGACTTTGTTTTCACTCGTCTCCGATGTCGACTTGAGTTTGTCGGCTTGATCAGCAAAGAAAAACATTGAACAGCAGAGACAGGTGAACACACACATCCTTCACACAACTCCGCCGAATTCAAACACACAAAAAAATCCTTTTTTTTTCTCCCTTTCAATGAACTAAATCAGAGCAAAAGGAGAAGCAGCTCCGTTCTGTTTGTAGGGTCAATAACAGCGGTGAAAACAGTCAGGAGCTTCGGATTAAAGCAAAGACAAACAGCATAATAAATGTGGAGGTAAAAGGTAAAGGTTGAGAGATGAGAGCGAAACAGACTGAAATAACAGAGGAGAGAGTCACCAAAAATATCTTCAATATATTTTAACTGAATGAATTCTACAGAAAATATATTTATAAAGTATGAAATAAAGCAAAGATGGAGTGTGTGTGTGTGTGTGTGTGTGTGTGTGTGTGGAGGTTGAAGCATCCACTGAGTCAGTGACCTCCACACAGAGTGTATTTTTATTATTTATGAAGCGAATCAGAAAGAGATTTGCAGCCGTTCAAAGAGCAGCAGCCTGCGGAGCTGCAATCCAGGACGAGCCCCCGCAAACCTAAATCCAGCTGTAACGTAACCCTGAAACCCTGAAAACAAGTCTGAACCCTCAAACAGCCGTCTGAGGAAACAACAACCGGAGGAAACGTCCCAAAAATATCCTCACGTTGAATATGGTTTTTTTTCCTCACCCTTGTTTTTAAAGCTGAAGAGAAGCGAAGGAGTCGAATCTCAGAGGACTCTGGAAGAAAAGTGTGAAGAAGCCATGAAGCTCATCACAGAGCAGCGCTGTCGCCTCCAATATATATCTATATACTTCTAATTAGTTAGTTTTCACTAATCTGTTAATGGAGGAAACATAACTGATCATAGGAAGGTGCTAAATGTTTGGTCATGAGTGGCGCTGGTCTGAGCAGGACTAGGAGATGCTGTCTTTGATGCTGTGGTCATGAACACAGTGTGTTTTTGTGCTGTGAGTTCTGCTGTCACAGACATGGACACATGTTACGGGGCCTTGGCTGCTGGAACTGAGTGTTAAATTGGGGACTCGGTCTGTTGCTTTGAGCCTGCTGATCATGTAGGAGCTTGGACTGCATGTCTATCAAGTGAGACAGCGATGTGGTATCAGGGTTGCTGGACAGAGGAATTGGCAGTGAGACAAGGGGCTGGGGGGGCTCAACACGCTGGGGGCTGGGCCTTGCCTCCATGAGGGACTGAGCTCTGGCTCTCAAGCATGTCCTGAACCTCCACGACAGGCCTTTTTTCCAAAGGTTTGCTCCTGAAGACTGTGGCTAGGTGTTCATCAGGACAATGACGGATGAATTGTATTGATACTTCAAGTCCGGGTTCATCAACTGACTCCTCCGATTTAGACAGTCAACAACATGCTCCATAGTTTCATTAAGCCGGAGCCAATGCAACATGCTCCATAGTTTCATTAAGCCGGAGCCAATAATCAAACGCACTCTCACCAGGGGTTGGCAAAGTAGTGTAGAAGTCAAATAGGGGAGTTGATGAGGAGATGGCTTCGCCAAAGTGCTGTTTAAGAATATTAAACACTGCATCAGGGTTATACTCAAGATTGTAGGGGCTGTTTCTCACTGACACTTTGACTATTTCTTTAGCTTTGCCTGCAAGTCTTTCCGTTATTTCCCCAAAACTTTGCTCTGTTTCGATGTGTCTCTTGCGTAGATAGGCTGTCATCACCTCTATCCACTCATACACAGTGCATTTGTCAGTGTGATCTCTAGTTTCACTATGAGATTCACTTTGGACATATCAAATGTATTGGACCTGGTTGAGCCACTACTAGACCCATGGGATGGAGTTTGGGGTGATTTGATATGAGAGGGTTGTTATTTTGCTGAATTGAGCCGTTAGCAATCAGCTGAGAAGTGATCGATGCTCCTATTTGTTGCCCTAACTGCAGAATTATCTGAGACAGTTGCTCCCCATGTGCAGTACTTTGACTTGTATTATAAGTGTTCTGCTCCACTGTATCAGGGCCTACATTGTCACCACTCTGCATGCCCTGCTGGCACACGAACCTCACTGCAGACTTTGAGGACATGGCTGACAAAGACACAGAAACCACGAAGGTAAAAACAAACTATATATATATGTATATGTATCCCCTTTTAGCGTAAACAACTAACATAAAGCTTGTTCGTAATTACATTAAGAACGTTAGCAAGCGACGTGACGTCCGCTAGCTTACACTCGTTGCTTAGCAACCAAAATAACACTGACAGTCGGAGTTAGTCTCCGTTGGAGAAGCAGCTCACTCCAAATCAGTGTCTGAGCTCGTCTCTGGTCTGATGGAGCTTTAGCTAAAGTTCATTCAGGAGTCCCAAACACACGTTTACTCATCATTTCCTTCATCTGGGCCGTCAATCCAGTCGTTAGCTGCCACATCAGCTGGTCGCATCTAACCAATAGCAAAGTGACACACCTTCATTATCAGCCAATCGTCTAGCAGCTGTCTTTTTTTTAAAAAGACGTTTTCTCCCTCTCTGCCTTTTAGTGCTTTCATGCTGCGCCCGTCGCCTCCACATCACCGCCCACAGTCCTCACAGATTCATCAGTGCATCACTTCATCAATCACATCTGTCTCAGCAGAGGTCATCAGCCGCCACCACCGCCGCCGCCACCACCGCCGCCGCCGGCGTCTGGACTCCATGGGGGGATTCATCCTGCGGCTGCTCAGGACTGATAGCCTCAGTTTAAAATCTCCTTGTAGAGTCTAAACACCAAAGACTTTAGAGAAGACTTTACCATCAATATCATCTTTTACATTCACTCGTCTCTCCTGACTGAAATCTCTGCTACTACATCTGACCACTAAGAAGACATTTTAGAGACAACACTTCAAAAATAAACAATCTGGTGAACAGCTGCAATGCTGGAGACAATCACACACATGTTTTCTGCTCATGTGTAAAATTACAGGGGTTAAAGGACAGAGTGGTTTTTCCTACAAGACACGGAGGGACCCCAGAAGGAATTATTCAAAAGAAAAGGACCTGTATCTGTTCAAAAAAACTGATCTTGGCATGTAAAAGGTCGTAAGAAGGAACTGGAGGAGAAATGACCCTCCAAGCCCAGGACAGCAGCGACCAACAGTGGCACAATCGGGCTGTGTATATGAAAAAAGAAGGGTCACAAATACTCAACAGACCCAGAAGAAGAAGAGTAGCGTGCCCCCACTTCCACTTCGTTCACCTCCCTGGCACTGACCATGTTCAGGTCGGACAACAACACACTGAAACACCGTAAATCTCAGGCTGTTTAATGAGGAACAAGAGGTTTATTTCCCTTAAATTGTTCACCAAACTGATCAAAGCTGAGAGTCCAGAGTCTGGGTTCAAGGCTGAGGAGGGAATGACTTGAAGAGGATTTGTCACTGATTAATATCCGTCATAGCAGTCGTGTGTTTTCAGAAAAACGACACGCACACTTCTTTTTTTTTTTTACATTTCCCTTAGAGGTTCGTTCACAATTACACGGTGGCTTTGCTCCACATTTAACTGAGATTAAACGTTTTGCTCCTGCACTCGGTAATTAAAGGCTTCCCGCTCTGTTATTTCACACTTCTTTTGATTATGGATGCAGCCCTCTAGTAATCCCCTCCACCCCACCTCCTTCCCCTCCACGCTGTGCTTCCAGTGGTAGAAAACACTGATTCATCATTGAAGGGCGGAAAACACATCGACACGCACTGAGCTGCTTTTTTAAAACCTTCAGCGTGTAGAGAACACATGACACCTCTGATTATGCTGCTCTTCAATCCGCTCGTTTGTTTGTTGTGTCTGTTTTATGACGCAGAACAAAGAGGAAAAACATTCAAAACCGTCATTTCACTTCATGAATCCTGCTCTTATATTCTGTGTGTGATAGAGAGAGAGAGATCGCTGATCCTCTGCGCTGACAGATAAATTAATAAAAGATGACAACTGAGCTTCGTATCTGAATGTCAAGATGTCCCTGTGCTTGATTAATGGCTGTAAGTGTAATCAGTCTGAAATGAGATCTGATGAAACCGGCCACACACACACACACACACACACACACACACCTGAGCGTCCTCCTGTGCATGTCTTCCTCTGTGATCCCGACGTAAGTGAGCGTTTCATTCCACACCGGGTTCAGAGAGTTACGGATCGTCTTGGTCTTCAGCTTGTTGGCCTGAAGGACAAAGAGACAGAAAGAGACGGAGACGGAGACGGAGAGATAAATATTGATTTTTAGTTTGACATTTCACACTCCGCAGCTCCACACCAGCGTTTCTCTCCCTCTCTTTATGTTTTGGAGAAAACATTTCAACCAAAATTCAATTTAAGATGAAATTTAATTTAACTTGTAGGTTGAATTTCTGACTTTAAGGGGACCTAACATGCACATCTCCAGCCTCTATATTTATATTCTGGGGCTCTACTGGAATATCTGGACATGACTTCCAGTTAAAAACTTTATTCATTAGATTACTGTAACTTTCCAGTATAACACAAACATCTCTGTTCTGCATCCAGCTGGTTCAGAACAGCAGCAGCTCGGCTTCTCACTGGTTTTAACAGACAACATCACGTCCACTCCATCCTGGTTTCTCTCTGTCGGCCTCCTGTTAGAATTGATTTTAAGGTTTTACTGATCACTTTTAAAGCTCGTCTGGGTCTGAAGCTCCAAGCTACATCACAGATATGCTGAGCCCGTACCAGCCAGCCCGCAGCCTCAGATCCTCAGCTGGTTGTTTCCTTCTGGTTGTTCCAAAGTTAAGGATTAAATCTAAAGGCGACCAAGCTTTTTCCATCAGGGACCTTTGACTTTGGAACGACCTGCCTGAGGAGATAAGGCTCACACAATCAGTAATGTCTTTTAAATCACTTCTTAAAACTCATTTCTACAGACTTGATCTTTTTGATCATTTTTTTTATTGTCTTTCTTTGTCTTCAGTCGCTGTCTGTTCTGTTTTATGTCTTTGCTTCGCATTGTTTTACTTTTGCTTCGTCTGTCAAAGCACTTTGTAAACTCTGTTTTTAAAAGGTGCTATATGAATAAAGATATTATTATTATTTATCTTCTACTGGTTCTCAGTTCAGCCTCTGTCAGGACGTTTTTAGCTCCTGTCTCTTTAAGGCCCCGCCTCCTGATGAGCCTGCTCTGTTCTGATTGGTCAGCTTTCAGGAAACTGCATCATCAAAGCTACGTCAACGAATCATAATACCAGCTATAGTTGTAGTTTTTCACTACTTTTTCTCGTTCTTTTCTCAAAATGCAGACTTCTTAAATACATCTGTACGATCTAGTCCATAATATGCACATGGACGATGCAAACTGTTATAATAATTAGGATTCTACTGAGTGTGTGTCCCTTTTCTTTTGATATGTCGTGATGAACGTTTCTGTTTTGTTCTATGATTTGTAGAGATGGTAACACCAGTTAAGATTAACGGTGGAAGGCCGGTAAACATGTCAGAGAAAGTCAGAGAGAGACAAGTGAGGAGGATGTCATCTTATAATGTGTCTTATTATTATTATAATAATAATAATAATAATAATAATGATGTGTGACGCTATCTGTGGAATGTATCTGGAGAGATGAAAGCTGTAAACACCCAGTTGTAAGTAAACAAACTAACAGTGAACGCTCCACGGAGAGCAACCGCCTTAGCAACCAAGGCTACTGAATGGACGTAATTTATGAGCATGTGTTCATAAACAGCAAGGTAAAAAAAAAACATCACAAATGAAGTGTTCACAGGTTGAAGCCCTGACTTTTGACTTGCAGGCAGCATTTCTAAAGTTTTGCAGTTGTGACCATGTTTAACATCAGAACAGGATATACATTTTTTTAAAAAGTGATAATCAATAAAGCGGCTCTGGTTTAATGTGATCACTTGAGGGTTAAAGTGTGTTTCAGTGTGAGCCGGTCGTATCTCACCTTACAGGCTCCGGGCAGCAGGTGCAGTTTGACATACGGGTCGGCTAAACCGTTGAAGTCCATGGGCTTCAGACCCTGCAGAGACAGCCGACAGGAAACAGGATAAATACTGATGTGTTTAACACAGCTGTGTAAAGAATGAAACACTGAATGTTGATTCATTACATATTTAATGTGGAATGATCAATAGTGAATAGAAAGACGATTCTAATGAGTCATTTGGATCCATAAGGTCCAGATAAATATTATAAATATTTGCTTTTATGTTTTAAAAGGACATATAATCACTACCTGGATTATATTCACTGGCAATATGATTTTGTTTTGTTGTTAATTGTTTTTATTTCCAAAGAAGAAACATAACAATTTATGACAATAACAGAAAATAACAAAGTATAATAAAGATACTGATGATGATCTGTCAGAACACCGTTGACGACAGGACAGAACGTTTTTAGAGATTCTTCAAGCAATTAAGATAAACTGAAGTTGTTCATTTTCTTAAATGAGCAGACTGAATACATATCTTCATAATTCATCATAATAAACTGTTACTCAACAGCCAGAGGATCGCCTGAATAATTATTCAATTAGTTTGCTGGAAATCCTTTATTGGACTGGATGTTTCAGATTCTTATCACCCTGTAGCTAACGAAGGCTGATCCCTGATGGAGAAATGCATAAAATCACAACATTACATCAATTACATATGTCATAATGTCACATGGAAACATATTGAAACCAACATCTGTTGGTCCTCTGCTGCAGCGGTCACATGACCAGACAGTCGATTCTTTTGGCTCCATGGACCCAGAAAATAAAAACGATTCACAAATCTTAATCAACTTTTTTCCTGCAGAGTTCAGAATAACTTAAAGTCCTCCGTCCACTCAGAAATATGTTTTTTCTTTTTGTTACTTTTCTTCAGTTGAATGTTTGAGCTTCTCTGTGCAGAGTTTGTTCTCACATTCATCTGCTCACACAACTCACTGAAAATATGACATTAAGGGGCGGGACTACAGCGCAGGATTTATGACATCACAACTAGTTAGGAACCAATCATGGTCCGGTATGCAACTTGCACAAGTGCGATGTGGAAACACTGAGAAAAGTCGTATCTTGTGTTCAGCAGGAAAACTTTTAAAATGAAAAAGACTTTCTTAATATACTAATATATTCATATATTCTGCAATTTAAAAACACATCAGCCAAACGTTATTATTGAAGCGGAGTATCTCATATCCATCTTAAAACATGTCTGAAGCGGATCATTAAGAAAAAATGTTGAAACATAGATAAGAAAGTTGAGCAAGAATAAAAAAACACAGTTTATTATGTTTAAAACAGTTTATCCCATTTTGAACTGTCAGATATTTCATACATGTAGAGTGCAGAAAGAACAGATGAGGCTTTTGAATGTCATTAGTTTTGCAGGTTTTTGGTCATAAATCAAAGTAATGGACAAAATGAAACTCTGACCAGATTATGGATCCAGTTTATCTTGGGAGGATCATGAATGTGTGAGTCAAAACCAAAGATGTGAACCTCATGGTGGCGCTGGAGGATAAAATCACCATGAAAGTCATGAAAGTTTGAACCAAATATTCAGAACAATCCGTCTGATAGTTGTTGAGATATTTCAGTCAGACCAAAAGGAAGTGAAGTGGCTAAAAAATCAATGTAGAAAAAAAATCAATGAAGAACAAACAAAATGAATCTGTATTTTTCCTGTTTTATGCAACTTTTTTGTAAAAAACTAAAACGCCAAACAAAAAAAAAAAAACACATTTCAAAGTTTAACATCTTCTTCTGAAAGGCAGTTTTGAAAGTTAAATCAAAGACACGATAAACCGGTGACGACGGTTCACATGTTAGACACTGAACCGTCCAATCAGATAAAACCAACTTTCTGAACTTGTGTCACAGACAATACAAACTGTTAAAGTGTGGCTGATGCTCAAAACCTCTGTGGATCAAATCCTAAAAGAAAACAAACAGTTTATACAGTCGTGGTCAACATCTATATATCATTAACTTTTCTCTCTATTATATGTTTTCTGCGTTAATCTAACATCACTGATTATTGCTTATTTATGTAATCAAACTTCTATAAATCGGCTCCATTTAATCTTATGATTCCTGAGTTTTCTTCTTCACTGATATAAACACTGTAGTATGAAAGACTAAAACAGACCGCAGGGTTGATGATTTCTTTACATTAAGTCGATGGGATCAAACGAAACAATCTGAATCTTTTTGACCTCTTGAGCAGTTTGCAGATCATCATGAAAAATTGCTCCTAAATTTCTCGTAACAGCTTTGACATTTGCAGTGACGGCAGCGAGGCGATTCTTTTTCTCCCCCTCGGGGTTTATAATGAGGCTGAGTGAAGAGAAAAACTGTGCTGTGACCTTCTAGACGTGCCTGCTCTAAAAATGTAATCTCACATGTGATGGAGGACAGATGCACATCTATGATATAATGTGTATTTAAATTACATTCTGCCTGCTTGTATACATGCTGGCTGCTGCTCACTATGAATAATGTGTCCAAGTTTTACCTTCAAACGTCTAGAAGAGTCCACACCATCAACAAACTGTTTCACAAATGACCATTTGATTACTTGTTGATCTGCATATAATATTTATATAATATATGATGTAATGAGCTGTCCAGGAGATCCTGTAGAATCAGTTATATGTTAAATATAGAATAAAGTTTATAACTAAATGCTCCAGTTTAAACAACAAACTGACTGAATTGTTGCTAACCACAGTGTGAGATTATCAATAACTAATATCAGCAATATAACTAATATATATAAAACAGTTTGACTTGAATTAATTTGTAAAAAAACAAAACAAAACTTCAGAATTTCCCTTTAAAGTAACTTTAGCATCAGTGGTTTTAATTATAACCCACAAGTTATTAACATTAGCGTTAGCTTGTTGTCCTTTGATATTAGCTGAAGCTAAATTATTGTTTTTGAAATAAGCAGCAATGAAATATGTCCAACCAAACAGGAGATGGATGTCAGGACATTTTTACAAAGAGCCAACAGCTCAATCGTGTCATTAAAAACAACAGTTTCATGTTTGTGAGTTTATTTAAAAAATCGACAGCACTGAGAGCTAACCAGCTAATGTTAGCCCTGAGTTTTTTTAAAGCCATTTTCTTCGTTCTCTTATTGCTGTTAAATGCAACATAGTGGCAATAGGTGTCATTCAGTTATAGCTGTAGGTTGTTACTGCCACAGTTTGATCATACACATTGAAACCAAAGCAGATAATTACTGCTAACAGCTTAGTTTGGTGTGAACATTATCACATGTATCTGGAAGCTGTGACCCCTGACAGCATGACAGCCCCCCTTCAGTCTCAACCTAGCTTACCGTTTTTGTACAACGAAGATATAGAAAGAAATGCATTCCCTCAGTGACCAATCAGTCAGTATGTTTCTTTAATAATGTTCAAAAGAGAATTAATATTCATGCCCTGTTAAAACAGAGCCTTTACATCTCATATGCCAAATATCATACAGATCAGAGCGAGGTTTAGTCCCCTGTAGGCTTCTTTTCCAAAGTACTGAGTACACCTATCACTACCAGAGCAAAAGATATTTAACATTTTGTTCATGTCCAAGTCACCAAGTCCAACATATTGGAGCAAGCTCACCGTAATACCTAGCTTAGACGTTACCACTTTATTACCATAACACCTGAAAGTGTTTGAATACTAAGAAAACTTCCACATTCATACAGACAACCTTCATCTGTCTGCTTTCACTGAGCACCTCTGAAGCTCTAAAAGCTCTAAAAAGCCACTGTACACTTCCTGCTCAGAAGCTGTGGTGAGATGTCCTAAACAGGCCACTGTACTGAGGATGAACCCTTTCGATTTGAGGAAAAACATGAGCTTTTACTTTGGAATCAAACCTGTGGATCTAGTGGATATCATCTTTTCATTCTTTTTCATCCAACAGTTTTGTTTCCTGTGAGTAATGAACATAACAGTTTCACTTTTTACGCTTCTTGTTCCAGCAGTTTGAGATGTTTGGCCATATGCGGAGACAGACTGTCGCCTTAAACCTGATTTTCTAATCTTTCTGCCACATGCTCATCTCTAAAATCTGCAGTCAATATGTTGAGTAACAGCAGCGGATACAATGCCGTTTTGTATATTAACAAAACTAATCTGTCCTTCATCCTCACGGAGAAGTTCCTTTCACAGCAGACGGCGCTGAGTTAATCCACCTGTTCAGGTTTTGAAACAGCGTCTCTCTCTGCGCAGCCAAGAGGGAAATCATCCACGTTCAAGTAGTCAAATAAAGAAAACACTGGAGGAGAAGCTGAGAGACAGCAGGTGCTCAGATTATCTCCCAGCTCTGAGATAATGAAGCAATTTAAAGCTGAGTTCTGTTCCTATCAGTCTGCTTTTTCTCTAACATTGTTTCTCTTTGTGACATTCACACTCTGTATGTCTGCTGTTATTAAAACAAAAACAAAAAAAACACAAATCCAGCTTCAGTGTGAGAGAGACACAGAAAACGTCTCATTAAATTTCTGTCATGATGCTTGCAGTGTCCTTTATTAATAACTTTCATAACAGAAACTTTACTCTGCCTCTTTAAAATATTCCATGTGGGATCAAAACAGTTTATCTGACAATAATCATGGGATGCATATGTCTGGTATTTTTTAACTAGGTATAAGGTTTAAGCAACCTTCACACTTCTAACCAATCAGAGGAGGCTAAAGTCAGGGATGGGAGCTCACAGCTGTCAATCAATCATGG
This sequence comes from Euthynnus affinis, assembly GCA_029490765.1. Classification (NCBI taxonomy): domain Eukaryota; kingdom Metazoa; phylum Chordata; class Actinopteri; order Scombriformes; family Scombridae; genus Euthynnus; species Euthynnus affinis. The sequence goes on along the minus strand of CM055856.1, from coordinate 14,226,234 downwards.
ACGTATCATAAAACTAAAAAACTAAAAATGGCGACCACTCAGTCCTTTGATATTGGAAAAAAGTTTCTAGCTTCTGCGTTGTTCAGCCCGCTGGATATTCGCAGTAGTGTTTCCTCCGCTGGCCCCGCCCACCAGCTCCCACTTGGCCCATAGGAAAGTTTTACAAACGTAAAACCTCCATGGATCATAAGTTCATAATAGAAAGAGTCATAACTGATGTTGTTTGCAGTGCGAGGCGTCCTGTCAACAGTTTTACAGGCGTCTCTTTTACAATGGTGGTCTATTTGGGGAAAATGCTTTTGGGCCACAAGGGGATTTTTTGCTGCAATACCACAACTGGCCACTGGTGGAAAATTCACTGCAATGCCCTGCCCAGCTCTGATTATACATCCATGCAATCAATGGCACTTCTGATCTACTACAACCAATCAGCAGCTTCCATGTCTTGAGTCTGAAGTACCTCAAAGTGCCACCAACAGGCGCTAGCTAGCTTCTCCAGCTGACTCCCATTCAAAAAGCCTCAACTTCTCTCTAGAAATACTGTTTTCAACAAGTCGTTATGACCTCAAACTGTAAATTCAGCTCCTCTAATAAGTGTGCTGATGGTTATTTTGGAAATTATTGCTCCATTAATAAGATTTGAAGACTTATAGTAGCTTTGATGTCTGCTGAGTGGGCGTTGATTGACTGCTGTGTCGGACTCTTGTCGCAATATTTCACTAAGTTTAATGTTATTTGATTATGATACCTGTCCTGTTAGCACAATTTAGCTAAAGAAGCTAACGTTAGCCTGAGCGTGCAGCGCTCTGTGTTCCCAGTAAGCTAGCGTTAGCTTGGGTCCTGGCTCTAAACGGAAAAGATGGCGCCATCCAGAAGCTGCAACTCTGGCTCCAATACAAGAGGTTTGAAAACAGCCTCTTGTTGAATAACCTTGATTATACCGTAACTATATAACCTCAGATCAGTTTCCATGTGCAAGTAGCGGAGGATGAAATCATTTAACAAACTGGCACTGGACGTTATTCAGAGTTTTTGAAGAATTGAACTTCTCAGTCTGGTGTTAAAGTTGGAACATCCACACATGAATAATATTCATTTGAGGAGGAAAGTGAGTAATATATGACAGATGTGAGAAGCAGCTGGCTTATTTGTTTCTGGTTAAACGTCTCTACATCAGTGTCAGACTAACAAATAAACTCCAACACATTACGACGTCCCCAGCTGGGATCCAGCCATGAGGGACTTTATCAGAATAAAGCCTTTTGTCTGTGAATATTAGCAGATTTAACAAAACACAAACAATTCATTGATTAACCTGCTGCCAGTTTATACTGAATATCCTGAAACATGATTACTGAAAAGCATTCCAGCTGTTCGCTGCTCGCAGAAACACGTAGTTTGCACAAACCATCTTATTTAATTCTCTTCACCGTCTGCAGGACTTAAAGCTGCCGTCAGCTCTCTGCATTGATCCCTGTAAGTTAAGTTCATCTCAGCTCCGTCACTTTTTGTCCTCCAGGTTTTTGAGTCCATCTCGGTTTAATATTCACGTCCAGTCGAAGCTTTTCTGCACCTTTTGCTTCTTCAGTTCCTTCATTTGGCATCCAGAGCCAGCCCACCACTTATTCCCAGAAAAACAAGAAGCTTTCAAAGTTTCATAGTTGTCTAGGTTCTTCTTTTAGGCCTTTTTCTTCTGCAGGACTGTACTGAAGATCCACTCTGAAAGGTTCTGCTGCTGTTTCTACTGTTCTCTGAGTTCCTGGAACTAAATTAAAGCTCCGCTCAGGATGTGATACGAACACAAAATCTAGATTAAACCCAGCAGGAATTACTTACTGGCTTCTGATTTCAATCATCAATCATCGCAGTAATGACAACTTTTCTACTTCCACCTGCAACCATGATTCATCTGTACCGGCACACTTAGCGCTGAGCCCAGCCTGCTAACCTGGAGGGCCGCTGTGTTGTGAGACCCACCTGGCTCGGTTAAATTGGCCTCAAGGTCTCCAACATGATGATGTACAGTTGTTACTGAGGAAGTATAAAGAGGCAAAAGGCAGCGCCGTCATAAGTCTGCTGGTCACCAGACACCTCATCTATCTGTTACAGAGTGTGTGTGCAGGTGTTCGCCGTCATCCGGGAGGCCCAGCGGTGATTTCTGTCGTTCCGAACTCATCTCAACACCTGCTGACCTGCAGCGGCCCGACGCCCTGCTGCTCTTATCTCACCTCCCAGCGTTTAACATCTGCTCCGATGTGCTCAGAGCGAGCGGGTCAACAGGACGGACGACCCGACTCGCTGACAGCGATATGTGGCGGCCATCATAGGATTTAAATCTTTAATTATATTCATGCATTCAGGGATAAATGTGAAATTTACTGACCAAGTCACAGGATAATCTGTGCAGTAGACTGAAATGTCAGAGAGTCGCTCAAAATGATTCATTTATGTTCTCAGGTGGAAATATGCAGGTGATTCTGGTCCTGTGTGAACAACGTTTAACTTTGTACAACACAATTTATTTCTCTATATTCATATTAGTAGTCCACATACTTTTGGCCATGCAGTGTAATTTACTGCAGGAAGTAACTCTTCTCCAAACAAACAAACTAACGAGACCAAATGAGGAAGGAACATGTGACCCAGTGCAGCGGTGTCGCTCACTGACACTGAATAAGATGTATCAGATGTCGATACTATTTTATTTATACTTACACTTTTACTTCTTCTTTTACTTTTGTTAGTAGATCAGTTTGTTGTTGGTTTGGATCCAAACATGAAGACAAATATAGAAAATCACCAGCTTTATCATCAAAGTTATCTTTGTTGGATTATCAGTTCATTGAAATTAGGAATTATGAGTTCTACATTAATATGTTTTTTTTTATATCTGAAACATTTACAGTCTTTTTAGCATCAAATTCTCCTCTTTGTGTTTCCCTGTTGAGCTGCAGGTGGAAGTATAGAAACAAAAAGAGGAACTTTGCCACTAAAAAGACTGTAACGTTGAAAGATATCTACTGGATTTGACTCATTTGGACGCTGAAGCTTCACATTAGCTCCAGAAGGAGGACTGTGGATTTAACCCTCCATCACCTCCATTGTAAGGTCATTATGAAGGGATCTTCTAATGGTCAGTATGAACAGGAGGAATGATTACAGCAGCACTGTTGACCTGCCTGACTGTTATTTTAACTAGAAAAATCATGAGGCCGCCTTTTAAAGGATTAAAGCAGCTGGAAACGATCATTCTTAATACAAACAGGCCAAGGAGCCTGCAGGCATTCTTACCTTTGCTCGGAGCACCGTGCAGTGCAGCTCGCTGGAGCTCCGCTCATATCTCAACTCAAACTCCAGCGTTCCCAGAGCAGCTGAGGAAATAACACATGAAGACAATTACCATAACTCATAAAAAAACATGATTTATAACCGTCGAATCAGCAGACAGAAACGACATTGTTTAAACGTGTCAGAATAAATTGAAAGCATGCGAGAGAATATCTGCAACACACCATGCATTCAGCGGACGGGAATCTTATTTTAGCGGAGCAGCACCTGTCACATGAATGTGAACAGAACTCATCACATGTCAACACAGAAAAATCCTCTTAAAAAGCACATTTGTCAGAGCTGGTTACAAGCATGCATACATACTGCCTGAAAAGGTGGAAAGATGTTCATACAAGTGACACGCACACACCGAACACAAGCTGCTGCTCCTCCAGTGCAGTTATAGGAGATTATACAGTATGATTCACAGGGATTAACATACATTATTACATACAGGTATAAATACCAACAAACTGTTTACACAGAACAACATGTGGTATCATTCATGGTTTACTTGGCACCCTGCAGACGTCACTGCACAATAGTACTGCCCCACAGTGATGAAATCTGTAGAGGAATCATCTCTGCAACCTCAGAGAAAACATGTTCTTTGTTACTGAAAGGTCTTTTATGTTTGATCAAAGCCTGGAGTTTTAGTTACGTGAGACAGGCCGTCAAACTCTGACGCTGCTACTCCTCCTTCAAGGCTTTCCCTGCTCTGATGAATCTGAAGGCTCATTATTACAGAAACAAAAAGGAAACCATCAAACAGTGACTGCAAAATAAATAATACATAAATGTTAATGAGGGAACAAAAATGGTTAAAAAAAGGACCCTAATTAGTCATTGCTTTAGTCAGAGGAGAGTGGCATTCAGCCTGCGTCACTGACAACAATTCATTTCCATGTTGTCACTACAGTGCAGACAGAGAGCACCAAGGAGTGATTTCTCCCCCGTTAGGAGAGCGTGCCTTTTCCCGCTCTCCTTCACATTTCATTCTTCTTCTGGAGAGTGACGCCTTATAACCCGAGAGCCAATTCAAACACACAGCCCAGGCGTCTCCGCAGTATTCATCATGTTTCAACTGCAGTCCGCTGCCTCATCAAACACTTTAAATGTCTGTAATCCACTCGAGCTGTGGAGGGATTCTCACTGGATGTGTTTCAGCAGGTCTGTGTGCTGCATTATAAATGTTATTTTAACATAAAGTCATGAATCATTTATCGGATGTTTCTGGGAGCTGAACTCCAGAGGTAGACAGGTGGTGGTGGGGGGAATGACCGTTTGTGTTGTGGCTGCTCTGAGAAATTAGACTCTTGTGTTGGTGGTTATCGATCACAGCGGAGTCACTGCAGCATCTCTGCATCCACACTTTGGTTCAAAACACTCAGACTAAAAGTAGCTGCCACCTGCGCTGGCTGATCTCAACCCTGTCTCCATGAATTATATTCTACCAAATACATTTTGCAGGAAATGTAATGCTGCCAAATTATGTTTCTGTCATCATAATCCAACATGTCAACATGTCAACATGCTCCTTTTGCTTACTGTCAAAATATCCAATCTTGCATCAGAATATCCACTGGCAGTGTCTACAGCATCATTAAAGACATGATTTAATACATATAAAAATCTGCTGCTTTGATTAACAATAATAATTATGATAATAATAATGTTTTTTGCACAAAATCACAAGATGTCTCCTACTTCTCTCTCTCTCTTTGTACTGAACTTGACGTTGACTGGCTCCAAACTAGTGTTTCCTGACCTTAAAGGAGACATATTCTTTACATTTCCAGCCTCTATATTTATATTCTGGTTCTCTACTGGAATAAAAACTCCTTATTTATCTTCTACTGGTCCTTTATGCAGCCCCTCAGTTCAGCCTCTTCAGTTCAGCCTTCTGTCTGAAACAGGAAGTTTTAGCTTCCTGTCTCTTTAAGGCCCCGCCTCCTGATGAGCCCGCACTGTTCTGATTGGTCAGCTTTCAGGAAGCTTCCTCCGGCTCCGGAGGCTACGTAAACAAACTATAGTAGCAGGATTTCACTTCTTTTCCCTCCTTCTTTACTCTAAATGTCAACTTCTCAAATCCATCCGAACATGTTGGAGCTGAATCTGAAATATGAGAGTGGACAAACACATGGAAACACCTTAGCAACCACCTTAGCAACCACCTCAGGATTCTGTCACATGTAAAAACCTGATCCAGGTTTCTGAACATGGTTTGCCGGTAGAGAAAGAGGCTGAGACGGTAGGGAGATGAATAATCAGCTTCCTCTTGCTCCATGTAAGCATCATATCCAGAATATAATCAAAACCAACTCAAAAGGAACTCAACAGTTTTCTAAAGCACAGACTAATGATGTCATCCTGCTGATTACTGCTGATCAGAAAACAGCGTGTGTTGATTTGGGGTTCATGGACCAACCACATATTATGTTGTTTAATTTGGAGGACTGGTTTCTAGCTAGCGCTAACATCTGTAGTCCAACACTCCAAATCAAATCTGTTCAAACAAGGTGAAACTTCACTTTGCGTTTGATCTGAAGTGTCAGGCTCAGTATTCAACACACAGCCTGTATATAAAGATGGATTATGAACTCTTATTAACGGAGCAATAGTTTTTAAAATGACCTCCAGCACACTTAGAGGGTCTGAACTCAGTTAAAGCAATGACTGACTTTGTATTTCCTTTAGAGAAGTTGAGGCTTTTTGAACGGGAGTCAGCAGCTTTCAGTGGCACTTAAAGATACTTCAGCCTCAAGGCGTGGTAGCTGCTGATTGGTTCGACACAGCTGGGACAGTTTTATATTGATCAACCATTTAATGTGACTTTAAATAGCGTGCTGAGTCATGCAAACAGGCGAGTCCTGCAGCTACAGTCTATCTTCTATGTTTCTGCAGATGTGTAACAGAAGACACAGTGACACACACACACAGACACATGCCAACAGCGAGGCTCACTGCAGTCGTCACTGTCCGAGCTGTTGATCTCCACCGACGTGTCGACGCTGCTGGTCAGCGACAGCGACCCGCCCCCGCCCGCCCGGCCGTGGGGCAGCAGAGGCGACAGCAGACGAGTCCCGCCCACGCCGGACGCCACGGACCCGGGGCTGAGGGACAGCGGGGAGACGGCGGGGGTCGGGGAGATGGGGATGGGGGAGGTGGGGGACAGGCGGGGGAAGTAAGCGGAGATCTGTCGGATGGGTCTGATGGGGCCAGGGCAGACGTCAATGGCCATGTGTTCCTGGATGGAGATGCTGAGCTTCTTTCCTCTCCGCACCGTCATAGAGTCTGAAACAAGACAAAGACTCTTAGTTCAGTTTAGTTTGTCTTCAACAAAATTCTGTGTTTTTATCTAAGTTTCTTCAACAATTCAATGAATCCCATCTGAAGAGCGAAACCAACAAGTCCCAAGACAAGATCAAAAGAGCCTAAGAGCCACAAGTCAAGACCATCAAGGCTCAAGTCCTAAATGTTGTGGTTTGAGTCTTAAATAAGTCATTAAATTCCCTTCAATAAATGTAAAGACTGTGCAGAATTTGAGCTGAAAGACTTCACTTCACTCAGGTATCAGAAAAACCTGACTAACAGACCTGAGAGACCCAACAGGACCCAACAGGACCCAACCAGACTCAATGACACTGAAGACAGTTTGGGCCTCTCAGGTCCACTCAGAAACTAGGAACCAAGTGGAGCCAAGAAGCAAAAGTTTTTACTAGTGTTTGGACCTGAATGGAGGTCTACAGCACAGATGAGTCAGATAAATCAGGCTTTGGATACACACACAGTACTTGTTAGTAGATCAGTTCATTGTTGGTTTGGCTCCAAACGTGAGATTTGTTGGCAGTAAGCTCAAAGCCAAACTGACAGACACATCACACCTCATGCCCTCAAAGTTTGTGTCGACCTGACAGTTTAACATTTCCACTCTCTGCGATACTCATTGTGGACCAACCGCAACCATTTGATTCCTCAGCAGCCTTGCCTCTTTTCATTTTGTCTGTAGCACGTCTGACACAATTTAGCCCCCAACAGCAGCCCCTACGGCCCGCTGCAGGTACCTGACAGCAGGTGTTTAATGAGGAGCGTCTGACACATGAAAAGAGAGAAAGAAAATTGAATGTGTATGAAAAACACAGAGACTGAGGATGCCGGGATTTGAGTCTGAGTGTCGCAGCTTGATGCTGATGGAAATGAAGCAAGTGTACAAAAAAAAAACCCAACGTCTCACCAGGCAGTTTAACAACCAGCTGTGCTGTAATGCAGCGATCTCAAACTTTTTCACTTCAAGGACTCCTAATCTGACACAAATTAGACCACAGACCCCCATCTGATAGGATCTGTGCTTTTAGATGGTTTATATTACAGAAAGTGCAGTAGTGGTCACACATTCTGTCATTGTGTTACTTATGGATGGAATTATAATAAAGATGAATTATTCCCCTTTTTGCTGGTGACCCCCTGGAACCCTGTCAAGGACCTCTGGGGGTCCCTGGACCCCACTTTGAAACCACCGCTGTAAAGGAACTGTATGGATTTAACAAGAAAGAAACAATTAGCATATACAGGACCGGAACCACCCAAGGGTGCAAACACAGCTCCATAATGAGGTTTCCTTATTCCTACACACACTGCTTGTTACTCGAGCTGCAGAGGCCTCCAGACAGAACAGTGAAACATCACTGAACCTCTGCAGGGGAAAATATTTCTGCCTGTTTCATCCTCCAAGGAGGCTTCTTCTAGCAGACAGGTCTGTCACACAGTTCAGTGACCAGTATCACAAAGATATCTCAGGCTGGTGTGGAGGGTTACTGTTTGTGGCTTACTGGCGCCATTATAAGTGTGCAGAATGAGCAGTTAATGCTTCCTTATTGCAGTGTACAGACAACTACCACTGGATCACTTTGATACTGAAGAATACTTTAAAATGTGATGATTCTCAGGCCTGTTCTTCTACTCATTCAAGGGTTTTTTCTTTATTTTAACTTTTGACTGGTGCTGTATAAATACCTATATAATTAATATTTAAACCTTAATTAACAGATGTTTTGTCCACTAGTTTTCATCAGAAACACAACTCTGACACATCTTCAGCTTTTAAGTTGATATGTCGAACTTGTTAGCAAACAGTTGCTTTTATTTCCACATCCTTATGGAGCAGCATTCTGTTTCTGCTCTCTACCAACTCCTGAGGGAAATATCCGGCTCTTTAGCTGCTAAATGCTCCACTATGTTCACCAGCTAGTCTACAGCTAACTGTGTCTGTTTGCTGTTTCCTGCTGAGCAGGTTAGTGTACAGCGGCTTTTTACAGCTTTTTCACTGAAAACAACACTATGAGAGCCGCTGAGAGTGAAGCAGAACAGTAAAGTCACAGCCGGACAGATAAACAATGAGCTGAAACTATAAAGCTCCGTAAAGCCGAGAGGAGCTGCAGAGTCACTGATAATTCTCTGCAGGTTCATCACTACGAGCCACAACCAACACATTACACACTGACACATCAGACTGTGGTATTTTACAAAATATGGACTGTAGCTGGTGAGCTTATTTGTCATCTCATTGAATAAAGAGGAACTGAAGGGGGGAAAAAGCTCTTTGCATTTCAAAATAAACACTGAGATTTACTTTGCCCCCGCCAGTGTGACCAGGTCTTCTGAGTGCACTCTACTCATTAGTAGTCTGTAATTAGTAATTAGTAGTCTGGGTGAATCAAAGGCAAAATTAAAGACACAACAATCTAAGAACTTGTGCTGCTGCCTTCAGAAAGCTCAGTGTTCAAAGAGGCGAGCAACATTAAAGCTAAAACTCTGATCCGCTGGGAGTCGTGTGCATTCTGTGGTCAGATGAAACGAGGGACAGATTGAATGTATTGTCTCATGAGAGAGGAGCGCCTGATTGTCTTTTGTGGTCAAAGTGAAGAGGTCCATCTGTGAAATTCAGTAACAGGCTGAGGGTTCACGCCTCCTGTGATGTCTGACAATCATCCACTTCTATGCGTCCTCACAAGGCCAAAACATGTCAGCGGCGTCTTTGTTAAGTATTTCTCCTGTGATTTAAAATGTGCTTGTTTCTTCCATGTTGACGTCCTGGTTGGTTGATTTGGCGCCACCTGTAGTACTTGTGGTAACTACAGGTGTGTTTTAATTCCACAGAAACTCTTTGTGAGCAATATAACGGAAAGGCAGCTGGTGTATCTGTTTACAGAAGAGCCAAACACACTCATCTTATAGGTAGACAGTTTGAATCCAGGACTGCCGTCAATGATGAAAACTACTATATCACAAGGTCATTACAAAAACAGCCATCGCATAAACAAGTGTTTTTTTCCCATTCTCTATTCCCGTTTCCAATTTTTTCTTTAACCAAATATTACTTAACTTAAAAACACAAGACTCTCCTGGATTCTATAACCATCCTACTGGTTTATATTATGACCAGTAAGAAGTAGTTAAGAAGTCTTAAACAGTGTTTTGTTTGTTTTATACTATGACCACCAGTTTCTGATAAATCACACTACAAAATACTACAATACCCATGAGCCTCAGCTGCTGTTGCTATGGAGAAGAAGCCAGTAAAAGATGTGAATCAGAGCAGTAATGAATTTTGTTTATAACCACAAACTATGGCGTCGCTGAATTCACTCAGAAGTGACCCAGAAATGAAAAGTTAACTGACGTAGATTGTAGATCACATCGTATTAGGAGTTTCTGACTTGAAAAAGCATTCATGTCAATGTCCAGATCATAATTATGTCTGAGAAACTGGGATTTTTCTGAAAGCTCTGATATATCAGATTTGGCATTTAATAACACAGAAGAGCCTGAAAGCCAGACAAACATGGACGCCTCATGTCAGCCAATGTCAATGTAATTAAACCCAATTTTATGTGGATAAGATGCCATTTTCTCAATCCACAGTATTTTAGAGCCTCTTGTGACAGACTCAGTCATCATACAACCATCCTGAGTAGAGTAGTAGTAAGCTGTGAACACTCATCAGTCCCAACATGGTAATGTTTCCCGTCCTTCCCATCCCAGTGTGAACGCAGCATTAGTGATGCACAGCACTGAATTTTTTAACTTCTACCCTGATGTTTTTACATCCACAGGCTTTGGCTCTTCTTTTTTTTTTTTTTTATCAAAGAACCAGATCTTTTCTGACACAGTTGTTCATCTGTTGTTCTGATGATTCAACCAGGAGAGTTTCACGTTGACCCAAACTGTACAAGAGAGAGAACTGTGAGTCACAAACATCATCTATGAGAAAAATGAATGAGACTTTTACAGCAGGAACCAGGAGCAACCGAAATACCTCCTCCTACTTCACACCTTTGTAGTGCAATGCTAAATCTGTGGACATGTGGAAGTCATGTTTTCTTATGGGAAATAACCCCAAAAAACACATAAACCTGGAAAATGATAAAGTGCTGATTGTGATATATAAAGTGATATTACAGGTTAAAATGTTGATATATCACACACAACAACCGAAAGAGCAGATCTGCTTTAAAATGTGCTCTGCATGGGGTAAATGAACATGCTGTTCTGGAAGGGCAGAATCTTAATTTATCAGCTCATAATTATGATGTAAGACATGTTCAGACTGACATTAAAACTTTCAGACGTCTCCAGCAAAAGACCAAAAGTTCAAAAAAGGCAAAAAAGTTCAACCCGGCTCAACTTCTGCTGCGTCACGGTACGACGGCGTCATCTGGCCAATCAAATACGTGCAAAAGTTCATTCGCATAAGATAAGAGTTGTAAAATCTCATAGTATTATAAACAGTGTTCCTGGTACGACTCAAACTCGACATCTGTTCCTGTATTGATTGTATTTGATTTTCTCCGCAGCGCCTGCAGCAACAAGCCTGCACCACGTTCAGTTTAAAGCATCTGTATTGATGGTGAACCTACAGGCTCAAAGTGAACTGCTCCATCATGAGAATATAATATGAGCACATGTGAATTTATTTTGTTCATTTAAGTTTATAGTAGCACGGGGAACACGTTCATGAATCAGCTCTCCTCTTACTGCTCACCACACCTTTCTGAAGGGAGAATCCAGCAAAACGCAGCACATTCCTCCTTAAAAGGGTGATTTATTCTTTTAGGTTCTTATACCAACAATGCAGATAACTCCTCCAAGCTCATCACCATCAAAAACTGTTAAAATGGACGGTCGACATTCATGTGTCATGTCAGTCATGCAACAGAAGATGTAACAAGTATCTAAACCTCAAGATCCTGCTTTTTATTGTAGATATAAGGCCTCGTGATGGATTTACTGCAGAGACTTTTAACTGTTACACACTGAGGATCTCTCTCAGTCTGTGAACTATATGTTATCCCGCACCACTTTCTCCTACTGTTTTAATGTCTGAAGTTCTTTTAACATCTGATTTATCTGCTCCTTTCATGGCCTCTGTCTCCTATGAGTTAACATGAAGGAAGCTGTGGGGTTTTATGTCAAAAACCAGGCGACATGTTCGATAATTGGAACCCACTGCTCAACATTATTCGCTCATAAGAAATCCATCCCTGTAACACATCATTTAAAGTTATAATTGATTAATAAATGAAAGCATGGTGGGGAAATGTGAAGTGGAAAGAGATATTTATTGGACGCCGCTGGCTCCGGCAGTAAAAGACTCATTTTTTCTCAAATGATGTTCGTGACTCACAGTTCTCAACTTCTACAGTTTGGATCGACATGAAACTCTCCAGGTTGAATCATCCAGACAAAAGCTGAACAACTGTGTCAGAAAATATCTGGTTCTTTTTACAAAAAAAAGTCAAAGCTTGTAGTTTCTACAAATGTACTGTGGACATAAAAACTAAAGGGGAGAAGTTAACAATGACTCGTAAGGTACATTTCAGCTAGCTGAAGATTACATTGTAGAGAAAATATAGTTTATTTACTTTACAACTGCAACTTTGGCGCCGCATTTTGTTTATAACTGCAACAGCAAAACACACAGAAAGTTTATTTATAGAGCACTTTTCATACAAGAGATTTAGCTCAAAGTGCTTTATAATGAAATAAAAAATAAAACTGCATATCATTAAAAAAGGGCTAATGAACAATAAAAATTAGACAAAATCACTAAGAATGACATTAATTAAAAGCCAGATTAAATTCATAGGTTAAGACATATTACTAAACATGTGTAGCTGTTCAGATTAGAAATGTCCAGCCACTGTGTCAGGTCATTGATCCACTTGTATGGAGGGAGGCTGAAGGGGAATGACGGCTGACCAATCAAACTTCATTTATTAAGGTATCGTCAGCGCTCAGGTTCAGGCCGTGGATAGAGCAGGATAGAGCGCCGCAGCTCAGCCTTTCAGCCGATTTTTCCCAGTGGCCGTTCACGGTATCGCAGCAAAAAATTTCCCTGCGGCTCAAAAAGGATTTTCTCCACAAACCACTGTAGAAGAGACGCCTGTAAAACTGTTGACAGGACGCCTCCAACTGCAAACATCATTAATGACTCTCTCTATTGTGAACTTTTGATCCATGGAGGTTTTATATTTGTAAAACTTTCCTCAAGCCAAGAAAAACTATTTCAAAACCTGTGACGTCATCACAGTGTAAAGTCTACAGGCTGAGCAGGAGCCAGTGGAGGAAACACTACTGCAAACATTCAGTAGGCTGCACGACACAGAAGCTAGAAACTTTCTTTGGCCGAGCAATTCCTATAGGACTGAATGGGCGCCATTTTTAGTCCGATATCCAGCTCTTATAATACATCCATGGCTCAGGCAAGATAGCAAAATAATTACTTGACATATCGATAAAAAAAAAGGTGCTTAACACAAAGTGATTGGATAAAAATCTCAGCTAAAGTCACATCAAATTGCATCAACATGTACAGGATCTGAGGTTTTGTGAAGTCCCCGTATGTACCAGTCTGGTCTATTGTAGTGAACTACCAGTCCAGATTTCCGCCATTTATACACATTACATCACACTTTGGTGATATGAGATATGATTTACACTAGTCATATGGATCACATGGTCAAACACTAAGTCAAAGCCATTAGAAGCCATAATTCTTTTTTTCATCACACAGCAATTTTCTGCATGTATTAATTTATTTGTGGGTTTCAGACCACTGGCCCTCCGCTGTAGTCATGTTTAATTCAGGGAGGAGCAGTTTTTATCAGCTGAAACATTCTCCCACATGAAAGTGAAATCTGGTGCACGTCCAGTGACTGATATTCAGTCACAGTGGGATTACTGGTGAGACTCAGCAGTGGAGAGTTTAAGCTGAGGGAAAGCGCAGTGGAGTATGCTAATGAAGACATATGAAATACTGTCCTATCTCACCTGCCAGTCACTCCTGCTTTCTTTATTCTTGTCCTGGTGTCTGCAGATGGTTTTTTTTTTCTTGCAGAGCTCTCTGGCCCTCTGTGTTGCTTGTCTTTGTCCTTTCTGTATGTAGATATGTCAGCGGCTTCATGTTGCTCTCTACATTAACAGTCCCTCCCTCACCTGCTGTGGGACTGTGGAGAGGTGACTTAGTGGTCAGCAAGTGCCGTCACTTTGAAATACTGACCTGATCACTGAGAGACAGGTGTGAGAAGGACAGGCAGCGGTGGAAGAAGTAAAAGTGACATAAAAATACTCCAGTACAAGTAAAAGTCCTGCATGAAAAACCCTCCTACAGTAAAAGTCCATCAGTATTCTGAGCTTGATGTAGTTAAAGTGTTGCAGTAAAAGTAGTGGTTTGGTCCCTCTGACTGATATATTATTATATATGACATCATTAGATTATTAATAGTGAAGCATCAGTGTTAGAGCAGCATGTTACTGTTGTAGCTGCTGGAGGTGCAGCTAGTTTACACTACTTTATATACAGTTAGCTAGTTTAGTCCACTGGTTCCCAACCTAGGGGTCGGGGCCCTCCAAAGGGTCAGCAGATAAATCTGAGGGGTCGTGAGATGATTAATGGGAGAGGAAAGAAGAAAAAACAAAGTTCTGATTCACAAATCTGTTTTCAGTTTCTGGACTTTTTCTCTAATCTTTGATTTTTGCTGAAATATTGGATCATTTGAACATTTATTGAAATGAAAGCATGTGAGAAGTTTAGAGGGAAAATCACTATTTGGTGGAGCTGTTAACAACTCATAGACATGTGAAATGTGACCCCGACTACACACTGCTTTTTGTAAGACGTCAAAAGACAAAAAGGTTGGAAACCACTGGTTTCATCTTTAACAATGTGTTGTATTTTAAAAGCTTGTTATATTATCCATTGTGTCAAATCTTCATCTGAAAAGTAACTAAAGCTGTCAGATAAATGTAGTGGAGTAGAAAGTACAATATTTCCCTCTGAAATGTAGAAAGTAGCATCACATGGAAGTTTAGTACAAGAACCTCTAAACTGGACTTGAGTGATTGTACTTTATTACTTTGGGGACAGATGAGGCAGAGGTGCACTCTTGACATTGATACCAGCGTCTCATATCATGCCAATACTTATCAATTATTACTTGATCAGTCCTTTCAACATTCATCTACTGATGGTCACTAAACTAAAAGACAACTACCTCGTCAAACTTTAAAGGCATCATTTAGAGTTTATATGTTCATGCATCAAAAAAATGTGTTTCCAGATTTCAGACCTGGACACACGAAGATTTAAAAACAGAAAACAAGAATTTTGCAATGAAATTCAGTTCATTCCGATGCAAACACTTGCAGAGGTGAAGTAAATCCATGCAAAGTTTCACATCAAGTTCAATTTTGTCAATTTCCATTGTGTCTTGACAGTGCTGACCTTTCAGGGGATGGAGAGTCCAAAAGGGTACTAATGGAAGCGATTGTCACTTATGAGCTGTGTTGCTAACATCCTGTTTCATTTAACCTCCTATCTGAGTAAAAAGAGACAGGAGTCAATGCTGCAAATACATCTTTAAATGAACTGTGTGAACTTATTGTTCTATTAGCAACCAAGCTATGCTGAAAAGCTAGCAGGTTTGCTAACAGACTGAGCTTTTATTACACAAAACGGTGTGCGATGGTGAACAAAATGTCAGGTGGACCTAAACAGAACAGCAGAGAGAAAACCTGTAGACAAATTCCCCATCTATGGCTTATTATAATCAAAGATGCAGCACAGCAGGATGACAGAAAACATGTCACCATAACATTGTGATAGCTTATATATGGACATTTCAGCATTTAGAAAGATGCAACTTGCTGAAACCCATGAAATTACTGTTTAGAGGTGAATTTCTATATAAAACTTATCTTTGCTTTTTCAAAACTTTATCAAACCTCCGTTGACAGATGTCTGTCAGCTCTGACTGGCTAACATATGACATATTCGTGTAAATAGCAGCTAGTAGCCGTGATAACGCTAAACCACACGCACCAAAGTTAACTTTACAGGTAGCGAAGAATTAACGAGAAAAGAGTCCCAAACAATCTCCCCAAGTAACAACATTAGTATGAAAACAATAAAGTAACGTTAGCATAAAAAATAAGTGAAGTAACGTTAACATAAAAACAATAAAGTAACGTTAGCATGAAATCATTTGGTTTACATTTGTAACATTAGAGCTCTGAAAATCTGTTGTTTCTTCATAATGTACTAGTCACTGGACTGAGGTGATTTAATCAGTATTATTGATCAGCCACACAGGATCATGACAAGAAACCTGATCACCTATTTGTTTGTTTTTCTCTGAAAAAATATAAACGTAACAACACGATGCATTTTCCACCTGAAGTCGTCAGTTTGTGCAGAAACACTGAAGCATATCACCAGAGTATTGATCAGAGTCTTCATTAAACGCCTCAAACACAACAGAATGAGCTGTCTGACATTAAAACAAATGTTTCTTTATGTGGTTTCAGTGTAAAATCATCCACCAGCATTCTGACCACATCTCTGAAGCTAACAGCTAATTCTGAGCTAACCACAAGGTTTCCTTCTTGGGTTATTGAACATTACATTTCTTGTGCAGACACAAAAATGACAACTTTTACTATTAATCTATCAAGTATAATCTATTGTTTTTGTTTGTCTCAAGCAGTCTTCCTTATTTAATGTGTGTGTGTACATAAACATGCATATTCAAAGCCCAGTGCAACTTCCTGGAAACAGCCAGTAACATCAGGTCTGTGTCCGTCTTGATTTACATGCAGCTGTTGAGCTGCTGAATTTTAATCTGGTGTTTTCGTGACTGGAGGTTCTCAAACCCCAGAGGGAAGCAGAGAAACATTTTTGGCAGCCATTCGTCTAACACCAACCTCACCCAGGTGTTCCCCTCTGCCCAAAGAAGATGAATTAGTAATAACCTAATAATGTTTATGTATGTAGTGGACCAGGTCATTAATTGATAAGGAATTTTTAGAAGGTTCTTTGCTGAGGAGCGAATTATTTTTTGTATGTTTTTCGTCATTTGATAATGATTATTTTCATGATAATGATTAAAAAATCTTGAACAGACCGCTGCAGTACCGATATGAACCACCAGGGGCCTGAAGTCATTAAAATACAGTCATTTACCCAAAAGTCGATTAAACTCCACCTAAACAGCTACAGATATTCTACTTACATGTTACATGCATTTGTAATAATAATTCAATAATATAATAATATAACTCACTAAGAAAAGGTCTGATCTACTTACTGTACATGACTTTTTGTTCATTTTGACTGAACATCATATATGTGCTTTTTTTCCCTTTCCAAGTTTTGCTTCACACATTACTTCTTATCATAAAAGAGATCCATAATTTAAAAAATGTTTTATATTTTACTTAATGGAAACAAATCTGTCCGTTTGTTTGTTTTTCTGGGTTGTATCATTAAAGGTTTCATGAAATATTAAATCTAAGCAACAATAAGTACGATTGTGCACAGTATTTGAGTAAATGTGCTTTTTCAGCACTAATTTGTACAATCTGGCTGCAACTATATATTATTTTTTCAATTGATCGTTTTTTCTATAAAATGTCAGAAAATAATTTAAAAAAAAAAAAAAAGCCTGTTATAATTCAGATACTTCAGATGTCTTGTTTTGTCTGATCAACAGTTAAAAATATAAAGATACAGTTTTACAGCCATGTATGACACAAAACAAGCTTCAAATCATCTGAGAAGCTGCAACCAGCAAATATTTGGCATTTTTCCTTTTTTAAAAAAAAGAAAATGGGAAGCAAAAATGTGGAAAAAAATATTTACCTATTCATTTTCTGTTGATCAACTCAAATTGATTAATCAACTAACTGTTGCAGCTCTACTTTGCACCACTAGAAGCCAAATTTGGAAAGAAAAGGATTAACAGGAGGAGGCAGAGAGAGGGTTTTTTTTTATGCAAAATCCTCTGAGAAGTGAATCCAAATCCCAAAAGAATAAGAAAACAAACCTGCAGTAAAACAGTGAAAGAAAAAAAAAAAGATGATGATTTTTCTTACCTTTGTTTGTGTGAGTGAGGAGATTCCTACACAAACAAGTGGATGTCAGTGCATGAGGGGTCCGCACTAACAGGTGGTGAGGGAGGTAGCGAGCTGAGCAGCCGAGTGGTCGAGAGGTAGAAGGGGGGGGAGGAAGAGGAAGAGGAGGGAGGAGAGAGAGAGAGAGAGAGAGATCTCCCTATGATAGATTTGGCTTTTAACTCTTTATCTTCCTTTGGTTTTCAGTGCCATTCCTCCTCTTCTTCTTCTTCTTCTGTGTTTAATATCCTTTCTCGGAGCCTCACATTCATCTGAAATGTCAACAGCGATGAAGCTCTTCCTTTAATCACACTACACATGTATTAGATTAACTCTCTCCCTCTCTTTCTCTCCCCCCCTTCCTCCTCCTCCTCCTCCTCCTCCTCCTCTTCCTCCTCCTCTCTTTATTTCCCGGGGCTGCAGATTGCAGAGGGGAGACTGGAGCAAAATAATGTGCCAACAGCAGCATCTGTCTTTCTCTTCCTCTCTGTATAATTTGTGGTTAATGGTGGTTAATGATACATGTGTGCATCCAACACACACACATATACAATTACACATAGCAGTTTTTGCCTCCTTCCCACCAGGAAAGGGTGTAGATGATCTGGCCCCTGTGTGGCCTCCATCTCCATCCCTTCTTCCCCTCCCCTCCCCTCCTCCCCTTCATCTTATTCTTATTCTTTCTTCACCCTCCTCTTCTTCCTCTGTCACCACCACCACCTTTTCTTTCTGCTCCTCTTCTTCTCTCCTGTGGTCAGACAGATAGGTGTCCCTGGGGGTGAAGGAACCCCTCGTTAAAAAAAAAAAAAAAAACCCTCCTCATCCTCCTCTCTGCATCTCATCCACCCACACACTCTCCTCTCCTCTCCTCTCGCTGCCCGTCCATGCATGCCAAATGGACGAGGGAACCCTGAGATGATTTTTTTTTCTTCCATTTTTCATCTTATACCTCTCCTCTCTCGCTCTCTCTCTCTCTCTCCATCTCTGATCTCCAGTGTAACATACTGTAATACAAAACCCCTGCAGGCTGGTTCAATAAAAAAAAAAATAATATTACTAGTCTTGTCTTGTAAAGCCCAGATGGAACAATTCCGTTTTTTTTTTATTTTCCACCAGCTTAAAGCAGAGTCCAACCAAACCAAACCAAACCAGCCAGAAACAGCCATATCTGTTCCTGTGAGACCAGAGGAGCATTTACTGGGAATGATAATAGAACAAACCACAGAGTTGTTGGTTAAAATGCTGCTTAGATGAGGTACAAATATGCATCACAGCGGTTATTTGGTGTTTCAAAAGAGCAGTCAAATATAACAAACTTGGGAGCAAACCTTTGGTGTTTAAGTCAAAAACAACAAACATAGACTGTATATAAATGGACGTAGTTACAGTGATGTCATCCGTTGGTTTCTGAAGAGCGGTTTTCAAGCTCAAAGTTCCTAAGTCCCAGCCAATCAAAAATGGGCAAAGAGGCGGGGTCCTACGGTTGAAACAAGCCACCTAGCGGCTGTCACTCAAAGCAGCCATGTCCTTCATTATGGAGAACTTTACAGCTTAATAAAATTTAAAGAGGTGAGTTCACCCGCTGTACGTTTGTCATGAACGGGGAATTAACTATAGAGACCAAAACCATTACTTGTACCAGGCTGTAAACGTTTGTTTCTGCTGTAAAGTTGGGTATTTTAACATGGAGGTCTGTGGGAATGACTCACTTTTGGAGCCTCAAGTGGTCGTTCAAGGAACTGCATCTTTTGGCACTTCAGCATTAACAGATACACAAAACATATACAGAAGCATGCAGGAAAAGAAACAATACAAAACCAAAATCCAAAATAAACTGTAAACAGCTTTCTCCCAGTAACTGGCTAATTAATATGTTTATGTGAACAGCCAATTTAGTGTTTGTGCATCATCCATATTTACAAAATCAGTATCTATTGTTATCTGACTAAACAAAGCACTTTGCACTTCCCAATAAAAAGGACAGTAGAAAACATAATGGAAGTCATTTTCTGTATTATTTAGACAGCACGTTGGACAAATTTTTCTCTTCTGGATAAATTAAACCGTCCAGTTTCTACAGTCAGCGGATCTCAGCTGGGCACATACAGATCTGTGCTTTTTGACAAATTATATACAACATAATTGCTCAGAACCATAGTCAGTTTTTATCATCGTAATTATATGCAGTTTAGGTTTAGTCCATATATCATCAGACTGAACAAACATTGAGCTTTTCATTATTAAGAACAAGCCTCACTAGAATAATGTGCACACATCATTTGACCAAGAACCAATCATTTGTTTATGACAGTAGTTATCAAACTACTATCTTCCATATTAAGCAAACAATTCCATAACTGAGCTATACATATCTTTATATATCTTCTATAGATTCTTAAATGTCAGTTAATCTGAGTATCTTTTGGTTTTGGTTTTAGACAGTTGGTCTTTGTCTTATTATTACATTATAATTTACATTATACATTTCTAAAAGAGCTTCAGTACAAAGTCCAGAGGTTGTGATCTGCAGAAGAACAAGCTAGTGAAGCTGTAAACAAAACCACGTTCCTGCACATGCTCAGTAGCGCCTGCTTTACAAAGAACTACTCTCTGGAGACTGAAAACCTGATTAGTCTTTGGAGCCATTTCTAAACAAACACACATGACCAAACTCTTCCTGATGAAGGAACATGTGACCCAGCACTGTGACTCGCTGATGGGTTTTGAAGGCTGCAAGTTTGAAAAGTAAACAGGCTACATTTAAAAATATTTGTGTTAACATTGACAAAGTATTTTTTTCCTTTAAAAAGGAATGTTAGCATTTTATTTTATTTTTTAGAAAAGTACCGTTAGCATTTTTAAAAATTAAGTTATTAAAAAAGTAATGTTGGCATCTACAAAAGTAATGTTAGCATAGCTCTGTAGCCAGCTCCACATCTCTGCTTGTGGCTAGCAGCTTCATGCTGCATTAGCTGCTGCTAGCATAACGCACCAGAATCTGTACAGTTAAATGAATGTTGAGTTGCATTGTGGGTGATGTAGGCACCATAGGAAAGAAAAAGGCTGATGCATCAATTTCGTGAGTCTGACAGTGTTATATGATAAATGAAAATGATAAAAAAAAATGACAGTGATGAAATAAATTGGTGTCATATTGGTTTTCCTCCTTTCTCATGCACAACCTAAACACTCTCGATTCTGTTAATTATTGACCTTACGAGGCAGTTGGATTCCCAAGAAGAACACAAGAATCCATCTTGTCGGCATTCAAGTTATGCGCTTGAATCCGACCCACCGGTGGTTTGGACCAATGAGGATTCTTGCCTGATCTTCTGATCTCGTGAATCCAGCTGCCTTCCATGCAGATGATTCATCCAATCACCTGTCAAATATTTTTTTGCCCTTTTCCAAACAGTTTCTTAGGACGGCTTCTCAAATGGTTCTATGTAACAAACGCATGTCAAGTTAGTTAATTATTGATGATAATTGAAAATGTTAACTGTCCTCTTTGCCCTACAGTGTCTGCCATGGAGAGATTTGCTGCCGTTGAGACGGTCATGTATTATGCAGATTGAGTGTTATTAACCCTTCTGGCCCTCAAGGAATGAGACAATAACCATTCAGGTCTAATTTCATTTGCATTAGTTTCCTTCTCTCGCTGCTTCTCCTCTTTCTCCTCCTTTGTTAAGCCAGCCTTCAGATACTAATCTGCATAATTAAACAGGCAGATTCATTCAAATTATACGACACAATTTTACTAGAGAAGAAGAAGTCAAGGTTTCCTCTTTGCTATGACTGCGAATTGTAGAACATGAGAGGACCACAACGTCTAGTTTAGCACCAGTTTTTCAGGTATTTTCATAGTAAACAATTAGAATCGCCAAAACACATTTTCCTCTGATAAAAAAAGGTTTGGTCAGTGGCGTTATTAATGTTGATGATTTGGAGGTTCATCCTTAAATTCTGAGTATTAGATCCATTTTCCAACAGTGCTGGGGGGGCAGCAGCAACAGCAGGAACAGCTGGCAAAGGACAGAAGAAGGACACCAACACATCAGCATGGTTTATAGTTTATGGAGCTTCCTGTGGTTCAGAAAGCACAAAGAACTCCAGGGAAGAAGTAAAATTAGTAACATGCATTAATGGTAACAAAATACATAGAGATGGAGAAGAGTAGAGAGGAGCTGAGTGCATCATGGGAAGTTCCCCGGCAGTCTAGGCCTATAGCAGCATAACTATAACCTTTATCAAAGAGGAAAGTTTTGAGCCTACTCTTAAACATAGAGAGGGTGTCTGCCCCTCGGACCGAATCTGGGAGATGGTTCCACAAGAGAGGAGCCTGATAGCTGAAGGCTCTGCCTCCCATTCTACATTTAAATACTGTAGGAACCACCAGTAAACCTGCATACTGGGAGACCAGTGCTCTAGTGGGATAATACGGTACTTTGAGTTCTTTAAGATATGATGACATCAGAGCTCTTGTAATTATTCACCAAAGAAAAAGCTACAGCAACACAGAGTAAGCTGGTTGAGCTGACTGTAAGCAAGTTAACAGTCACATGACCTCCTCATAATATGGACGTGTGTTCCCA
Organism: Euthynnus affinis; assembly: GCA_029490765.1. Taxonomy (NCBI): domain Eukaryota; kingdom Metazoa; phylum Chordata; class Actinopteri; order Scombriformes; family Scombridae; genus Euthynnus; species Euthynnus affinis. Next base: position 14,203,864 of record CM055856.1, on the reverse strand, counting down.
ACTTTGAGAAATGTATAGCAGGTCCTGTATATCTGACAATGTCAACAAAAACTGCCTCCTTGTGATGATGTCAGATTGTTAGCGCAAGCCCAAGTGTTTCCATGTGTTCACATTGTTCACTCTCATATTTCAGATGTGATTTAGCTCCAACATGTACGGAGGGGTTTGAGAGGTTGACAACTGCTTCCTGAAAGCTGACCAATCAGAACAGAGCGGGCTCATCAGGAGGCGGGGCCTTAAAGAGACAGGCAGGAGCTAAAACGGGCTGTTTCAGACAGAGGCTGAACTGAGGGGCTGCATAAAGGACCAGTAGAAGATAAATACCTGGAAATCATGCAAAGATATTCCAGTGGAGCCCCAGAGTATAAATATAGAGATGGAAATGTGCATGTTATGTGCTCTTTAAGTGCAATTTTGAATGCAAAACTTACATACAGTGTCTTTATACTGTGGCATGTCTGCTTTTATTTAAGTAGAAGATCTCCATACTTCTTCCATCACTGCCTATTAAACAGTTCAAGAATAAAATGATTGCATCTTTCCCAAGATTTAAAATAGTAAATAAACCCATATTAACAAACTATATGACTTTACTACAGTTACTACAGTAAACTGTAATTTGTAGATATACACATTTTGGACAAAGGTGTATTTTGAATTTTGTTAAAATCACTGACAACTAATAGAGAGAATACAAATGTGAATTCTCAGTGATTATCTGCACAGAGCTAAAAGAGATCTGTTTACCAAATATTTGTGGAAGTCGAGTCGGTTTGAAACTTCAACAGCCAAGAAAGTGATCAGTTTAAAGGTCAAGAGTCCAAATATCTTTATTTATGTCACCAGGTTTGATCCCGAGATCGCTGCAGATCCACTTACTTAACAATAATAATAATAAACTTTATTCCTAAAGCATCTTTCAAAACCAGAGTTACAAAGTGCTTCACAAAATACAATGCCATGAAATACAAGTGGTCAAACAGAGAGAGTTAAAACAGGATATAAAAAGAGCATTAAACCATTTGAATAGACATTATAAAAATATTATACAAATGTCAGTCTGTACAGTGGGCTTTTAAAAGCTTCATAAACTGAGGCATTGACTCGGCTGATCTGATACTGAGGGTGAGTTTGTTCCGCGGCGTTGGAGCTAAAATAGAACAGCATTTGATTCTCTGACTTTAAGGGTCTTGATGCAGAATGAGGGGTTAAGAGTTTTGAAATGTAAAGCGGAGCGAGGCCATGCAGGGATTTAAAAGTAATCAGCAGAATCTTAAATTGAATTCTGTACTAAATGGGGAGCTTGTGTAATTCAGCCAGGACTGGAGTGATGTGAGAAGCCTCGCTGCTGCACTCTGCACCCACTGCTGCATTGTTTAGACAAGTAAATAATGAATTTCAGTAGTCTAGGTGGGAGGAAATGAGGGTGTGCATGAGTTGTTCAGCTATGTTGTTAGGGAGCATTGGTTTGACTTTGGCAATATTTCTGTTTTTTAAATAGCAGGATTGAACAAGACTCTAAGGCTACTTCCAAACTGCAGGCAAAAGTGGCCCATATTCAATTTTTTTGCTCTTATGTGACTCCTATCTGTTTATATCTGCTGCACAAATCACATCACTGATCAATTCTGATTTGGGCCACTTTCATATGTAGACCTAAATCCCATACAGATCTGATTTTGTCTGAACAGTCATATTGGATTCATGTGACTTTAAAAGCAGCCCTTTGATATCCTGAAATTCTGGATGAAATCTGTTTTTGTGAAGCCATTCATGTCACGATCCCACCACTCCTGGCTCCGACTCCACATCCACACACACACACCTCTGTACAGCAGTAGCAGCCACTGCTCCACAAAGAGCCATAATTAAAAATTTGGCGGTCTTTCTCCTCATGCTCATCCTCATTGTCATCTGCTCATGAATTCACTGGCTTCCACTGCACATCAACTCATAAATGAAACCATAAACACTGACTTCGTTAACTTCTGTACAACAGCATGCTGCGGTTGACATCTTTGTTATTACAGCCATATAAAAATATCAGTTCTGAGCAATAAATCTGAATTGAGCACTAAGGATTGCAGTGTGAATGTAGCCTTAATGTGCTGGTTGAAGTTGAGGTACTGATCAAAAACAACTCCTATGTTTCTAGCTAGTGTGTCGTGTTAACTGTTAGTGGTAAAGGTGGGAAGTGAGACTATTAGAAATATGATCAGGACCAATTGTTATGGATATTTCCATAACTGAAGGGTGACCAGAACTAGGAAATGTCAAACTGTACTCTTGTCTTCTCAAACAGAAGATAGAGACATGGCTGTTTAATAAGCAGGAGCCTCACAGGTGAACCAAGACCAGGATGCAGACCATCGCCAGACGAAACAAGACAAAGACCTGAGATACGATGATGAACCAACTTCTCTGATTTGTTTAAAGGCGGGTCTCGGACTTTCAGAGGGCAGAAGAGTCGGAGACGACGTCCAGTTCAGATGTAGACTCTGTATTGTTCTCCCTTGATCAAGGCTTCATTAAAGCATTCCCAGAATTTCAGCAAACTCCTCTTTTGGTTTTTCTTCTTCAAACTGAAAACAGCCAACATCAGCTCAGAACACCAATAACCAGAACTTCAATCTTCTCTGTGTTCACTTGTAGGACGTTGGACGCCATCCAGTCCTTAATGGCAGCAATGCAGGGAATCCAGATTATTATGATTTTCAGGGCTTAACGAGACATGTAACTGGGAGTCATTGGTGTAACGATGGTCAGACACAGGGGTGAAATGGTGAATGACATGGCCGAGGGGCAACAGACACAAACTGATTGGTATAGGGCCGAGGACTGAACCCTGTGGGACCCCAACATCAACAGTGACTTTAAATAGTGTTTGATAAGCAAGATGAAAACCTTTTTAGAGCAGTTCCACCTCGGCCAAACCCAGTTCCCGAGTCTGTTGAGTAGAGTCGTATGATCAGTCCACAATCATTAGGATGGAAGACTGTTTCTGTACTGGGGTTCTTTCTAAAACCAGACTTTGTGAGATAAATAGTTTCCTTCCATTATTTATAAAAGGTGCTTAGCAACCACTTTTTCAACAATATTTGAAACCAAAGGTAATTTGGAAGTAGTTATAGAGGAGTGATGGTTTCTTAAGGAGAGGCTGGATACAGGCCAGACAGAAGAGACTCATTTACAATGCTAAGAAGCCAAGCAGCAATGAGTCCAAAAACATCTTTAAACAATTTGGAAGGTAGAATATTAAATGTACATGCAGTCAGACACAATTTTGACCAATCAGCATCAGCAAACTGCAGTAATGTTGATTCCCAGTTGGATTTCAGGCAGTTTGTTTCTGATCTTGCTCACGTTGCTGGTTACTGTACAACTGCACAACTGCACTAACTCTCTCATCTCAGTTTCTGTGAATTCTTCAGTCTCAAGGGTCCACACTTCAAAGATCTTCCCTCTGCACTTCATCTCTTCTCAGCACCAAATTTTGACTGAAAACTTTGTTCCCAGAGCGGGTATCAGCAGCAGCCTCGCCCACTGAAGAACACCCCCAAAATCTCAACATGACATATTTTTTAAGTGAATCAGAACTTGTGAGTGGGGTATCATTTCAAGACGGCATTGATCAAATCATGGAGGGAATTGTTATATTAAAATTATATTAAAATAAAATCTAGGTGCTAAAACATTCTCCTCCACACACTTGGCCTCATTTATGTCAAACCAGGAAGGTAAAGAATAGGAAGAGACTTATACAGTAAGTGTAAGTTAGTGGTTTATGCTGATTTTAGTTTTTGTCTTTGGTGACATTAGATTGATAAAAAGAAAAATATAAAACTTGTGCTGAAGTCAAACTAATGTTTGTAAATCGTTTAATCCACTCGGATGTTCCTCCAGTCTTTTCCATTTCCATCTAAGACTCCAGCAGTCTGTTTCTTTTTGAGCTGAGGGAAAATAATTAGAAAGGCAAAAACAAACATGTTTCATGTTCCAATCATCATGTGGACGGAAGATTAAAAGTGTCCACAAGTATGCTGCTATTGTTTCATAAATCTCATCAAACCCTCTCCTGGCACTCAAATGGAAATGTTGTGATGAGTTTTAGTCTCAGAGGATTTGAAGTTTCTGTGTGAAAAGGCTGCAGATAGTTAACAGGCTTAGGTGGTTACTGTCAAACCAAATGTTGGATATTATTGTCGAGTTTTAAATTTCCTGCTGTAGCTTGTCTTCATTTGGTATCCACTGTGTGTCAAAAGGTGTCAGTCAGTTTGTTCATTATACCAACTTCTACTACACAGATAATGAGATTTTAGCACCTGATGGTGACATTACTGACATTTCGCAGCGAGCGGGACCTCATGTAACTGCGGTGTCTGTCGGGTAAGAGCCAACTCTGTCTCCTAGAAATAGAAACAACAGGAATATTAGACTTTTTCTGGTTGTGTTCAGATTCTGGCAGCACTTGTTTAAGGTCAGAGAAAAGTCATGGTCTCTGTTTAATACAGAAAAAAGTCTGCAGTGACTTGAAGCTCAGCATGTTTATGACCATTTAAGCCACACTGACATCTTTCACTCCTCTGACCCAAAGTGCTTTTATTGGCTGAAGCTGAACACACACACACACACACACACACACACACACATATATATATATATTAAAACAGGAGAGGGAAGCGCCGCATGGTCCTGATGGCTCATGCGACAGGTGGGCAGGTGGAAAGTCTTGCTTAATATTAGTCCTTAAGTTTATTCATTTTTTACATGTTACTTTGATTTGTAATAGACTAGCGTTTGCTTTAATAATTTGACCATTTTGTGGGGGGTTAGGTAACCGTATGTTAAATTAAGATTTATCTGTTTACATTGGAGCTTTATGCAAACCTTCTCAGGAGGCGCTCACACATTGTACTGCAAGTGTGTTTTGGTTATTTATTTGGTGATATATTGGTATATATATGGCAAATAGTATATGTTGAGTATTTTTAGTACACATCTTGGCACTTGTATAGGATTTGTTTTTTGTTTTACGCCTCCTATTGGTCATTTATGTGTCCACAGGGGTCGAGGTGAATGCCACTCACTGCTGGCATATAATTTAGATTGATTGTGTGTTTGGGAGACCCTAATGAAGACTTAGAGTTGATACCCGTTGGTCTGTCTGGTTGCCTTGCTCATAGACTAAATGTATTATTTCACTTGAAGACGCATATATATATATATGTGTATATATATATATAAATATATTCTTTCACATTACCTGTGAACATCAAACAGAGATTACGTTTAGTTGTATATTTATATGGGTTATTACATGGTTGGTTCCTGTACAAGATGTCTTTACTTATCACTCATCAATTACTCTTTATTACGGTGTGTTTAAAGGAAAAGACTGGTGCTAATTTATCTTCTTTAATCCTCTAGAGCCAACAATTAAAGTCAGTAAAAGAAAATGCAGTGGGCATTTGTTTGCATCCATCCCTGTTGGGTGAGTGTTAGCAGATAAACAGCAGGTGGCGCTAATTCTCCAGTTGGCACCATTAAACCGTTGCACAGGAAGATGATACAATGGGATGAAATCATTAGAAGAGTGGCAGTCAAAGTTCAAACGACGGAAAACGTGATTGGAAATATCTATTAGTGTCATGTATTGATGTGAGGAAGGTTACAGTCTCCTCATCGACCCACACAGATCTGATACTTTAAGCTCTTCAGTGGAAGCTTGAGTGAAGTTTAAATTCAGTTTTCTGTCAGTCGTCTAATTATTGCAGCTCTAGTCGTATGGAATTAAACTGGTGTCACACATCAGAATTTCTCTTTTGCAGTCACTTTCTTTTTTTCACTGTTGAGATTTTCAGTTTCAGATAATTGTATTGTTTTGCTTTTGTTTTGTTTTATTCACCTTAAATTATATCTTTAAAATTTCCTCCTCAGAGATTGTGTTCAATTATTATGACACAAATTTAATCCCATATCATTATGTGCTGTTATTGACTCCATAAAGAAGACGAGACCAACAATATGTCCTCCCTGTTCCGTCTGTTTATATTCTTGGGGTGTCTGGTCTTCATAAGATCTTTCTCTCACAGCCCGAACGTCATATTACAGGATGTGATACAGTCAGTATGAGATGACCTGTGGGCCACTGCGAACATGATAAACAATATCTGCAGGTTGATCTATCACACACACACACACACACACACACACACACACAGACACACACACACTCTCATGTTGACTTTAATAAAAAACCAACAGGTAGAGATAGAGTCAGCTGTGTGTGGCAGCAGCAGCTGTTTGTTCTGAACTCAGCATGTTTCGCTGTTTTCATCGTTTCTGTTCATTCACTCGTCTGACAGCAGATCACTGGGTCTGCTTTCAGTGTGAAGAGCTGCTGATTCCCCCGGTCTGTATTCACTTTCAATGCATTCAACTTCTGAGAAATCATTTTGGCAGACAGCTAAGAATGTTACAATGCCCATGAGCCTCGACTGCTGTTGCTATGGAGAAGAGGCCAATCAGATCGGTATCTATAAGGTGTGTTTTTAATCCACAAGCAGAGAAAGTCAAAGACAAAGTCAGTGAGAAATAATGTGCATAAATAAACATTTACTTTAAACCAGGTGAACCTGGTTAAACCAACACCAGTCGTGTTTCCATCTGATGTCAAGTCAATAAACCAGACTACACAAAGTGTAGTTTCGTCCGAAGTTGGTGGTGTAGGCTACGTTACTGGAAACAAAACCAGTCTCCTTAGCCATCTACCAAAGAAAAATTGGAAAGAGGTCTTCAGGAATTTGTTTCGATTGGGAAATTTATAATTGTTCTTCCATGTCAGCTAGTATTGGCAAAATGGAATATCTGAGAAGACGCTGACAACTGAAACATTTGTTCAATCATGTGAGTTAAATGTTCACTACGTTGTGGAAGTTTTTATTCTGCCAAGTTCTGTCGTTTCCATCAACTTTTTCTTATATGACACTTCAAAATGCACATAAAAATACATAGATGGAAACTCAGCTACTGACACATCATCAGCGGTCATCCAGCTGAGCAATATTATCCTCCTATTGATAATGTCAGTTATTACTTAAGGGGTTCCTCAGGGTTCTAGTCTTGATCCTTTATAGTTTCACTCTGGTTAAAGATGCTTAGAATTATGTTTTTTATCCACTTGTTTTCAGTTGGACAGTCTGTAAACACAACTGCCAAATTATCACTTTATGTAGTAGTTGTGGCAAACATTAGCAAACAGTTGCTTATTTCCATATTCAGCAGTTATGGAGCAACATTATCATTCATGTGGAGTCGTGTTTCTGTCCACCTGGGTGAGCAGGTAGTGTACAGCGGCTTTTTACAGCTTTTTCTTTGAAAACGACGCTATGAGAGCCGCTGAGAGTGAACCAGAACAGTAAAAGTTGCAGCCAGACAGATAAACAATGAGCTGAAACTCACTATAAAGCTCAGAGAGGAGCTGCAGAGTCTCTGATAATTCTCTGTGGGTTCATCACTACGAGTCACAACCAACACATTACACACTGACAGCTCAGACATTGTTTTTATAGAAATACCTATTACAGGTGCTTTAAAATGTTGAGTGTTAGTCCTCACAAGAATATCAGTACAAATGTGTGTGTGTTCCACAGACTGCTATTAAAGTGGTCTGCAGCTGACTTTTGACCCTGTTCCCACTGTCTGTTCTTGGCCCTCTGGGGACGAATCCACAGCCAGGAACTCACCATCATAAGCCAACACTCGGCAGGCCTCATCACTCAACCTGTCAGTGAGGCTTAAACCACACACACACACACGCATACACACACACTGTATGCCTCAGCTCTATAATGATGCTTCACAGTGGTGGAGGAAGTGTTCAGATCCTTCACGTATATAAAAGTACTAATACAGCAATTTAAAAATATTACATTACAAATAAAAGTCCTGCATGAAAAATCCTACTGACACAGGAAGTCAGGAACACAGTTGTTTGTTGTGTGTGCATGGTAGGAGGCTCCTTGTCTCTTGTCTTCTGCCTGGCTAATCTCGCCCCTTTTCTGGCTGCCTCCCTTTGACAACCTAGCTTAACTGTACGCAGGATGCTCAAGGCAATTTAGCTGTTGTCTGTCCAGGGGGGCGGTGGGGGTGGAGGGTGGCTAGCCGCTCTCGGCGGGTAAGTAAGCAGGAGTGGGGTGTGACCTGTCGGCTGCACCACACTTCTGTTGTTTTTATCGATTTTATCCGGTTGTTTTAAAGTCTTATCACTCTTTCCTTTTACTCGACGGACATAAGTCCAGTCATTTTAACCATGACGCAGCACAGCTCTCCAGACAGTCCGGAGAGCAATAACCTGAAAGTTATATAATGTGAATTATGCAACATGTTTGTCATAGTACCTGAAGAAAATTTTACTGATAGTGATTTTACTTGCTCCAATTGTACAAGAATGATTTACAAGACCTGTTTATTGAATTTAAAAGGACAAATCAGACTGTTAACAGAGCAATTAGCCATTTTAAAAAGCAGCAATCCAGAGTGCAGAACTGTTTTAGTTGGTGCCCCTGAGCTCAGACCTCTTCACTCTGGTCAATTAGCTGCTACCTTGCCACTCCAGGACTCTCCTACCATCACCACCATGCAAGCAGATCTCAAGGACCCTCCTACTGTCTCCACTACTCCCCTCCTGGAAGAAGGTACCTTGGCACCAGGGAAGAAAGTCTTTAGGACAGCCCTCTCACACCACAGCTCCCTCAAACTGTCTAACAGGTTTGAATCACTGGTCTCAGATGAGGACCAGTGTTCTCAGCTCCCCTTGTCTTGCCCTGTCCGCCCCACACCTCTCAACCGGGTACCCATCCAGCCCTTATCCCCTGATCCTCCTGACCCCCAGAGTGCTCCGCTTCCCTAGTGCCCTCATCCTGGATATTCAGCGCAGACTTCTCACCATTCTAACCAACCACTCCAACATCAGCACCATAATCCACATCTGTACAATTGACATCAGAGCTGGACAATTAGAAACATTTAGATTGCCCCACACACCTGGCTCAAATCCTGCTGTGTCATCACTGGGATCCTCTACATCATGAACTTCGACCTGTTCTGGGTGAGGTCTATCCTTCTGAAGCATGGTGTCCTCCACCCAAAGAGGAGGGGATCCCAGATGTTGTTCGAGAACATGGACTCTATCCTGAATGAATGACACAGCAGCACGGTGTGAAATGTGAAGTCACCACCATCATTTCTTATCATGGACGCACTGCAGCACAGTCAATATCACAGCCCTCCGCCACTAATCATAACAATATAATACAAGTCCCTTGGCAACCTCTGTTACCTTCTGCTCTTATCAGATCCCTAAATAATAACTCACTTTTTATCATCACAGAGAGGGAGACTGCAGTCCTCTTATTGAAGCAACATGTGTCTGATAGTGAGGCGGTGTTATTCAGTGTGGTTTTATCACAACTACCTATTAATCACAATGCTGTGCTTTTAACTTGTGGTGACCAGACATCCCAGTTCGTACGGGATTGTCCCAAATTCAAGCTGGGTGTCCCAAGTCCCAACCAATATCTGTAAAACACTAAAATGTCCCGATTTTATACATTCACTCCGAAATTGTCCCAGTTTTCACTACAATTAAAATAATAATTATATTATACTTATTTTCAGCACTTAGATGGATATTTATCATGTTCTGCCTCTCTCATTATTGCATAACATAATATAAACATTCACCACATGTCTGAATTCAACACTGTTGCTATGACTCTTGCGGCTTTTTCTGACAGAACCTGTCAGTATGCTAACAGTTAGCTATCATGCCGTAGAGAGAGTGCCTTTTCTAAAGAGCTCCAGAAGGTTTACACCATCCTTCATAAAGTACCTGGCAATAAAAATGCTGCGGTCTGCACACGCTCTGCAAGAGTACATGTTCGGTCACGCATGGTGGTGATGCCAATGTAAAAGATCTTATTAAGACGGCCAAACATAAGCGGTGGTTTCCATGAGAGGTGAGAGCTCCAGAAAAGAAACTCTAACAAAGAGGAAAAACTGCAAAGCATCAAGTACCTGGCAATCTTCTTCAAGGGAATTTTCTTTAATGGCTCATTTTTATTTTTAAGAAGGTGCAATTGTGATTTCATGTTTTGACGTGTATTTATAGGAAGTGCCGGGAGTGGTGCAGTTAGGGTGTGGTCCTGCTCCTGAAACATCACTAGATAAGTTCAAATTAAACAGAGACTGTATGAGAAAGGAATAGAAATGGAAAAAAAATGTATTGCCTTGTATTTGATGAGATCTGGAAAGACACAATGGAGAATTAGCAAAAGGCAGTTAAAGATGTACGAGCAGCCTTCTTTAATTCTGAACCTGTATTGCTGTCCTTTATATCTGATATCATATCCCATATGAACTCAACCTGTCCCGGTTATGCAGGCAGGTGGATCCAAACGCAGAAAGCAATAGGAAGACAACAAGAACTGAAGAAAATAACTGTTTATTACCAGATGCTGGTTACAGGCTGTTGAAGGTAAAAATAGACCTTTGGCTGGCAAGGACAACAACTGCAAACACTGAGATACATTGTCCATGAACTGACAAAGACAAGTATAAGTAAATAAGGAAATAATCACAGAATAAGACACAGCTGGAGTGGGGCAGACACACATGGATTGGTTAACAATGAAGACAACAAGAATGTGGCAGGCAACAAACAGGGCACGGCTAACAAGACTGAACAGGGTTGCAGGGGAAAACAGTCTGGGCAGGATTGCAGCAACACACGAAAAACACAAGGTTACAAACTGTCAAGAATAAAACCAGAGCAAGGCAGAGATAAAACTAAAGAAAGCGAGAACCCTGGACTCAAAGGAAAAACAATATCAAGCTCAAGCACTACACAAAGAAACACACATGGCAAATGCAGGTTTTGTAATCCAGAGCATGTCAAAACACACACACAGCATCACCAGAAGACCCCAAAACACAAAAAGTCAGCAGACCAGTAGTATATTGATGTTATAGCTGCTTAGCAAACAGCATTTTTCCACTGAACCTTTTCCTTTGAAACCTTTTTAAAAGAGACCTTGATCCTTCTGTTCTTAACAAAATAAGGCTCATTTCTAAACTTCCAATTCTATCAAAAGTTTTAGAAAAAATGCTTTGACCCAACTTTTAGCTTTTAAGTGTCATAATAAAATCTTTGAGAAGTTTTAGTCAGATTTTAGAGCTTTACATAGCACAGAAACTGACCTCCTCAAGGTAACCAATGACCTTTTAGCAAGCAACAGAGGGGAGAGCACAACTTTAATACTTTTAGACCAAAGTACGACTTTTTTCGTAGTAAATTGTGACTTTTAATTGACCGTCTGAACGACAGGGTTGGTTTTGTTCTTACCTTTCAGAAGGATCTACTCAAACACCATAGTTAATTACTCATCTTCTACAACTCACATTACCTGTGGTGTACCACAAGGTTCAGTTTTATGTCTAATTTTGTTTTCCATCTACATGCTCCCAATTGGCCAAATTATCCAACATCACATTATCTCTTTTCATTGCTATGCAGATGACACACAGATATACCTTCCCTTGAAACCTGGTGACCCTAGTTGCTGTTACAGAATGTCTCAGTGATGTCAACTGTTCGATGGCATAACCTTTTCTTCAATTCAATAACTCAAAATTAGCAATCATATTGTTTAGTCCCCCAAACCCTATCAATCTCACTAATAGTGGGTTTAGTCCCTTGTCTGTGTGAAGCCCACTGCCAGAAATGTGAATACTATTTCATTCAGATTTAAGTTTTGAACCACAGATCAAAAAAGTTGTCCAGTCTAGGGTTGGGCAGATACCATCTTACAGTCACTGACCACCGAGCCTCTACCATCGTAACATCGTGATCTTGTTGTCATTTATGGTCTCTAGACATCACCCAACCCTGGTCCAGTCCTGCTTCCTTCAAATAAGAACAATCTCCAAAATTCTCTCATGCTGACCTGGAAAAAAACATTCACACACACTTATTTTCTCTTGACTTCCCAGAGAGAGTTCCTTAGAAACATCCTCCTTTATAGCATAAACCAAAAGTTACTTCCAACTAGTTCAGAATTCAGCAGCTCGGTTTCTCACTGGCTTTAACAGACGACATCACATCAATCCTGACTTCTCTCCACTGGCTCTCTGCTTGGTTTAGAATTGATTTAAGAAGTTAATGATCACTTTTAAAGTACATCTGGGTCTGGCTCCTCAGATGGGGGCCTTCTGGCCATTCAAATTTTGAGGCTTAAATCTAATGGTGACCAGGATTTTTCCATCAGAACTCCTCTGCTTTGGAATGACCTGCCTGAGGAGTCACAGAATCAGTGACTGGATCAGATCAGTCAGCAGATAAATCTGAGGGGTCGTGAGATGATTAATGGGAGAGGAAAGAAGAAAAAACAAAGTTCTGATACACAAATCTGTTTTCAGTTTCTGGACTTTTTCTCTGATCTTTGATTTTTGCTGAAATATTGGATCATTTGAACATTTATTGAAATGAAAGCATGTGAGTAGTTTGGCAATAAAGGTTAAGTACAAGGACCTCACAAATATACTTAATTACAGTAGTTGAGTATAAGTACAGTTTTCTTTCAACCACTGAAGCTTCATGATATCAGCACTGACCTTTTATTCATTCTACTATAGTCACACACAACACTCTCATTTTCCCCAAGCTGAAATATAACAATGTACAAACTGAAAACATCACATTAGTAATGAAGCAAGGACGCTGCACTCAGACTTCATGAAAACATGATTACAGGCAAACAGAGTGGAGGACGAGAGCACGAGGAAAATAATAAAAATCTGTACTCTGGCCTCTACACTGTTTATCTTACATTACTAACTGAGTCACACATGTGGATGAGAGTCCTTTGTTGTCCCCATTTACATACAGTGGTGAAATAACGTAAATCTGGTCCTGAACGCACTGCTGAGACGTGAACGACTTGGAGATTGGAAAAAGATTTATAAGCAGGAAAATAAAAATCTAATCACAGTGTTACTGGTGTTGTACTCCGGAGTTTAACTGGGATTTGTTGGCCTATCTGGACGGACTATTAAAACCATCCATCTGCATGTGGAAATCAATGAGGCCAATATGCAGCTCAGAGCATCGAGCTGAGCAGATATGAGTGAATCTGTCACAATCTGTCTGTGAGATTAATATCAGGGAACTATGATCACTGCTTCCTCTGCAAAAAGGAATGTGTTTTACCAGTTTGATGGTTTCCACAGTTGTATACACTCCTTACCTGTGAAAGCCTTCTGAATCTTTGAAACTTCACATCTCCAGTTGTGTTAACTGAAGACATTATTTTGTTTTTGGAGTCAGCAAACTGTGCGGAGCTGGTAGCTCATTCCACCATCGCAGACCCACAAATGACAAAGTGTCTGGATGTTGATTTCATGGCAGTGATTGTTTTACCAGATGTCATTCATTTGCAGACTGGAGCAGACGGGAGGGGACAAAGGGCCTGATGAGTGACTCAGTGTCCTTTGTTCGGCTTGAAGGCGAGCATCAAAGCTTTGAACTTGATGCCAGCCGCCACCAGGGGGCCAGTGGAGGGACATGAACAGAGGTGTGACATTGCACCTGCTAAGCATGTGCATGTTAGCATGCCAACATTAGCATTTAGCTAAAAGTACTGCTCTACATTATAGCCTTGCAGAGCCGTGAACATGCTATAAGCTTGTTTTTAGCTCCTTGGATGGTAATGATGTTCAGTCGGTTCACTACTTCGGTTCAGACTGAAATATCTTGACAAATATCAGATAGATTACCCTAAAATTTATAGATACAGATATAGAATAGATACTCAAGCTCCTTAGAGTATACATCCTGACCACTTTGATGATCCTCTGGCTTCCTTTAGTGCCACCTGCAGGTCAAAGTTTTCACTTACTCCATATGGATCGGCACATTCATGGTTCCAGAGGATTAATTATATTAACTCTGGTGATCCTCTGACTTCCTCTAATAGCTAATTGGCTCTACATTTGGGGCAAGTCTTAACGGGGTAGGAAGACTTGAGACTTGACTTTGACTTAAAAACAGCTCTGCCAGCTTGTAATGACTGATATGAGAAATTGGCAGACTTCCGATTTTACAGATAAGCATCATATATTACAAAGTTTTCCATTTGTTTACAAGAGAATTTTACTTTCAAACTCTGAATTGGCACCCTGCTGTGTTCATCACAGAAAAAAAATATTATTTTAATTAAAAAAATAACGTGAAAGAACAGAGAGGTACACAAGTCTTCCATATTAAACAGTAAAATACATAGTTTGTAGTTTCTCTCCAGGAGACCAAACTGTTTGTGTTTTGTTCTGTTTGTAAGTGACATCTCTATGGCTGAGGTTTGGTTATGTTAGGCACAAAGATGACTTAGTTATGTTTAGGAAACATCATGGTTTGGGTTCAATAAATTACTTGGCTAAAGGATTTTTCCATCAGAGCTCCTCTGCTTTGGAACGACCTGCCTGAGGAGTCACAGAATCAGTGACTGGATCAGATCAGTCAGCAGATAAATCTGAGGGGTCGTGAGATGATTAATGGGAGAGGAAAGAAGAAAAAACAAAGTTCTGATACACAAATCTGTTTTCAGTTTCTGGACTTTTTCTCTAATCTTTGATTTTTGCTGAAATATTGGATCATTTGAACATTTATTGAAATGAAAGCATGTGAGAAGTTTAGGAGGAAAAATCACTATTTGGTGGAGCTGTTAACAACTCATAGACATGTGAAAAAGCTTGTTCAGGTAACAGTTACATTTTATTATGTTGCCAAGCTTTGTGGTTCTAAAACAACATCCCATTATTTCCCCCAGACAAGAGTCATAATTCTTACAGACGTTAGAGGACTAAATCTACAGCATGTTACTGAGGTTGCTGTTCTACGCCTGGCTGAACACATGCTCAGAATAAAACAACTCAACACATGTTGACAACACAACAAAAGAAATGCATCATTTCAGTTTACCTGCTTCGGTTTCAAGTCTGCAATAAAATCCCATTTGAGTTTGGATTGTTTATCTCAGTGGATGTTCTGCAACACTATCATTTCCATTGACAGACTATAATTCTGTTACATTCAACAGGTAATAAAGATGTAAATGAATGTTTTTGTACAAAAAAAAAAAAAAACAATTTGAAAAACTCCTTTTAAATCTCCCCTGTGTGTTTTGACAGGAAGCTTTAATAAATTTCTGTTTTTTTAAACAAATTCATATAATTATGTGCAATCCTAAACCTGCTGCTGCTTTAGAAAACCTCTGAGGTGCAGCAGTGACAGAAAGGGGAGAGGAGAATCAGCACGAGACAGGTCTGAGTAAAAAATAATGAGGCTCAGAGGGAGCGAGCCAATATCAAAGTGGGCGAGCTCGTTGTCTCAGGATGACCTCCCTGCCCAGAGAGGCAGTGATCAGCCGGCCGAAAACACCCCAGAGTGTTCAGTCATCCTGAAAACCACCACACAGCTTTTTAAACTCCTCCTGTTAACACCCCTTACTCACAAGTACATCATCAAACACACACACACACACACACACACACACACACACACTGTTAACTCGTGTCAGCAGCTAAATTAGAGGACCAGTAGAACATTATCACTTATTTTATCAGCAAAGGGCAGAGCGTCCACCCCCGACTGGTAAACAGGTGAAGAGACAAAATCATTTATTTTTTATTGATCTTATGCATTTCAGTAACAGGGAAATACTCACATGAAGCACCAGGATCAGCCGCTCATTACTGTTAAAATAGTGACATGACTGCTCACAATGTGCTTTATTACACTCTTTTTTTACATAATAGAAAACAATATTTTGTCCTTCAGGGAGTAAGTCTCATTCATTTGCTTAACAGGGAGGTGTACCCCAGGGTTCAATGCTGGGTCCACTTCTTTTCTCTGTTTTTATTAAAGACCTTCCTTTCATTTGTTCTAATTCTTCTGTTCAACTATATGTAGGTGATACTGTCATTCATACTTCTAAACCTCATTTACTGCAAATGCAAACTGCTCTTCAAATGAGCCCAGGGTCGCTAGCCAAACTCTTCTCTTCTATAGTTTCCTGTGGTGGAACGAGCTACCAAACTCTGGTCAATCCACAGAGTCCCTTTTAATCTTTAAGAAAAGACTGAAGACCCAGATGAATACTTAAGACCCTTTCATGAACACCTCTGCACTTAATGGACTGAAGGAAGAGAGAAAAATCTGCTTCTATGGAGTCTGTGCTTTGTCTCTGTTGGCACTTATGTCCTGTTGGACTCAAACTTAGCTTTATGGCACTTACATTGTTCTTTCCTGACTTGGTCCTGCTTGTGCTGTATCAGCTCTCAGATGTGCATCACTTTGGATAAAAGCATCTGCTAAATGAAATTGTAAATTGTAGGATCCATAAATCAGTGGGAGGATCTGAGGAAGATATAGGAAGCGGGCAGACACGTCACCCAAATGGAAAGCACCAAAACTACAGAAGCAGGATTTCACTACTTTTTTCTCCAAATGTCAATGTGTCACATCCGTTCATGATGAACGAATCACATCTGAAATATAAGAGTGGACAACACATGGAAACACCTTAGCAACCACCTTAGCAACCACCACTACAGAACAGATGGTCGTTAGTGGGCATGTGCAAACAGTCTGACATCATCACGAGGCGGAAGTAGAGGCGAATTCGCAATTAAAGCGTTCAGAGCAGGTTGAAGCCCCGACTTTTGACTTGCAGGCAGCATTTCTACATACATTCACCTCAAGTTTTGGAACTTTGACCACGTTTAACATCCGACAACAGAACAGCATATGAATAACAGGAAACCACTAAGAGCAGAATATGTAGCCTTTTCATGCTGCTAGCCCTCCGTCGCTGCCGTCTCTTCATGTACAATGATGATTTGACTTTTGCCCTCATCTCAACAGTGAGTACCTCTCATCAGAGGACCACACACACACACACAGCATATCATATTACACTCTCATAACAGACAAATGAACAGTGCTCTCTTTTGGCAAACCTGAGGAATAGTTGCTAGGCAACCAGGGGAGTTTCTAAAAGCATTGGTATCTCCTCTGCAGAGGGAGGAGGGGGGGAACATTGAATATTGAACAGGATGTTGTATGGTGAAGCTGATTATGTAACGCTGTCTCAAAGTTGGCACGAAGGATCGTTCCTATAAATATTCCTGATCCCTGCTTCCTCATTCGGAGCCAAATCCTGCGGGTTTCTGCGCTCAAGCTGCAGGTGTGCAAGGGATTCGAACCGTTCTGCTTCCTGTTTGTCAAGCAGCAGCAGAACATTGCTCCAAGAGCCAAGGATTAAACAGAAATAGACTGATACTCTCTGTTCAGATCACAGTTAGCTCACAGTCATTTCTCCAAATGTGACTCAAAAAACAAGCACAAAAAAATTCTTATCTGGGTGGAAAAGACGTCTAAACCATCACACAGCTCCCTCTGGAGGCACAAAAAGGCTTTACAGATGAGTCAGGGTTGAAGGCAGAAGTGGAAAAGACACCATCAGCTGTAGTTTTAGCAAGAAATCTGTCCAGGAAATCCTGTAGAATCAGTTTTATGTTGAATATATAATATAAAAGTTATAATCTACAAACTAAATGTGTTCCAGTTTGAACTTTTTTATCAGCTGCTCCACCAACAAACTATCTAACATTCAGAAAGCTTCATTAAAAGACAAGTTCACAATGTTTCCAGCAGTCAGGTGTGTCTTTCCTCCTGTTCACACTGGAAATCAAAAGATCTCCTTCAAATGTGCTTTCAATGGAAGTGATGGAGGCCAGAAGTGGATATCTGACACATTTACAGTCTGTTTAGCATCAAATTCTCCTCTTTGTGTTTCCCTGTTGAGCTGCAGGTGGAAGTATAGAAACAAAAAGAGGGACTTTGGCACTAAAAAGACTGTAACGTTGAAAGATATCTACTGGAACTATTACTTAAACTTTTAAATACATGTTTGCACAGAAGGAGGACTGTGGATTTAGTCCTCCATCACTTGTAAGGTCATTATGAAGGGATCCTCTAATGGTCAGTATGAACAGGAGGAAACATTACAGCAAGAAAAAACAGCTTTACTGTTCATTTGTGCTCCTGACTGCTGGTTTAAGACAGACTGGAAACATTGTGAACTCGTCCTTTAATCAGTGTTTTAACGTTTCCGCTGCGCTCTGCGTTTGTTTTTGTTATGTAACACCAGACTGTTGCATAACCTCTTCTATAAAACTGCAGTTGTGACAAAACACAATTTAAAGTTCCCTCCTGTGTGAAAGCTTTATGTGGAAACGTTTAACGCTCTGCAGGTTTCCAGCATGAAGGAGCAAACAGCTGAAGGTGAGAATATCCAGCTCGTTATGCTGCACTCAGGAACTGTAAACTCACTAACCCTTCACCTGTTGTTTGCACACACTGCGGCTCATCCAGACTGGCTCAGTTTGTCTGCTGCTGCCACCTGCTGGCGGATCCCTGCAGGTATGAACCTCACAGGTAAACACAGATTTATTTTTTCACTCCTTTAGGGATCAAAAAGTCTCCGCATGTGTCATCACTGCTAAACCTCCCGACACACTTCAGTCATCCATCTATTAATATTTAAACCTGCTTATTGCTCTTCAGAGGGCGACAGGTCACCAGTCTGCAGAGGAGACGTTTAATAAAACACTGTACCACTAGATGGAGCCTCTTTTCAGTCAGATGAAGGCTGTCAGTGTCAGATCTCCTGAGTGCTGAACTTAACTTCAAGTTTGATGTACTTCTGCTAGACTGGAGTGTTTCCATGTGATGCTACTTTCTACATTTCAGAGGGAAATATTCTACTTTCTACTCCACTACATTTATCTGACAGCTTCAGTAAAGTTTGACACAACGGATAATAAAACAAGCTTTCCATCACCAGGTGAAAAAACAACAACAAAGTATTTTTAAAAACATTTTATTAGAAACAAACTTCTTTTTAAAAAATTCATTGAAAACACATCAACACATAGAAATCAACCAAACCGCCACCACCACAATCACAGGTGCACCCGCAGGGTCCAAACAGGGACCGGGTGCACGCCACCACAGGTGAGTGCTTTACAGCACCTACAGGCGGAGGAGCCACATGCTGCTGCTGCTGCCCGTCAGAGACGACGGCGATGATGAAGCTGCAGCTGGAACATCTGGATCTGTGGTCTCCATCTCACGCCCAGGTGAAACCTCGCCCAATGGGAGCTCAGGAACGCTCCTTCTGTCTTCACGTCTCGTTCTGTTGCCAAGGAGGCCATGGTCGTGTCCGGGATAAGCCGTCCGAGTCGTCCTACATCAGAAAAAAAAAAACAGAGATTCTGGTTGTTATTTGGCAGAAAACACTTCACATGTCTTAGAAAGTCATGTTCTGTGTATTTTATCTGACACGGTGAGTATTTACAGGATGATTCTGGTGTTTTTTAGACTCAATATGTATTTGAATGTGGCTGCTTATAGCCCAGTTTAATAAACAATAATAACTCAGTATTTCTCCACCATAGTTTATATTCCTGACAGTGGAGAGAAGGAAGTTCTTTGTGTCGTCTGGTCTAAACATTAAGCACAGTGAGGCGGGAGCTGTGAGTCACTGACCGCACTCTTTATTAAATCCTTCAACAGCTTTTACGCAACTTGTAAAAAAAATAAACTCCACCAACAAATTGTTCCCTGTTCTTTAGTTCCCTTAAAAACTGTGACAAATGTCATCCAAGCATCAACTGATCTTATTAAACCATCCAGCAGTGTTGCTGCTCACTAAGAGTTAACTTTTCTGTCCAAACATCAGGCAGCAGCTGGAAACAAACCACAACCAACCAGGAGGAAGTGTGGTGGTTCAGATGTTTGTCAGATATAGAAACAGATCCTCCAACACTTCTCTACACATTTCTGCTGCATTCTTCACTCTCATCTGCCAGACTTTGCTCAGAAATTTACAAAAAAAAAGTTTAATCTTTTGCTGCTTTATTTAACTATAAAGCGTTTAAAAGTGATTAAACAACTTTATCAATTAAAAAAAACACGTTCTGACAAATTTGGTGAATTATTAAAAAGAATCTGAAAGACTTTTCTGTACAAAAACAAGAGATCAGCTGTTGAGTCAGAAGGCGGGCAGCTCTTAAAGGAGAAGTTCAACTTGGCAAGTTGTTGGTTGTTTTTCACGAGTCTTTAAGAAAAAGTTCAATATTTCAAACGTTATTCACAAACTGACTGTTTTAAAAGTTATCTGCTGGTTTTAAGAGCACATAAATTAAAACACACATCATAAAAAAAAAGCAGGAAAGTCTCAAATTCAGCTGGATATCAAACAGACAGCGTGGTTTTCACCTCAGTCTTCACGCCTTGGCTTTCTTCTCGCTGTTCTGCAGTTTTTCCACAATCTTGCGTTCATGTCCTGCAGGGTTTGGTCTGTTGGTGTTTGCGCTGGCTTCCTTCTTTGTCCTTCCTTTACGGGCTGATCCCTCTGGACACAAACACACACACACACAGTTCAACATGACAGACAAACCAACACATGAGCAGCTTTACAAACCAAACATTCAGTCATCTCACCTGCGTATTTATCGGTTAAGTTGTAATATTCATATTCGTCGTAGTATTTGTCCTCAAAACTGGTTGGTTTGAGGTTTTTGACGTCGACGTGACTCATGTTTGTTGAGACTTTCTTGTTTTTCGCTCCAAGAAAAAGAAAAGTTTGTCGAGCTTCAGAAAAAAGTTTAAAAACAGAGAAAAGTTTGCTGTCCGTCCTCCTGCTGCTGCTGACTGACTGTCTGTCTGACTGACTGTCTGTTTGTGTCTCCGCACAGGTCGGTGAGTTTTTAAAGAGTCCTTCAGCTCCTCCTCCTCCTCCTCCTCTTCCTCCTCCTCCTCCTCCTCCTCCTCACTGGTTTCTTCTTTCTGCTGCAGAAATGTTGCATCATTTCTTCAACATGTGTCATCAAACAGCAGCTGATGTGATTCACACAGCTGGAGAAACAAAAACAGCAAAGATCCGCTTCAAACAAGTTCATTCATTTATAGATTTATCATTATCTGTCTCTTTATTTCTACACGTTTTCTATTGTTTTTATTATTTTCTTTTAATGTCCAGTAAAGTATAAATATCTGATTTCACTGTTTATCAGATTGAAACAGATTAAAGCTTTTGAACGGATCATTTAAACAGTTTAAGATGTTTTTTAATGGTTCAAATTGAGGAGTTCACACCATATATGGAGGATTAATAATGGTTATATTAGTGAATTTAAATACATTACAGTGTATTTCATGGATTATTTGCACAATTTAAGTGTTTTAAGGTGTAAAAAACTTCTTTAAATGGTAAAAGGACTTTTTTTCTCAAAATTTTGGTGCAAATTCACCAAACATGTGGATGATTCATGAATAAAATACAGGATTTAAATCATTTTATTTCATTTTTAACAGAATATTTGCAGCATTAAAGGAGTTTTAAGGTATAAAAACCTCTTATAAAACCCTTACCTCACCATAGTTCCTTTAATAATGATGAAATGAAGGTTTTTTAACACTTAGATTTATGAGGATGATTAATGGATTTAAATGACTTATTTTAATGGGTTGTTTGCATGTTTTAAGGGGATGAGTGACAAATTCATCAAACATGAGGATCATTAATGAATAAATCAACTGATTTAAATAAATGAATGTTTGTTTATGGATTATTTGCACAGTTTAAGTTATACTGTAAAAATTACTCAAGAGGTTGAAAGGACGTTAAGTTGTTTTTAGATTCTGGTGCGAAGTGAAGAAGAAAATGAGTAGATGGTGTTTATTATGGATAAATGTGGATTGTAATAAAGTAAGGTGCTATTGGTACAGTATTTGCATGATTTAGAGTTTTTTTAAGGGGAAAAACATGAAAAAAATTACCAAAAATTAAGATGAAAATTCATTTTATTTCACTTAAAATCCTTTAAAACAGAATAAAAGAAGATTTTATGTTTATTTTGTTGTCGACTGTTTTTGGGAACTCTTTGTTTTTTATTATCAAAGCAGATTTTTATTTTTATTTTTAATGATTTCAGCATCAAACACCGTCAGAAGTGAGTCGATATGTTGTGATGTGACCTCTGACCTCTGACCTCTGGTGACTGCAGGCGTGTTGTCAGCTGCTCTCTTCTCACAGCTCTGACCTGATTCAGCCTCCGTCTGCTCGGCTCCGCCTCTAAACGCCAGACCTCCAGACCTGTGTGTGTGTGTGTGTGTGTGTGTGTGTGTGTGTGTGTGTGTGTGTTATCTCACCTTTATCACCTTCATCAGTGTCATACGCCTCGTGACATTTCAAAATAAACTTTGGACCGAAGTTATCAGAGTAAAAGTGGAGAGAGCTCGATGTGTCAGAGACTAACAGCAGTCAGTTGCTTCATGATTATAGTAATATAATAATAATAATAATAATAATAATAATAATAATAATAATAATAATAATAATAAACTTATATAACAATATACAGCTCAGAGATAAGAAAGTTAAAAAATAAAAGACCAAACTGTTAAAAGATTAAAATCCATATAAAGAAAGGAGAAAGAAAAGGAAAGAAGGAAGGAAATAAAGGAGGAAGGAAAGAGAGAAAGAAGGACTTTAAGTACGTAAAATAATAAAAATGTAAAAACAATAAATGAAATAAAGTAAAGCATTAATAATGAATATAATAATATGTATAAATATTTAATTATCTGTATTTTTATAGTTAGAAAGTCAAATAAACCTGATCTGAATATCTGCGTTGACGGCCAATCAGATCACGTCTCTCAGGTGACATCACAGCTGGAAAATGTGTCCGATCGTCAGGCTCTAAATTTAAACTGCAGTCAGCATCACATGACGCTGTAATTACAGGCTGAACATCTGGCGCTCAGACGCACCGCAGATGTTACAGTAACCATGGCGACGCGTCCGTCACAACAGCCCGAAACGTTTCAGCCGCTGCTGGATGTTACTGGGAGGCACTGGGAGAAAACCAGTCGGTTAAAGGGTTTACTCACTGATTTACAGGATAGGAAGGAAGGAAGGAGGGAAGGAAGGACAGAAGGAACCAAAGAAGTAAGAAATGAGGGAGGAAAGAAAGAAAGGACCAAGACGAGGAAGGAAGGAAAGAAGGAAGGACGGAGAGAAGAAAGAAAAGGACAGAAGGAAGAAAGGAGGAACAAAAGCAAGGAAGGAAGGAAGGACCAAAACAAGGAAAGAAAGAAGGAAGGAAGGACAGAAGGAAGAAAGGAGGAACAAAAGCAAGGAAGGAAGGAGGGAAGGAAGGAAGGACCAAAACAAGGAAAGAAAGAAGGAAGGAAGGACAGAAGGAAGAAAGAAAGACAGAAGGAAGGAAGGATATAAGGAACCAAAGAAGTAAGAAATGAGAGAGGAAAGAAAGAAAGGACCAAGACGAGGAAGGAAGGAAAGAAGGAAGGATGGAGAGAAGAAAGAAAAGGACAGAAGGAAGGAAGGAGGAACAAAACAAGGAAGGAGGGTCAAAGGCAAGGAAGGAAGAAAGGAAAGAAGGAGGAAGGTCAGAGGGAAGAAAGGAGGGATGGAAGGAAAGAAAGAAGGAATAAAAGGAGGAAGGAAAGAAGAAAGGAAGGAGGGAAGGAAGGGAAAGAGGACATGAACGAAAGAAGGAGGGAAAGAAGATTGTTGGAAAATCATCAAAGAAGGAAGGAAGAAAGGAGGGAATATTAGAAAAAGAAAAGAAAGAAAGCAAAGAAGGAAAAGAGAAAGAGGAAGAGTTGACTACAGTGCAGTGAACGTAACCTCCTGTTTATTAGATCATAACAATCATAACCAGAGACAAACATATTTTAATGACTGTTCATGTTGGTCTGTGACTCACAGCTGCGTCACCGGCAGCAGCACAAACAGCATCATCACAGATTTTAGGGGATTTTATGTTTTAAAAAAAAAAAAAACCCCAAGAAGAAGAAGAAGAAGAAGCTGAGTCTTTGCTCCTCCTCCTGCAGGGACTCCTCCTGGAAGTCCTGCGAGCGTGATGAAGAGGACGAAGAGGACGAAGAGGGGAAAAACCCACTGAAGCTGACTGAGGAAACATGAACAGACGGTTTCAGGGTTTCTCCTCTGAGCTCTGCTTCAGTCATCGGTGTGAACTCTCTCTCAGACTCAGCACAGTAAACAGAAACATGAGCCGCCGGCCTCCGTCTGAGCTGCTCCAGTGTGTCCTTGGCATGTTTTTGTGCACACGTTTCAGACGTGTAACACGCCCCGGTGTGCACGCGGTGAACACTGTAAACCAGGTTACAGATAACACGCCATCCATCACTCTGTCTGCTTTATGACCTGATTTTTTTTCTCCTGCAGCTGCTTGTAAACACTCTTTATCACATTATTCCCTCCTCTGTTATCTGTCTTTATTACTCACCATGTTTCTAACCCAGTTTTAAATAGGTTAGTCCGCTAAATGAACATCAGCCGTGGAGGATTAGTGAGGTTATTAATGTGAAGTATCCAAATTGAAGTTATTGTTTAGTCATTTAACAAAGAATAAAGCTGCAAGGAACAAGAAATTACAAGAAATATGACAGAACAGCTTATAAACATGTCAAGGTCTTTAGTGATAATACAGATCAAGGTTGTAAAAAAATATACTTTCAGTTTTCAGAACCATAAATACAGCAGAAAAAATAAGAAATTAAACTATAATAGAGTTTATTTACATGTAAAAATCTCAGTTTATTCCTGAGATCTGATTTATGTAAATATATTCTGCATAAAATGATTCACCAACATTACAAATAAAAACACACTCTCTGGATTTTCAGGCCATTTTAAAAACCAAAAACATAAATCAGCTTTTGAGTCGCAGATCACTTGATCGTTTGTCACGACTCTTTCAAATATTTGCTCCTACATACTAAAGTTTCATTCTCCAAATGTCGTCTGTTGATTTATGAAAGTACAAAGCCTGTAAAAGCAAACATTACAGCCACGTGTTTAGAAGGACATGAACAAACAGTTAACGCCGTTCATCCTCCACCGGCAGTGAAGGACGCTTTATTTATAGAAAACACTAAAACATACGACACAAAAAAACACAGAAACGGACCTTTAACCTCACTGCAGGCGTCACATCTAACTCCATTTATTAATTCTGTATCATCATTTACACATTACATTTATTCTTCACACTCTGAACTCTGTACAAACCTCTTAACTTTAACCCTGCACACCTCTTTTCACTTTAATATATATATGTGTATACAGTATATTACTTTTTTAATTGTAGCGTTATATTATTTATGTGTGATCTATTGACTTCTGCAGTATTTATAGTTGTAGTTTCACTGCTGTTTATTTATGATCTGTGTTTCGGTGGTGGATTTATTTTCTCTGTATCCATGGAAACAACTTAACGGGTTCATGAAGTTCATCTGAAGATTAATAAAACATTTGTTAAGCTTTGAATTATTTAAAACCGTCTATGATAAAATATTGATTCATGAATGTGTTTATACGCTGACCTCAGTTTTTAGGCACGGCCACCAGACACGTTAATCATTAATTCAGAGGATGTTTATCTACAGGCTGGTCTCAAAGTGTGATGATAAAACAGTGTGTACAGTACTCGACATCTGGCACAGGCCAAAGTACCAACAACAGTCGACCTGTGAGGAGCACATGGCGACACATGGAGGCGTCACAAGAAATACTGTGCTCACTGTTTTTAACAGTTTGCTTTTCTCTCACAGCTGTGAAACAAATTCATCAGTGTTTATTCTCAAAGCTTTGACCTGAATGAATCCGACCCAGTCTCATCCAAAGACAT
Organism: Euthynnus affinis; assembly: GCA_029490765.1. Lineage (NCBI taxonomy): Eukaryota > Metazoa > Chordata > Actinopteri > Scombriformes > Scombridae > Euthynnus > Euthynnus affinis. The sequence continues at coordinate 14,178,001 of CM055856.1, read as the reverse complement.
ACCAATAACACTTATAAAAATACAAGCAATGTGCACGCAGGGCCGGCTCTGACTACGCTGGTGCCCGCAGCGAGATTTTAAATTGAAGCTCAAAAAGATTTAGATCAGAGTGCCAAAAAGTGCAACATCCAGTCCAAGAACCTCAGACACAGAATTCACACTAAACTACTTCCAGTCCAGACAAAGTTCCTCCAGTCCTCCCGACAAAAAGGCAAGAGGGGGTCAAGGTGCCATTCAAGAGTGTTCGGTGGCGTCGCCTGAGGTAGCACATGAAGTTTGGTGGGAAAACTGACTGAACAGTAAGGCGTTGGGAAATCAAATCCATCCAAGTTAACGAGGCAAAAGGCAGGAAAAACGTGTAGACTATGTATTTCCAAAAACCCACTTCTCACTCATTTGGTGCGCTAGGCAACCGCCTAGACCGCCATCTAACACCGCTGGTTATGTTTAGGTTATGGAAAGACCATGGTTTGGGTTTAAACACTAAAGTGTGCTGAAAATGTCAAAAATGCTGGAGGTGGAGTTATTATTCTCCATTAAAATGCCCACACATGACAGTAAAATGTCCAGCTGGTTGTCTTGAACAGTGTTAATACCACCTGATTATTCAGTCACCCATCCAACCAGCCTCCTCCTAATTAAGCAAAATCACCTGAAAAATGAAAGAAAGTCGCGTCATCATCACTTCTCTGGGAAGGATTGGCGCGTCACCCGCACACAAAATTGGAGTTTGGCATATGCATGGATATTCCTGTGTTAAGTCGGAAATGGAGCTCCGCAAGGCACCATGTGAGGTCCCCTGTAATTTAACATGAAGATAAATTATAGCTTCTCTCAGATAAAACTAGAAGAAGAAGCTAATCTGTGCAGATGGATACAGGAAAATGTAATATGTATCTGCTGGTGATGCATCGATGATGGGTAAGATGTTTATTGAAAAAAATACAAATTGTCTCAACTTGATTTAATAACACATCTCTGTTTATATTTATGAATAACTGTTAGAGAAGTTTTTAAATCTCAGGTTGAGTCTGGTTCAGAGGAAGGTTCACCTTCACATAAAATAATTAATAAAAAAGGTTAAAAAAAAAATACTGTAACAAGAAAAGCAGACGACGACTTTCAGGGGCCACAAATTAATTGTTTGTCAGAAGGTTTGTGTAATTAAATTAAGTGTAAATTTGTTTGGGAATGTATTGTCTACCTGTGTCAACATTTACATGTGCATAATTCCTAAATAAGTTTGAGTTTTACCATGAACAAGAGGTCAATCGCAAAAGAACTTGTTAAACTGCAGAAATGTCTCTAAAGGCCAAAATATTGGTATAGTGTGATAATCTTCAGGAAAAATGTAATTACTGTCCTGCAAACTTATTTTCAAAGAGTGTTCTGAACACAGCTGGAGCTTCATATTAGCTTCAGATAAACCTTTAAATACATTTTTGCACAGAAGGAGGACTGTGGGTTTAGTCCTCCATCACTTCCATTAAGGGATCTTCTGATGGTCAGTGTGAACAGGAGGAATGATTACAACAAGAAAAAACAGGTTTAATGTTCATTTGGACTCCTGACTGTTGGTTTAAGACACTTGTGAATCTGTCCTTTTACTCTTTTTTTGCCTGCTGTTCCTCGCTTCCTCCAGCTGGTGGCGGTGTGCGCATTAAACCTGGTTTGTTAACGGCTAAAAACCACCGAAGAAGAAGAAGCTAATCTGTGTAGTTAGCAAGTCGACAATAAATAAACTGTAAAACCAGCTCGGTAAGTAGCTTTACAGGCTGTTGTTTAAAAGAAATTTAACCCGTATTATGATCATTGAGCTATCAAAATGGAAATATATGTAGCTAACGTTTCCGTTGCATGAGCGTAAATCTCGCTGTTTAGCAACACAACACGGCTAACACTAGCAAAACAAACCGAGACTCATTTATTTCTGTTATTTAAAGCCACATGTAACCTTCACTTTCAGCCACTCAGACTATAAAACAAGCTGCTTTTCTCGGCCGTCCAGTGATTAATTATCCCTGTATTTGCTAAAACCTCAGTACGTGCAGAGAAGGTAACGCTGATGTTCATTCAGAAACCTGTCTATTTAAAAATGTCTCGTTTTTAAGGATCATTATAAATTAATTGAGTGTTTTAAACCGCTGGGATCCACTTGTTAATTCTGCTTTCATCAAACGCACATTTTCAGTAATACAGAGAAGTTGTGAAGGTTTTTGTTGCGCTCTAATAAAACTAAAACGATTCTAGTCAACAAAAAGTTAAAATGACTAATTTTGCAATGGGGTTTTGTTTGTATTAAAGGACGAGTTCGCGTATTTTCAAGTGTCTTAAACCAACAGTCAGGAGCCCAAATGAACATTAAAGCTGTTTTTCTTGCTGTGATCATTCCTCCTGTTCATACTGACCATTAAAATGTATTTAAAAGTTAATCTGAAGCTAAATCCAGTAGATATGTTTCAACGTTACAGTCTTTTTAGTGGCAAAGTCTTTTTGTTTCTATACTTCCACCTGCAGCTCAACAGGGAAACACAAAGAGGAGAATTTGATGCTAAAAAGACTGTAAATGTGTCAGATATCCACTTGATATGACTAAACTCAGACTGATGAAGCTTCACACACACTTTAAATGTCTGTCTGGACACCTGACTGCTGGTTTAACACACTGGGAACTTTGTTCTTTAACACCGTTGTAACAGGACTTGATCTGAATGCCAAAACCTCAAAGCTGCAGACATGTCAGCTGATACCAAGATCGCCGAGCTGCTCACGGAGCTCCATCAGCTGATCAAACAGACCCAGGTAAGCGAGCGGCATCGGTTATTAAAGCACTGGTGGGTGCGGTGCAGCTTATAGCTAGTTAAATCATAACAGCGTGAGCGAGTGAACCAAACCCAGATATATAATCCGTGTTTATTTTTCAGGAGGAGAGATCACGCAGCGAACACAACCTGCTCAACATTCAGAAAACACACGAGAGGATGCAGACGGAAAACAAAAGTCAGTCACTGCTTTGTTTGAGTGTGATGTAGAGCAGATTACATGTTTTTATCTGCTGTTTACATTCACTCTAACATGTTTCCTCGTCCGTCTCTCTTCCAGCGTCGCCGTACTACCGGACCAAGCTGAGAGGCCTGTACACCACAGCCAAAGCAGACGCCGAGGCCGAGTGTAGGTGAGGAGACCACACGCTCGACTTCCTGACGCCTTTACAGCCCTGCGTGGACAGATTTAGTTCAGTATGATTAGAGCTGCAGCTGATTGTTATTTTCTCAATTATTTAATTAGTAGTTTGGGCCTTAAAATGTTCCCTAAAGCCCAACATGACGTCCTCAAGAGTCTCGTTTTGTCCACAACACAAAGACCTTCAGTTAACTGTTACAGAAACCAGAAAATATTCACATTTTAAGAAGCTGGAATCAGAGAAATTGGACTTTTTTTTTCTTTTAAAACTAGTTTTTGGTTGTTAAACATCAGTTCCACCAGAACAAATAAAGTTTTCCAGCCTGTTGTTTTGGTCTGCAGCAGTAAATCATCCATGTTTTCATTTCTTTTATGTCCGGCAGCATTCTGCGACACGCTCTCGATAAAATCGCAGAGATCAAGTCGTTGTTGGAGGAGAGGAGAATAGGTACGTTAACTTTTATTCTACTGTCTCTCTGTAACTTTGAACAACAGATTTGTATTTATTTATATATACATGTATATTTTTCTTGCAGCTGCTAAGATGGCGGGAGTTTACAGCGACAGCGACCCTCCCAGGAAGACGATGAGGCGCGGCGTCCTGATGACGCTCCTCCAGCAGTCGGCCATGACGCTCCCGCTGTGGATCGGCAAGCCGGGGGAGAGGTAGCTGCTGCTCGTCCGCTCACAGGAGAATACATGTAGAGAGTTTCTATTTACAGCCTGCAGACGCACGCCGAGAGACGAGTCATACTTAGAGAGGATTCGTTTGTACGACACGTCGTCTGAAATGTGTTCATGATTTCAGAGAGTTTCCTCCCCAGTTCAGTTCAGGTCAGATCTTTATCATCCTACAAGAGGATATTTGCAGCGAGGCAGCATAAAAACACAAAACCATGATGCATTAACACTATTTATTTAAAAAAACAACGATTAAAAGTTTGGGCTTGAAGGAGAAGTGAGCTGGTGTCTGCAAGATGAAGAGTAGTGGATACAGGAACGGTGCCGGGCTTCGTCACGTCGTGCTTTTGGCCCAAAAAAGACTTTTTCAGATAGACTCACGTTGTGAAAGAGTCGTCTGTAAACCAGCAGGAGAAGTTAGCCAGAAGTCTAAACTGGAAATCTAGAAGGTGGAAGTCTGTCGTCAGCAGGAGCGTGTGCAGTGTGTTTTCATCCAGGTCATGTGTTCGCAGCAGGAAGTGGCTGTAATGGCTTCATTCGCTGTATACCGTCGTCTTCATGCATCCGTGCTGGACGGTCAGCGGTTCGATCCCTCGACCAGCGGGATCGTTCTGGGTGGGGAAAGTGGAAAAAAAGTTGCAGTAGCCGTTCCCTCGTTACCTTCGAGCCGTTGAGCAAGAAGGCCGTCAGACTGTGGCGACACTGGGCAGCTTCCTGGTGCGGATGTGATGTGGTCGTTCCTGCCGAAGAGAGACTTCCTGTCAGTGAATAAATAAATAAATTGGTACTAAACACACAGTTCAGACAACAAAGATGTTCGTTAAAAGCAAAGAGAATCAAGAGAAGAAGAAGAATAAAGCTGAGTGAAGAACAGGAAACGTTATTGAACCAGTTTCACCTCGTTTCTGTGAACTTGAGCAGAAGACACTTAAAAAATAAACCCATTAATCAGTTCGGACGATTGATAGAAAATGACTCTGAAAACCTTTCTGATGTGTTTATAATACATTCTCACACTAATATAACTCATAGAAACAGTAGATAACTATAACGTTTTTCCTCTCTGTTGACCTTCACCAGTCCTCCTCCTCTGTGCGGAGCGACCCCGGCCAGCAGCGACTACGTGGCCAAGCAGGGCGACAAGGTGGCGGCGAGGGTGAAGGCCGTGGACGGAGACGAGCAGTGGATCCTGGCGGAGGTGGTCAGCTACAACCACTCCACCAACAAGTAAGAACGCCGTCCAGCGCAGACAGTCGTGACGTCACACCTACGCCCTCCGCCCCCCCCACCACGCGGGGAGGAGGTGCTCTGTTGCCACGGTGACGCCTTCACAAACGCGTCTTTTGACTTTTCTCTTCCCGTCCCCGCAGGTATGAAGTGGACGACATCGATGAAGAAGGCAAAGAGTGAGTTTTATTTAAAAGGAGACGTTTGTTCCCGTGTGTGTGTGTGTGTGTGTGTGTGTGTGTGTAAAAGGGTTTCTGAAATGCGACACTATAAATCCTCCAAAGTTACAGACATGATGCTGCTCCAAACCTGCCTCTGAAGACCAACTAGAGCTGCAACGATTAGTCGAATAATCGCAAAAATGCAAAATATTGGCTGTTTTCAGCTCCTTAAATGTGATAATTCTAGGGCTGTAGTCAACCAAAGAAAATCTTGGTCGACTAAAATTGTAAATAATCTGCGACTAATCGATTAGTCGCGGGGGGGGGAGGGGTTGAACAGTGAACTCAGCAATCTGTATTTCTCTGTTTAGCGTCTTCATGCTAGGCTAATCCATTGTTGCTAACTTTGGAGCTAACCTTCACTTTTCCAGCACTTGGAGAAACAACAGACGTGACTTTTCATCATTTAGCTGACACACTGTAGTCTGTGCTGTACATTTACTGCCAGACTGACAGCTTACCGCTAACCTTTTCCTCTGCTCCACTCGTATCCACCGTCACTTTCTCTGTGTCCAACTCGCTAAGCAAACAAGCTACGCGATGCCGTGTAACTTAACACAGTTGCTCGTTTCCCAGGCAACAACACAGCGGTTGACTCACGCGCTGCACAGACTCCCAAACGCTAAATATTTCTGAATGATGGATATTTGTCGTTAATTCTGGCATTATTTTTTAGGGGGGGGGGGGGCTGGCGGGGGTTCTTGTTGATATAATTGTAGGAGAAACAGTTAAGAGCCAGAAGTCTGAGTTTGGGCGAGTCCAAAGTTGTGAAAACAGCGGGGGTGTTTTGAATACACCACAGGTAGTTTGTTAGTCTGTCCCTCCCGCTGCAGGAAATAATGGATTAATCCTAGAAAGCTGCTGATGTAGCACTTTTCTCCTTATGAAAGTAACACGGAGATTAGTCGACCAATCTGAATTTAGTCGGGCGGGAGCGTATCGACCAATTAATCGACTAGTCGACCAGCAGACTACAGCCCTAGATAATTCAATGCTTTCTTTGTCATAAATGATAGTAAACTAAATATCTTTGGGTTTTGGATTGTTGTTCAGACAAAACAAGGCGTTTGAAGACGTCACCTTTGACGCTGGGAAATTATAACGAGCGTTTAATTCACAATTTTCTAGACAAAATAATGAGTTTGAGCCTTAATAACAACACATATCACGCTTGTCCTGCTCTCCTGTAGCCTGACAGGTGACTAAACACAACTCTTGGCACTTTCATGGAGATGAAGGAACACTTGGTGCCAGTTTTAGTACAAGAAAGGTCTACAGCACAGAGGAATAAGATGCATCAGGCTTTGATACACATGCAGTACTTGTTAGTAGATAAATTAAATGTTGGTTTGAGCCTAAACATGTAGAGAAGTAGAGAATATCAGCAGATGAAACAAGCCTGTAGCTGATGTGTGTGTGTGTGTGTGTGATCAGGAGACACACTCTGAGCAGACGGCGGATCATCCCGCTGCCTCAGTGGAAGGCCAACCCAGAGACGGACCCAGAGGCCCTGTTCAGTAAGGACCAGCTGGTACTGGCTCTCTACCCCCAGACCACCTGCTTCTACCGGGCCCTCATCCACACCCCTCCACACAGGGTGAGACTCTCCGCTACCGAACCAGCAGGCGACAGACAGCAGAGCAGCGACTCAGAGACGTTACAAGTCAAGAAAAGAACAGATTATCAGTCATTTAAACAACCAATCAAAAGCAGGTCTTTAAAGCCTTAAAAGCTTAAAAAAAGAAGCACATAGAAGTTATAAAAAAGTCTTAAACGTCCTGTCTAAAGGTGACAGTGACGGTCTCAGTGTTTGTTGAATGTGTTTGTGGCTGTCAGGAGACGTTTTACATCGATAAACTACAGTGAGACGAGTTTCAGTCAGCAGCAAGAAGAGAGTTTAATCCATCCATCCATCAGTTTGCTGCCACTTACCAGGATCCAGCTCATGTTAATTGATTCATTATATTACTATGAATCAGTGCACAGACACAAATATCAATAAATTCATGTACTTCATAAATAATTGTGGATCTTACAATAAGAAAACGATATTAAATGTCATTCTGTGTGCTGTTAAAATGTCTTAAAGACTTAGATTTTACTTGGTGGACCTGTAAAAGTCAACCGTAGATCATTTTTTCCTCTCGATTCAGCCATCCAGATGTGAGAGGAACAGATTTGTCTGACAGTAACGTATAAATCTGCTCATCACGCTCGAAATCCAAGAATCAGATTCTTTATTTAAACAACTTTCAGAAGATGCTGATGCTCAAAACCAAACAAGCAAAACAGTCAAAAACGGATGAGAGCAGCATAAATAAAGTCCAGTTTCAGGACAGTATTTAAATAGCTCTCTCTATTAAAAGATCAAATGTAGAAGGTCACAGAGCTCATATTAAAAAGATCTTTGACAGACATTTTTACTACAAACGAGACAAAACAGTGAAGCGTTAGAGGACAGAGACTGACGAGGTGCAAGTGAGATCACAAGAAGAGCTTTTTATTTGACAGGAAGTAGATAAATATATAAGAAATAACACGAAGAAGTGCTAAAAGGTTAAAGAGGCTCGAGTGTTGAGGTGTGTGACGGTGGAGCTGAGCTTTCGGGTCTTTCTTGAATGCACCATGAGTCAGCTGACTGTACACGGAGACATTTGAACACACCTTTTATCTACATACACTCAGCTTTACTTGTGTTTAAAGTAAACACACGTTTGTCCAGCAGAAGCAGGAAGTTGTCCTCCATCATTTACACTGAAAGCACATTTGAAGGAGATCTTTTAATCTTTTAATATTCGGCATGAACAGGAGGATTTATTACAGATTACTGGAGGGATTCTTGAGTAAAAACAAACTCTGTACAGCTTTAGGACGTAGAACAGATGATAAAAAAGCGTTTGTGTGTATGTTTGCAGCCTCAGGACGACTACTCGGTGCTGTTCGAGGACACGTCGTACGCCGACGGTTACTCCCCGCCGCTCAACGTGGCCCAACGCTACGTGGTCGCCTGCAAGGAGAACAAGAAGAAGTGACCTCAGCGTGGACGACGGAGTCTGTTTCTGGAGCGTTATCGTAGTTTTAAAACGGCAAAAAAAATGTTCAGAAATATTTGTCCAATCTGAAAATAAGGCTCAGGTTTGCTCTCCAGCTGTGATCTGATCACAGTTTGTATTGATAGATGATGACGAAGGTGAAAGTCTGAGTCTGTGCACTGTGAATCAAGCAAAAACACACTGTTTTCACTCCTGAACATCTTTTTAAATGAGACTGTAATCACCACCAGGACACAGAGGAGGATGGAGCAGCATCTAGTGACTGTTAGAAGAACTGCAGCTGTTTATTCTGCCTTGAAAAAGGCCAATTTAAAGGCCTAAATTGTATTTTTTTTGTATATGTCAAGTGAATGAATGCTGTATAATACATGACGATTGTGTTATGTAAAGACCAGAATGAAAAATGTGTTCGATTCATTTCTTAACGACCCTCCTCTGCATGTTTTATGACATAAAGTGAAAGTTAACATACTTTGAACACCAGTTTGTTTGATGTTTTTTCTTCCACAAGTTGAAAAGTTCAGTTAAATCTTCATATAAACTTTTAAATGACTGTGGACCTTCTTCACTTCCATTAAAAGCATATTTGAAGGAGATCTTTTAATATAATTTTAATAGTAATTCATTGTTCACACATATGTATTGTAACATACCAAGCATACATTTCTGAAAGTAATACATCTTAATATTTTCACATCAGTCTTCTCATCCTGTAAAACATTTTCATCTTTGACTATTTACCTTTTCTTAAAAAATGACTCTAAATAACTAATTATCGGAACAGTCAGTAATACATTTTCTGTCAATTTACTAATTGATTAATTGAAAAGAGTATTTCTATGTGATGCTACTTTCTACATTTCAGAGGGAAATATTGTACTTTCTACTCCACTACATTTATTTGACAGCTTTAGTTACTTTTCACATGAAGATTTGACACAATGGATAATATAACAAGCTTTTAAAATACAACACATTGTTAAAGATGAAACCAGTGGTTTCCAACCTTTTTGGCTTTTGACGTCTTACAAAAAGCAGTGTGTAGTCGGGGTCACATTTCACATGTCTATAAGTTGTTAACAGCTCCACCAAATAGTGATTTTTCCCTCTAAACTTCTCACATGCTTTCATTTCAATAAATGTTCAAATGATCCAATATTTCAGCAAAAATCAAAGATTAGAGAAAAAGTCCAAAAACTGAAAACAGATTTGTGTATCAGAACTTTGTTTTTTCTTCTTTCCTCTCCCATTAATCATCTCACGACCCCTCAGATTTATCTGCTGACCCTTTGGAGGGTCCGACCCCTAGGTTGGGAACCAGTGGACTGAACTAGCTAACTGTATATAAAGTAGTGTAAACTAGCTCCACCTCCAGCAGCTACAACAGTAACATGCACACAGCAGCTTCACTCCTGAATCCTGCAGCTTGTTTCCACTCAGATCCAGCTCTCTCAGATGGGAGGGGTTGGACTTCAGAGCTGAGGCCAGAGAAGCACAGCTGATCTCTGACAAACTGCAGTCACCAAACGTCAATAAAGAATAAAATATGCAGATAAAATGTAATTTATAGTCCAACTATGTCCTCATCAATGAACTTTTCCCTAAAATGAGTAGAGTGACTTTGTCATTGTGTTATTGTGGATCAAAACTAGAAACTAGCTAACTGTATATAAAGTAGTGTAAACTAGCTCCACCTCCAGCAGCTACAACAGTAACATGCTGCTCTAACACTGATGCTTCAGTATTAATAATCTAATGATGTCATATATAATAATATATCAGTCAGAGGGACCAAACCACTACTTTTACTGCAACACTTTAACTACATCAAGCTCAGAATATTTAATAATAATAATACTGATCAACATCATCATTCATCATCAAAATTCAAAGACAGAAGAAAACACTTTGTTCACTTTTGAAAAAAAAAAACATCTTTATTGATTATGTAAAGCTTCAGATTGTTCACACATCTGATCAGTAAAGTCTGTTAAATGACTCTTGTTCAATGATTTCATGTTCAGATTCACTTCATCCACACAATCAGTTAGTTTAACCCAGAATGTACAAGAACATAATGAATGATTATTATCATGATAATTACAGTTTGATTGGACATTTCTTTATGAATTTACAAAGTGATGAGAACAAAATATCTATGATGAAGGAAGTTCTGCTGTTTTCTCTGTTTAAGAAACAACAGCACACAAATACATCAAAGCAAACATAAAACTAACATTTAGAACAAAGAGAAGTTTATATTTTCATGTGAAGAAACGTCAGTGAAGGTAAAAGACGTCATCATGACCAGTGATAGCCTCAATGGATAAAAACACACAGCAAAAAGTGACATTTAAAGAAACTGAAAACATTAAAAGAACAACAAATGAAAAGAAAATAAGTGTTGATGATCCCAGTTTGATTGACAGCTGATCTCTGTGCAGTTCAGAAACACCACAGCAACGAGCTCTCAGAAACAATGGAGACAAAAACATGAAGAATTACAGAATCTGACACATGAAGTCTGAAATTACTTCTATTTGAGTTTTCACAACTCAGCTGTGACTCCAACATGATAGGGACGAAGTCCAGCATAGAGAGGCTGAGTGAATGTGGTCTGGACTCTGTGGAGGAGAGTCATGGTTTCAGAGACTCTGTAGAAGGACAGAATACCTGCTCTGTGATCCAGGTACACTCCTATTCTGGAGGAACGAGAATCTGAGACGGGAGTTTTGATGTTGTTGAACTGAAATCTATAACTGTTAGTGTCACAATATAAAGACCAAGATTTGTCATTACATCCAAATAGACATTCACTTAAGCCTCCTGCTCTGCTGATATTCTTGTATGCGACTGCTACACAAACCCCTCCCCCTCTCCACTCCACCTCCCAGTAACAACGTCCAGTCAGACTCTCTCTACTCAGGACTTGAGGATATCCAGTGAATCTGTCTAGATGACTAGAATAAGACTGTTTTTGACTCATGAATGTTGCTTTTCTGTTCCCATCAGATAATAACAGCTGTGTGTGTGCTGTGTTTGGATCCAGAGTGATTTCATGTGAATATTTTAAGAATCCAGCTCTGGTCTTGGGTTCTAGTTCTGGTTCTGACAGTAAAACGTCCACTTCAGTCACTGCCAGTGAGATGTTTGTCCATTTGTCCCTCAGGATGTCCTGTACTTGATCTCTGAGCTCTGACACAGCTGCTGTCACATCCTCAAAGTATCTCAGAGGACGGATATTGATGCTGGATGAGTCTGTAGATGCACTGAGTTGTGACAGTGAGGGATAGTTGAGTAGAAACTGGTTGTGATCCTCTGTGTGTGAGAACTTCTTCAGTTCAGCGTCTTTCCTCTTCAGCTCAGTGATCTCCTGCTCCAGCTTCTCCTGAAGCTCTTTGACTCGACTCACTTCAGTTTCCTGCTGGGATCTGATTTGCTGCTTCACATCAGAGCTTCTTTTCTGGAGGAGATGGATCAGCTCAGTGAAGATCTTCTCACTGTCCTCCACTGCTTTATCAGCAGAGCGACTGACGGCCTCCACCTCCTGTTGAAGCAGCTTCACATCTTTCTCTCTGTCCTGGATTCTCTGCTGGATGTTTTGTCGACTCACCTTGAGCTCTCTCTGCCTCCTAGTCCTTTCTGCTGCAGCTGAGACTGTGTCGTGGCCTTTATGTTCATCCACAGAGCAGAGATAACAGATACTCTGTTGATCAGTACGGCAGAACATCTTCATCACCTCATCATGACGAGAGCAGATGTTCTCCTGGAGCTTCTCTGAGGGGTTGACCAGCTTGTGTTTCTTTAATGGAGCTGCATCATAATGAGGCTGAAGGTGATTCTCACAGTAAGAGGCCAGACACACCAGACAGGACTTGAGGGCTTTCAGCTTCCTCCCAGTGCAGACATCACAGGCCACATCTTCAGGTCCAGCATAGCAGTGATCAGCAGGAGCAGCTTGGAGTCCAGTCTTCTTCAGCTGCTCCACTAAAGCTGCAAACATGGTGTTTTTCATCAGGACAGGCCTCGGTGTGAAGGTCTGTCTGCACTGAGGGCAGCTGTAGATCTTCCTCTGATCCTCTTCATCCCAGTATCCTTTAATACAGTTCATACAGTAGCTGTGTCCACAGGGAATAGTCACCGGATCCTTCAGTAGATCCAGACAGATCGAACAGCTGATTGTTTCTCGATCCAGCTGATCTCCTTTCTGCGCCATTTCAGTTCTCAGTGCCAACGACTGTCTGAGTTTCACTTCCTGACAAATGAAACAAGTTTGAACTTTGATCTGAACACGTGTTTCTGCAATAAATGCAAGGAGATATGAGCTCAGAGTGGAGCTTGTTGTGTTTGAGAGCAGGAAGAAGAGGGAGGGCTTATCAAGAACTGATTTATAGAAATTATTAATTAACAGTTTAAACTGTTACTTAATACATTTTTTTTTGGAGATCATCATCCTGATGCCAAAGGAATCTCAGGTAATCTCGATGATCCTCCCAGACAGTAAAGAAGTAAAACCTCTGCTGTACATCAGCAGTAATGGCTGATATAAGTGCATTAGTTCTCCCAACAGTGTATTGTTGAGGTTAGAACCACTTAGTAGGACATCATTCAAGGAGACACCTTCATGCCTTGCACTTGAGTCAAAAACAACCCTGATTTGTCCTGGTTTTTGTGGATGGTACACCCCAAATATTGGTTAGTACCAACATTCCTCATCACTCTGTAAAGGTGGTGCAAGATCTTCTGCATAAACCCGATGAAGTGCTGAATGGAAGTAATGTAACAATGTGACCACTAGAGGGCAGCTCAACACCATGAATTTATACCTGGATTTGAACAAATACTATTAACTACCAGCACAGTTACAGATGTTTAAACAACAACTTTTTTGCTGTAAAGGTGAGAAGGTTGTTGATACATGAAGGTTGTTAACTATTTTTATTTGTATAACTGTTAACAGCTCGGTATCGTTGATAGGGGATCACACAATATATTTTTATATAATATCACATAATTCAGCTGATTTCGATGTTTAATTCCATCCTTATTTCTTTATATGCAGGTAATGTTTATATTCCAAATGTAATGTAATGTGATTTCAGTGTTCCTGATTTAGTGTTTCATGCAGTATTGACATTTATGAATGTGGAGCTTTTCAGGAAGGAAATCAAATCAAGTTTTATTGTCATATATCCAAACATACAATCATAAACAGTATAACATAGAGTGAAAATCAGTTCCAGAACAAGTCTAATTAGATAAATCAAATATGATAAATGTGAATATAACAATAGAACAGGAACATGTCCAGCCAGTTTTGAAGCAGAAGTAGTAGAAGAAGAATCATGTTGCAACAATATGAGTAGCTTGTATTAAAGTTTGAGAAGCAATAAATTCCACAACACTCGTGTGCTGGAACCACTTTATATAATATTTCTTACCACTGTCACCACTGTCAGACCTCAGATGGACAAAAAAGGAAAATAAGAGAAGCGAAAACAGGAAGAATGCCGGGCTTCAAAGCTAATCTGACATAGCAGCCAAAATGTGTAATAACAACATTTACGTTATTAAAGAGACGTCTGTACATCAGCAGATACGTTTTTTAGAGCTTCACAACCCCGAAATGTCTCGTTTTACTATCAGAATTTGATCCATTTGGTCCAAGGGCGAAACTAGAAGTTAAGGCCCAAACATACTGGAAGTGTCTGACACACACATCTTGAAGTACAGCTGTTGTTTTAAATGGCTGATCACACACCAAAAGTGTTATGAGGCCATTAAAACAAAATGTACCAGAAAAACTGTACAGCCGACTCCGTACAGGCTCTTTCAGTTCAACCAAATTGATGAACAAGATAATTGTGTAGGCGCCTAAAATGTTACGATCAACTTTCATGAAGTGGAAACACACTGAAATAGCAGCAGCTACGCCTGTAGTCTGTGAATCTGTAATAACGTAATTGACGTAGCAGTGGTAGCAACTTGTCAACCACAACATAGCCACGCCCTAAAGCATACGCTACTTTATTATTATTTTACTCTGAATGAAACCATAATTTACAGAGTAAACATCATGCTGTATTGAGGAAGACTTGAAACTAGTGATTGAGACCATAAACTCATTGGGAAACAGTTTATTGAGGTAGTAAATCAACTGAGAAGTATCCGGGTCATTTTCTCATGCAGACATATTTTTGCAGTTAGCGCAGTCGCCCCCTGCTGGCCGTTAGATAGAATGCAGGTTTAGGTCACTTCCGGATTGGATTCACTTTTCAGACCGGGAGCTTCCAGCTTGAGCCTGACAACTGCTCCTGTATCCAGCTCTCTGTACACATCCATTGGGGAGGGGTGAGGATACATATTTCCTACAGCACATGAAGGCATCCTGCGGTGAGGTTCCGTATTTCCCACAGCACGTGAAGGCAGCAGCGGCAGTAACGCGCGGAGAGAGAAACAATCATGGCTGAAGCGGTGAGTGTCTGACAGATCTGCTGCTTTTATCGATTAAAAAAATCAATCAAACGATTAAATACGTCAACAATATGAACTGTAACGTTGTTCGGATTAAAGTCGCTTCTGGTGAAAGTGAGCAGTTAACTGTTGAAGCCATAAAAACACATTTAAACCGCCTCTAACGGCGAATATTTACCGTTAAATTAGCATCAGTGAGCCGCGGAGCTTCACGTTAGATGCTCTGACTTCTTCTGTCCTGCACGAATAAAAACTCTGAAACATTAATAACCTTCATAAACAATCATTGCTCTCAACTGTCCAACGATCCTTTCAGTTTCAGTTTCAGTTTCGAGTCATATGATGGTAATAAACTACCGAAAACTAAAGTTTACACTCTGTAAGTGGATTTATAATGTAAATATAGAAAATATGTAAACATGTCAGTTATATAAATAAATGTAGTTGAAGTAGAAAGAACAATATTTGCCTCTGAAATGTAGTGGAAGTATAAAGTAGCATCAACAAGAAAACCTCATTGAAGAACATTAATGAAGGTAATTTAATATTTAGCAACTTAAAAGTCACGTTAATGTCAATATATTATATTATTATATTATTATATTATGTCTTATAGTTAGTTGAAGCTCATACAGTCTAATCTAACAGTCCTGCTGTCAACTTCACCTTCATGAAGGTTACAGTTAACACCGCAGTGATTAATCAATTAATCGATTCATCAGTCGATCAGTAGAAAGATGAGCAGCAGTGATTTTGATCGATTAATCGTCACTAGTTAGTTTTCAAGTAAATATTGAGGACATGCTGCCTTTTCTTTATTTCATATGAGTTATAGCTGCAATGATTAATTGATTAG
This sequence comes from Euthynnus affinis, assembly GCA_029490765.1. Taxonomy (NCBI): domain Eukaryota; kingdom Metazoa; phylum Chordata; class Actinopteri; order Scombriformes; family Scombridae; genus Euthynnus; species Euthynnus affinis. Next base: position 14,162,306 of record CM055856.1, on the reverse strand, counting down.
CTGCTCACCAGTCAAATGTTTTGATAGTCGATTAATCGATTGAAGTGATTTTCAAGAAGAAATGTCAGAATGATCTGATCAGCTTCTGAGACGTGAATATTTCCTGGTTTCTTTAGTTTTATATGACAGTAAAGTGAAGATATGATTACTGAACAAACAACTAATCAGTTAATTGTGAATATAACCAACAGATTAATCGATAATGAAACTAATTGTGAGTTGCCGCCCTCGTTATATTAAACTGTATAAACAAAGTGATCATGTGACCTCTGACCTCTGCTGAAGAGGCCGGCAGTACGAGGAAGCTGAAGAGAGACGAACAAGGAAACAATAAATAAAACAAACATTCCCGTCGTTCCGCAGTTCGGCTGAAACTAAAGATTATTTTCATTATTGATTAATCTGCTGATTTGAAAGCAGAGACGTTATTGATCGTTATTGATCCTCAGAGTCTCTGTGATGTTAATTTGACTTGTTTATTGTCACATAGAACAAAGAAAAAACAACAAATTGTCACATTTGAGAAGCTGGAACAAAAAAGTTTTGGTATTTTTGCCCGAAAATTTGTCCTTCGATCATTTAATTGATTAACTGACTCTTTGTTTTTTGTTGTATATTAATGTAAATGTGATGTCTTTGAGTTTCTGACTGTTGTACAGATAAAAAACTTATAAACCTATAAGAGAGTTTTATGTTTCTTTTAGAGCTACAACTTTTATTTTAATTATTGATTTATCTGGAAATTATTTTCTTGATTGATCATTTTGTCTATAAAATGTCAGAAAATAGTGAAAATGTTCCCAAAGATAAGAAGATGACGTCTTAAATTTGATTAAAAGTCCAAAAATATTCAGTTTACAGTGTTTTTATATTGAAGAAAAGCATCAAATCATCACATTTGAAGATAAATTCAGTGATTTTATGGCATTTCTGCTTTAAAATAAATGATTTATATGATTTATTTGTCGTCAAAATGGTTGCAGTTTTAATTTTTTGTGTATTTTCTAATATTTTCTACATTAAACAGACGATGAATCTCTGTGTTGATGATGCGTCTTTGTTCTTCAGGTATCCGACGCTGAGACGCAGCCGGCCGTGAAGCCGCCGCCCAAACGCCGACGCCTCGACCCGTCAGCCGTGGTCCCGGTGCCGATTTACTCCAATAAGGTAAAGCGCCCGGAGCTCAGCGGCCAATCAGACGCTCTCGTTCAGGAATCAGTCTGTGTTAAATGTTAAACGTTGTGTTGTCAGGTGAACAGCAGCCTGCATCTGAAGCCGATGGCTCCCGTCTTCACTGAGAACAAAAACGCAGGTGAAGTTTCAACTCAAGTTAAACTGCTGCTTTTCCTTCCTGAGAGCTGATTGGCTGATTTTTTCCCCGCCGTCTCCCAGCAGACGACGCAGCGGACGACAGTTTGTCTCAGTTCTTCTCATCTCGAGGAACGAAAGCGTCCGACATCTGCGACGCTCTGCTCAGCGAGTCCGACGACGACGACGACGCAGCAGCAGAGCGTTTACAGAACAAAGCCGACGACGCAGAGAAGAAGAAGACGGAGGAGGCGTGAGTAGCGCACACACACACACACACACACACACACACTCAGGTGATCCGATCACGAGTGGACGGCTCTAAATACAGGTGTAAACGCACCCGAGACGCTTTGCGGACTGTTTGGGATCCGATCAGTCAGACCGCATTCTGAAGTGGTCTGGACCGCATGTGACCACAGTCACTGAGAGGCTGAGGTCGAGTTCGGCTCGCTGCTTGTCCGACTGACTCGCTGAGATTCAGAATAGCAGTTTCATAACTTTTATTAATAGAAAAGAGTCGACTTATAGTAACGTGCAGAAACACAACCCGATGTGATTCATTTCACTTTTACTATTTAACCATTCATGACTCCCACTGCAGTGTAAACGCAATGCATGCTGGGACACATTGATGGACGCCTACTCAACTGATGTCCTTTATTTTCCAGCAGAATAGTCACATGACCCTCCGCTCAAAAAATAAATGATCACTGGTTTCCGTCTGCAGATCCACAGTTAGAACAGATATATACTGTTCATTTTTCACTTGTCCCGTCACCGTGGTAACGAGCTCGGTGTTAACGAGGACGACACAGAACATTAATGAGCATCAGATCCGGAGCGATGCTGTCAGAGATTTAAATGCTGCTGTGTGGAAAACACAGAAAAAGCAAAACAAAGTAAACAAGTCCAGAAAATATCAGAAAATTAAAGGTGAAACTTTTCTGAATGTTTTTTTATTTCTTAAACTTGATAAACAGTTTTAAACTGTTTAGTCTTTATGTTGAAAACAAACAGCTAATCTGTTTCTGAATACTGTGAATCTACTTCAGCAGAACTACTTCCTGTCCGCAGTCTGAACCCGTTTAAACACACGGCAGCATGTTGATGTCTGAACTCCTCAGAGACATTCGTAATGCAGATAGAAGCTGATGATGATGATGATGATGATGATGATGATGATGATGATGATGATGATGGTGATGATGGTGGTGGTGATGATGAAGATGATGATGATGATGATGAAGTCAGACTCTGTGTTTGTTTCAGGGACGCCGTTCGCTGCCCGTCTCCTCCGCCGCCAGAGAGTCCCGTCCAGAAACCGTCCAGACATTTCAAACAGAACATCAGGTGAGTCTGAACGACTCGTTGTTTTATTATTATTAATAAACATTTGTCAAGGAATGAAATGATACAAAAAGAATAAAGATTAGTGTTTGTGTGATAAATAACGATTAATCTGCTGATTGATTAATTGATCTATGAAGTTAAAAACTAAAAAACTAAATATTTCATCATATGTTTAAAAACATGCAGCAAATTTTTGGCATTTTTTTTCTTGAAAAGAGGCCAAAATGATCAGAATCCTCTACATTATCGGCACGTCGTTGTCTTTCTTGATCATATTTAGTAAAATATAATCGTCTCCTCGGCCAGCTGGAATTAATATCTGCATATATCGGCATCGGCCACAATGAGCTGGAAATATCGGCAGAAGAATCCGATATCGTGCATCCGTACTGTCAGCTGATCGCTCAAACATCTACATCATAAATGTTTGAAGACACGTTTAAAGGTGTGTGTGTGTGTGTGTGTGTGTGTGTCAGTGAGATCGACAGGAAGTTGCGGGCGGTGAACTCCCTCCTCTCTCCGGAGCCTCAGGGCAGGAGGACCAGAAGCCGGCGAGGTCGTCCGCCCGCGCCGTACGACGGGCAGCGAGATGACGACGGCGATGACGACGTCGTCATAGTGAACCTGGACGATGACGACAAAGACGACGAGGACGACGACGACATCATCGTCATAAACCCTCGCTCGGGGTCGCAGGAGTCGCCGTACAGCTCTCTGGTCCGGGAGATCCCCCTGAAGATCCGCTGCCGAACCGTCGTCCACAAGATCCCGGTGCTGTCGGTGCGTCCGCAGGCCAACTACACGCAGGGCGGCTTGTACGGCGAGATCGTCCGTTAACGTGTGTTTCTACGTGTTTGTTTCAGTCGACGCCTCTGAGCGACGTCGTGAGCCAGCTGTCCGTCATTCTGGAAGTCCCGCCCCCTCGCCTGCTGCTACTGAGGGAGGAAGTGGAGCTGCCGACGGACGCCACCGTCAGCGAGCTCGGCCTCGGCATCGCTGACATCATAGGTGGGTGTGTTTTAATATCGATACATACTGTGTGTGCGTGTGTGTGTGTGTGTGTGCATAAATACACACTCATACACAACATAAACTAAAGATAATAACTCTCAGGCTGCTACTAACGATTATTTTCTCAATCAAGTGAAGAAAATGTCGTTTTGTTTAATCAACGCACAAAAATATTCAGTTTTACGATCAGAATCTCACATTTTTGACATTTTTCCATTTTAAAAACAATTATTTGATTATTAAAATCGTTTCAGGGTGATCACATGACACTCACGCTGCAGCGATCGATCCATTAGTCGATCGGCGTTAATTAAATTAATCAGCAACTATTAATGATTGAATAATTGTTTTTTCTTTCTCATATATGAGAATAAATTGAATATCTGAAGGTTTTGGACAATTAACTGAGAAAATCACCACCAGATGAATTAATTATGTTTCCTGTTATAACCCCGCATGACACTCGGCCTCCTGTTCGTTTGGGTCCGACTGTTTTCACTGAATGTTTTTTAATTGATATTATTATTTTTCCAGGACAGATTGATCGATTATCGTTGCTGAAACTATTTTTTTATCATCTAGAAGTAAAACTGGTTTGCAGTTTTGCGTATAAAATAGATGAAGAAGTAGAATTGAACTGTTTTTAAATGATGATTTTGTGTAAATTACTGTGAGACATTATTACTGATGTGTGCCGTTTATCCAGGAACATGAATATTTCCGTCTTCATCAGTAGAGATTTATGATTCTGGACCGACGAATCGTTAAAAAAAGACGTAATAATCTAAACTTTTTTAAAAGTGTATGTTTTTTTTTTTTGCTTCTTGTTGTGTAGAGTGCGTTACCATGGCAGTGGAGGATAAAAGCGTTGCCGTCAACGACAGCAGCAGCTGCATCACCGTGCGTCTGCAGAGCAAAGACAGAGACTCAACGCAGGAGTTCTCTCTGAACAGAGTACGTAGCTGCTGCTTCTTCTTCTTCTTCTTCTACTTCTTTTTTGTCTTTGTCTTCTTCTTCTTCTTCTTCTGTCTGTCGTCATCTCCACGTTTTGATTCAGACGCAGGGAAACGAACCAATCACGTCGTGTCTGTCTGTGTGTGTGTTTTTTTTACCAGGACGCGGCGCTGGGCTCCGTCTTCTCCCAGTATCTGTCCAAGATGTCCGCCGGCGCCAAGAGGAACGTCCACTTTCAGTTCGACGGCGCCAAAGTGACGTACAGCCAGACGCCGGCTCAGCTGGACATGGAGGACGGCGACATCATCGAAGTCTGGATGTGACCTTTTTTTTTTAGCTTCCAGTCGGTTTGTTCAAGAAAACGAGAAAAACGTTTGTTAGTTGAGTTACTTTATTTGTAAAAGTCACTTTATTTATTACAATGAATAAAAAGTCAAACAACAGTTCAGAGTAGAAACTATATTTTTAAACACTATCTGAAATTAGATTCTTTTAAAAAATAAACAATTGTACAGTTGTAATTGTTTTTGTGGCTGTATAAAAGATTCTGTTCATTTCTTTTTGTACATGTTTTCATTTTTATTGTTGTTGACGATTATAAAAGGAGCAGAGGTCCCTAAAACTCTCAGGTACAGAATTATCATCAGAGTAATGTACTTAAGAATCATCGTTTTGCTTTTACAGTCATTATTATATAAGAGTTAATAACATTTTACTGATACTGAACTCCTTTTCTTTTAAAGAATAGGTTGTTTTTCACCATTTATGTTAATAAACAAAAACTGACAGTAAAACATCAAAATATACAAATGTTCTCGTATTTTCCTGCAGACACACGGTTTCTCTATGAAGGCAGATTATCAGCTGCTAATAAGAAAGAGTTAAACATCTCTGATGAATGTTTTAGAGGACGTCTTTAATGTCGTATCTGCAGGTTAAAGGTCACCTGTTCAGGAGCTTTTCTCTCCTTCTAGTTTACATTTGGTTTGTTGAAAAAACACAAACATCATTTTTAATTTTACAATAAGCTTTTGTTGACATGTTTTTACCTCCATATAGAAATAAGTATCTCTCAGGTTTAAATAAATAATCTTTACATCCATATTTACAACACACATCATAGACGTCTGTTATTCAGGACTGATTGTAACTATTTTCTATAGTTTTAATTGATAACTGCATCATGTTTTATAAAATTATGTTATGTTTTGGGTTTGAATTTAAATCTGAAATGTTTGTAGAAATGATAACTGTAAAATAAACAAAGTTCAGTATTTCCCTCTGAAATGCAGCTAAATGCTGGAAAGAAGCAAGACGGTTTTTTTTTTTTTTTTTTTTTTTGCAGTGGGACACTTTAATAAGTATATTTCATGCAGTATTCCTATGATATACTGTAAAAGTTAAATAATACAGTGACCAACATTACTTTAAAAATCTACCTCGATATAACTATTTAGTATTATTATTTATTTACCCTACTACAAAAACTACAGGCTCCCACACTCACAGAAATGCAAAACACCAAGAAGAGAAAACTTGATGAACACAAAACTGTATGAATAAAGACCTGCTTCATAATAATAAACTGCAGCAGTGGAAGAAGAAATACTGTTTACTGCAGTAAAAGTACCAATATATCAATGTACAAATACTCTATTACAAGTAAAAGTATTCTGAGCTTGATGTAGTTAAAGTATTGCAGTAAAAGTAGTGGTTTGGTCCCTCTGACTGATATATTATTATATATGACATCATTAGATTATTAATAGTGAAGCATCAGTGTTAGAGCAGCATGCTACTGTTGTAGCTGCTGGAGGTGGAGCTAGTTTACACTACTTTATATACAGTTAGCTAGTTTCAGCTAGTTTCTAGTTTCGATCCACAATTTATCCACATTTGGTGACTGCAGTTTGTCAGAGATCAGCTGTGCTTCTCTGGCCTCAGCTCTGAAGTCCAACCCCTCCCATCTGAGAGAGCTGGATCTGAGTGGAAACAAGCCGCAGGATTCAGGAGTGAAGCTGCTGTGTGCATGTTACTGTTGTAGCTGCTGGAGGTGGAGCGAGTTTACACTACTTTATATACAGTTAGCTAGTTTAGTCCACTGGTTCCCAACCTTGGGGTCGAGGCCCCTCCAAAGGGTCAGCAGATAAATCTGAGGGGTCGTGAGATGATTAATGGGAGAGGAAAGAAGAAAAAACTTTTTCTCTAATCTTTGATTTTTGCTGAAATATTGGATCATTTGAACATTTATTGAAATGAAAGCATGTGAGAAGTTTAGAGGGAAAAATCACTATTTGGTGGAGCTGTTAACAACTCATAGACATGTGAAATGTGACCCCGACTACACACTACTTTTTATAAGACATCAAAAGACAAAAAGGTTGGAAACCACTGGTTTCATCTTTAACAATATGTTGTATTTTAAAAGCTTGTTATATTATCCATTGTGTCAAATCTTCATCTGAAAAGTGACTAAAGCTGTCAAATAAATGTAGTGGAGTAGAAAGTACAATATTTCCATCTGAAATGTAGAAAGTAGCATCACATGGAAATACTCCAGTAAAGTACCTTCCACTGTACTTTTCACGACTAATAAACAGCGTTACAGATCATAAACATCCGCTGATTAGTTTATTATTTTGTCATGTGACTTCCAGATAACAAAGTCATGTGAGCTGCTAAGCGGAAGTTTGGTCAGATCCATCATGGCGGCAGCAAACAAATGTCATGTTTGAAGCTCCGCTCGGTTTTAAACTCTTACTTTTATTTAATATAAACCCGGAAGACGGTTTTATCTGCTAAAAACAAGTACATTTGAGGAAACGGGATCAGCATGTGTTTTAAACAGCGGTAATAACTCGTGACGTGACAAGAGTAAGAGATTCGCGGCCCCAGCAGAGAGAAGAAAGAAGCGTCAGCCGGACTCATCCTGCAGGTAAACAACCGAACAGCTGACCAGTGTTACGGTTCAACTGGTCACCATGTTAACTCATCCTGTAGTTAAACAACAGAACAACTGACCAGTGTTACGGTTAAACTGGTCACCATGTTAACTCATCCTGTAGTTAAACAACAACAGAATAACCGACCGGTGTTACGGGTAAACTGGTCACCATGTTAACTCATCCTGTAAACAATTAAACAACTTACTGGTGTTACGGTTCAACTGGTGACCATTTTAACTCATCTTGTAGTCAAACAACAACAGAACAGCTGACCAGTGTTACAGTTTAACTGGTCACCGTGTTAATTCATCCTGTAATTAAACAACAGAATAACTGAATGGTGTTACGGTTAAACTGGTGACCGTGTTAACTCATCTCGTGTGTAAACAACACGGATGGACGTAGATGATTCAGCAATACAGTTCGACACATTGTGTATTATTTAATACACTTCTTAAAAATGAATAATTTATAATTATCTTATTATTATAATTAAATATACTGACTGATGCTCCATAGCAGATAGGAGCCTGGTGACCTGTGATTCAGGGCGATATATCAATATTATATCAATATATTGATATGAGACTAGTTATCATCTTAGATTTAGGATATCTTAATATCATGATATGGTTTAAGTGTCTTTTAGTGGTTTTAAAGCTACATTACAGTAAAGTGATGGAGTTTATTTGCTTTTATCCACATTACTGATGATTATTGATGAAAAGTCTCGTTGTGTCAATATTTCGTTAAAGCACTGATAGTCGTCTCTATGATGTCGTCTGAATATCAATATGGAGGTGTTTGGTCAGAAATATCTTTTGTTTGATTTTGTTAAAGCAGGTTTAGTGTTTGGACTCATTTTCTACTGATAATAAACACAAAGGCGAGAACGCTTCTGACTGGACAGAAATAATCACACAATTATTGATTATACTTGTAATCAATATAACATTAGTAAAGCATTCACAAGGACACAGTCGCTACGGGCAACCAGAGCACATTCAGTCTGAATATAATCTGATTATTTACATGTTGTTATAAAAGCTCATTAAACTGACGTCCATTTAGAAAAAACTCTAAATTTAATGTTGTCGTGTTTATTTGTGATTTTAACACGCTACATGTTTATTCTTAGATTTTCTACGTGTGTCGTGATGACGCAGCGACAAATTAGGATTAAAAGAGAAGCTTGAGAGTGACATACAGGATCCTGTTAATCCATCAGGCTGATCGCATTAAAGCGTCCCGTAGAACATTTGATAAATAGATAAATACTTTATTTATCCCAAAGGGAAATTAAAGTGTCGCAGCAGCAACAAATCAAATCAAAGCACAAAAACAAAGAGGCCAAAGAAACCAGTTAAAATTATATACACTCAAATATGAAATATAAGAGAATATAATGAATACATTTTGCGATTTGTTGATAAATTGAAATAAAACCTTTAATTAGACTAATGAACCAAACCAGTGTTAATGAATGTTTGGCTGCATAAATAATAATCAATAAGTCCTGATAGATTTCTGATAGAGAGCGGCGTTTCCATCGTTTATGACGGCGCCGTGTGTGAGACTTTGAGCCGTTCACATGTGAGTTTGGGAGAACTGATCACGTGATCGTCGCTGATAACCGTCTGATCAATGAGTCTGTCTGCAGACGGAGCAAAGTTCAAGACGGCTGAGTGGCTTCTGATTGTTTTCATTGTCTGTCTCCGAGCTGATCAATCAATATGATCAGTTATTCTGTCAGATGACGACGATGCTTTCAATACTTCAGAATTTATATTTTTGACAGTTAAAGGTTTTTATTCTGTTAAAATGTTCATAAATCTGTCGGACGCAGAGGAAGATTCATAAATTTCAATACTTTTGTAAAAAAAAAAATATATATAAATATCAATTTATTGCTTTAATAATTTAGACTAATTTATAATTTAGTTCATAAAGCAGTTTTTACACAGTATAATTATATTTAATACTATTATTGTTCTGCATAATGTCTAATAATAAAGTTTCTATTGCACATATAATAATAATTATAATAATAATGATTCTACTCTTGTTTTTCTTTGTCATATTTCATTATATATATAATCACTGCATAATAGATAATTACTATTTTTATGTCACTATTATCATTTTATTATAAACTATGTCTATAATTACTGCATAATATATAATAATAACCTTTTCTATTTTACTGTTAATCTGTTTTTAAAATGTTGTTTTGTGTTCTGGACGGCTGTTTGGACACTTCAGTGTTTTTATTCTTATTCTTAAAAACGTTTCCTTCAAGTTTGAAATAAAAACAGTCAATAAAAAGTCAAATATCTTCAGTTTAAAAAAAGAGGAAAATGTGAGAAAAAAGCTGCTCTCAGTGATTTTTATTAATATCATCAGTATGTTTTGTCGGATGACGCAGAAATAAAACGATGAACAGCCGATTAAGATTTAAAATCAGCTGCTTTCCAGGAAACGTTTACAGAACAGGAACGTTTCCGTGGCGACGCTGCCGAGGAAGATCTGATGAGCTGTTCTGAAAGTGACACGACACGCACAGAAAGTTTTTTGTTCACATCAACAAAAAATCGTTTACGAGCCGTTTTAGTATGAACGGATCACATGACCGGGAGGACGAGGAGGAGGACGAGGAGGAGGACGACTTCCTCTTTCTCTTCCTCTTCTGGAGCTTCACTTCAGAAAACACACAAGCGGCGCCGTGTGAAAGTTTGAGTTTGCATTTAGTATGTATGTAATCATGTAGAAGCCTCCGCTGAGCTTGTGTGTCATGTGACCACCTGTCCGTTATGATCATGTGACCACCTGCCAGCAGCCTGTTTCCTCCACTCGCTGTGTTTTTAAAAGATATTTCAGATTGATCGGCTCGTGCCAACACGACGAGGATGAAACAGGATCTTCTGGTGCAGCTGCTGCTCGCGTTCACACAAACTGTAAACGTGTTTGTCTGGTTTCGTGTGTGTGTGTGTGTAGAGACGCTGCTCTGATTGAGTCTGTTTGCTCTGGAAGATTTCTCTGGACGGTTGAAGGTGACGATTCGCTGCTTTTCTTTTTACACATTTGACGCTCGAGGAAATATATTTTGGGTTTTGGATCAAACAAACTGTGAGGACGACACTTTTATTGACCAAATGATCGACTGATGATCAATAAATAATAGATTATTGGCAGCTTCTGTTTCTATAAAGAGCAGTTTTAGTGTTCTGTCTCATAGTGTGTTTTATAGATAGAATATAATCCATATGTATCCAGACACTGATGTTAAGTTATAAGAAATTGCTGTTTGTTTGTTTGTTTGTTTGTTTGTGGGGAAAGATGAAATGTGTGGACTGTGTTGTTTATTGTATCTACAGTTTGATGAAATACAGACATTTTTCACCATTTTCTGATGTTTTATTGGCTGATTAATTGAAAAAATAATCATCAGATTGTTGAGAGCTTCTGTTTTATAGATGGATCAAAGCATAAAGAGAAGATGTTCAGTTATAAGAAATAATGTTCATTTCTTCTCGTGTGTAGTTGAAGTTCTGTTTGTTTGTTTGGATGAAATGTGTGGAAACAAACAAATAATGTCAATAAACTAAATAACTTAATAATGTTCAGTTATATTTTTTCTCGCCGTCTGCATGTTGATGAGTAGTAACGGTGTTTCCTCTGCTCGCCGGCAGCCATGTCTCTCGGGGAGCCCATTTCGGACTCGACGCCGTTCTTCTCCGACGACAGCGAGGCGGAGGGCGCGGAGGAGCAGGGCGGGTCGGCGGCGGCTCAGAGGACGCAGCAGGAGTCGCCCAGCGGGGTGTCGAAGGTCCGAGCGCTGCTGACTGTCCTCATCCTCTGTTACATCAACCTGCTCAACTACATGGACCGGTTCACCGTGGCAGGTACGCAACACCGCCGCCACCGCAGGTTTCCAGAGTGATGCATGTTTTCCAGAGTGATGCATGTTGGGGAAAAAAAGAGGTTAAAGCTTTATTTTTTATGATCCGTAGTTTCTTTGTTCTCTTGTTGAGTGCACCGGACACATTCAGACATTCTCAGGTACTTGTTGATGTGCAGATGTTTGGGGGGAGGGCACCAATTTACTGGCAAAGGTCAATATAGTTGTGCATCGTGAATGTTAAACCAAATAATAAAAACAGTACGTTCTCTTCACTTTCCTAATAACAACAACAATCACAATGAGAAATCACTGAGGTTTAAATAAAGGCCTGGAGAAGCATGTAATAATAATAATAATAACAATAACAGTATGAAGAGGACAACAAGTGAACTTTAACAGAAGTCTGTGTGGCTCAAATATCATTAAATATGAAATATATTCTCATTAGAACAGCTGCAGACTGTCAGCTGGTCTCATAATGTATAAACGTGTTCGGCCACAGCAGCTGCAAGGTTTAATGTTTACAATGGATTTCAGTCATCGCTATAGTTACACTGATGGGAGAAAACATGTGCTTTTATACAAGTGAGGGGGCTCAGTGAATGAAGTTGGGGGTGACCTCCGGTGACCCCTGGTGACCCCCCGGTGACCCCTGGTGAAGCCGACTCTGACGAACGTATTAAAGAGTTTTTCTGATCCGGACGACGTCTGCAGGAGGATCAGATGAAGTTCATCATTCTGCAGACGTCAGAGGATAAACACTGATGTGCTTCAAAGTTCAACCAGATCAGATCAATATGGAACTTTATTGAATCCAAAGTGATGTGAGGAAGTGTGTGTGTGTGCGACGGTGACGTCTGTTAAATAAAGAGCAGGAATGACTTGTTGTTGTTTGTCTCTGACGGACAGAAGCACAAAATAAAACAACCAAAAGGCTCCTTCAGTTTACTGCATGTCAGACGTCAGCGTGTCGACTCGTCGTCCGTCACACACAAACTTTATTTAAACATGTCTGTTGTGGGTTTCTCATAACTAAAGTTGAATATTCAGTCTTTGCCTTGTTTCGTCTCTGTCTGGCCTCGGCCGACCCGTCAGGCTCCTGCTTATCAGAACAACGCATGTATTATCTTCTGTTTGAGAAAACAGGAAGTACAGCTCGACCCTTCAGTGCTGCGCTCACACGTCGTCACACCGGCCGCTTCGTTCTGCGTCGTTACATGTCGTCTTCTGATTGGTCGAGATTCACACGTTTGTCTGATCGACAGCCAAAGAATCCGACTGCTGCGTCTTTTCATCCTCTGACTCCTCTGCGTGTCTGAATGTTGGATGTTTTCCGCTCTGCAGGTGTTCTCCCCGACATCGAGCATTACTTCGGGATCGATGATGAGAAGTCCGGTTTGCTCCAAACAGGTAACAGAAACTGAACAGCTGCCAAACAGAAACTGAAACATCCTGAGTTCATCTGTGACCTTCTGTTTTCTTCATGTTTGGTTTCCCTTCCAGTTTTTATCTGCAGCTACATGTTCTTGGCTCCGTTCTTCGGTTACCTTGGCGACCGGTACAACAGGAAGTTAATCATGAGTTTCGGCATTGCGTTCTGGTCCATAGTGACGCTCGCCAGCTCCTACACCCCCAAAGAAGTGAGTCATTCACACCTGAACCTCATGATCAGCCTCATGTGAGCGCTTTTAAAATCATCTAAACGTGTAAATCTTCCTCTTCCTCCTCTTCTTCTTCTTCCTTTTCTTCTTCCTCTTCTTCTTCTTCCTCTTCCTCCGCTTCTTCTTCTTCCTCTTCTTCTTCCTCTTCCTCCTCCTCCTCTTCCTCTTCCTCTCTGACGCGTCGCAGCATTTCTGGGCTCTGCTGTTGACTCGAGGTCTGGTCGGCGTCGGCGAGGCCAGTTACTCCACCATCGCTCCCACCATCATCGCCGACCTCTACGTGAAGGAGAAGAGGACCAACATGCTCTCCATCTTTTATTTCGCCATCCCGGTCGGCAGGTGGGAACTTTTTATTTTTAGTAATCTGCAGGAATCAGAGTGTCAGAAGTAGAATAAAGGTGCATGTTTGCTGTGTGTAAATCTTTCTGGTATATTTATGTGTTTTCCTTGTTTATATTTTTATTATTTTAATGGTTGAATCTTTGTTTTAGTTTCTACAGTAAAATCATTCAAATATAAATCATGTCATCCTGTCAGGTGGTTATGTATTACGGTTATATTTACCTCATGTTTAGAGTTCTGCCTGCTCACTATGACGAGTAGAAATGACATAAAATAATCTAATAAAAGTGCGAATGTGGACTTTTTATTCATAAATATGAAACTTCTTCATGTGTTTGTTCTCCTCAGCGGTCTCGGATACATCGTGGGCTCACAAGTCAGCAGCGTAGCACAAGACTGGCACTGGGCTCTGCGGGTACGTTTCTATTTCAATCATGTTTGCTGATTTACTCTCCAGTGATAACACATACATATATTTATATATATATAATAATAACTCCTGGATGTTCCTCCTCCTCCAGGTGACTCCGGGTTTGGGGCTGATCGCAGTGCTGCTGCTGCTGTTTGTGGTCCAGGAGCCTAAAAGAGGCGCCGTGGAAGCTCGACCCGAACATCACCTGCACCAGACCAGCTGGCTGACGGACCTGCAGGCGCTCAGCAAGAAGTACGTTCACCCTCAGTCACTAAAGGACTCATTTATCTCTGTTATTTAAAGCCACATGTAACTTTCAGCCACTCAGACTAAAACAAGCTGCTTTTCTCGGCCGTCCAGTGATTAATTATCCTCATTATGTAACGCTGATGTTCATTCAGAAACCTGCCTATTTAAAAATGTCTCGTTTTTAAGGATCATTATAAATTAATTGAGTGTTTTAAACCGCTGGGATCCACTTGTTAATTCTGCTTTCATCAAACGCACATTTTCAGTAATACAGAGAAATTGTGAAGGTTTTTGTTGCGCTCTAATAAAACTAAAACGATTCTAGTCAACAAAAAGTTAAAATGACTAATTTTGCAATGGGGTTTTGTTTGTATTAAAGGAAAGGTTCGCATATTTTCAAGTGTCTTAAACCAACAGTCAGGAGCCCAAATGAACATTAAAGCTGTTTTTCTTGCTGTGATCATTCCTCCTGTTCATACTGACCATTAAAATGTATTTAAAAGTTAATCTGAAGCTAAATCCAGTAGATATCTTTCAACGTTTTGTTTCTATACTTCCACCTGCAGCTCAACAGGGAAACACAAAGAGGAGAATTTGATGCTAAAAAGACTGTAAATGTGTCAGATATCCACTTGATATGACTAACTCAGACTGATGAAGCTGAACAAGAAGACACATTTGAAACATTTTGACTTTTTCCTTTATAACATGGAGCCTCAGAAACTCCCCCAAAAAAACACATTTTCACTGTGATATCAACAGCTAGTTTTAAGATGTTTATCATGTAGGAATCCCCTGCAGCCACAACTTATCTTGCTCATAGTTACAGCTTATCGCTTTTATAAATAGAGAGCTGAAGTCATGACATCACTTCCTGTGCCTCTGTAACTCGACACAATCTCTCATTCATCTCTCAAAGTGTAAATTAACGGCCGCCTTCTGTCTCTCTGCAGTCGCAGCTTCGTCTTGTCCACTTTTGGCTTCACGGCGGTGGCATTTGTCACCGGCTCGCTGGCTCTTTGGGCGCCGACGTTCCTGTTCAGAGCGGCCGTGTTCACCGGGGTGAAAGCTCCCTGCGTGGACGGACACTGCGCCTCCGACGACAGGTAACGCCGAGGGACTTTTTACTGCAGAGATGAGTTGACAGGAAGTTTATTTGCAACTAATCATTTTATTTGTTTTTAAAGGAAAAATGCCAAATATTTTGCTGTTTTCAGCTCCTAAAATGTGAAAATTTGAAGCTTTTCTTTGTCATTTTTGAAAGTAAACTGTGAATATCTGGATTTCTGACTGTTGATCTGACAAAAATATGTAATTTGAAGGTGTCACTGTGGTTCTAAGAAATTATAACAAGCACTTTTCACTTTTCTAGACAAAATGATTGCAAAAGTAGAACCATCTCGCTCTGATGTGACCTTCAGTGTCTCCTCCTGACTCTGCTGTGTTTTGTTTTCTTCCGGCAGTCTTATATTCGGCATCATCACCTGCGTCACAGGTGTGCTGGGCGTGGCCAGCGGCGTGCAGGTCAGTCGGCAGTTGAGGAAAAAGACGCCCCGGGCCGACCCGCTGGTCTGCGCCGCCGGCCTGCTCCTGTCGGCGCCGTTCCTCTACATGGCCATCGTCTTCGCCCAGGCCAGCACCATCGCCACATACGTGAGTTCTCCTCCTGTCGTCCAGTTCAGACCAATAAAAGTCTGTTTTTATCACAGTATTCATCCTTTGATTGTTCATAATGAGCAGTAAATCCTTAAAGGGGCGTCATTGCTTGCTTGTTTGAACAAAGCTTCCAACAAACAGCAGCTTTCCTCCAAGAGTTTTACAGTAAATGCAGTTTGCAATGTTGCCAAATACAGATTTGGTCATTTTGAAACTTACATCAGATGTTACCAAAGGCTGTAAAAAAAAATATAGACATTGTCACTGTAAGGTCACCCATTGGTTCGCCGACTGCCGTTTTGAAGCCTTGAGTTTAGCAATTTGATCGTCGCCATCTTTGATTTTTGGAGCCAGAAGTGACCATATTTGGTCGAGAGCATGGAGTTGACCCTAATGATAGCGGCTAGCTTGGTTAGCATGGTGCATTTACAGTCTGTGCTTAACAAGCAGCAACTTCTGGGGCTGTAAAATGAAGCCAATGCATAAGCACCAAAAACTGCAGTTCCTCTGACGGCCACTCGAGGCTCCAGAAGTGAGTCATCCATGTTAAAATGTCCAACTTCACAGCAGAAATAAACCTGTTTACAGCCTGGAACAAACAACAGTTTGGGTCTCTAAAGCTAATTTACTCTTTCATGATGACTGTACGGAGGTGATTTTTTTTATATCACTGTTTAAATTTTATTACGCCGTAAAGTTCTGCATAAGGCTGCTTTGAGTGACAGGTCCGCCAGCCGCTAGGTGGCTTGTGTCAGCCATTTGGCCCCGCCTCTTTGCCTGTTTTTGATTGGCTGGGAGTTAGGTAGCGTCACGCACTGCCTACCCCAGCAGCCACCAGCTTGGACTTTACGTCTTATTAAAGGAGTTGAAGACTTTCTGTATTTATCAGCGATGTGTATCGAAGGTATCGCAGCTGAGAGTCCTGACGATCTTAAAATTGGACTTTTTTAATGCTACAAATCCCCAGAAATAACACATCATCTATCTTTAAAATAACATTTTCACCACAGTTCACAAAAACAAACCGGAGGAATCACAAGATAAACTTAAGAGTCGAGGAGATGATTAATGCTCGAGGACAGAGGACGTCTTTTTGCCTTTTCTCATGAATGTTTTTAAACTTTTTTTTCTCATTGAATACCCAATTTTTTTAACCGACATTAAAGCTGGAATGATCCGTTTCTCTACAACAAACCTGACAGACACACAGATTCAACATTTTATCATCTGATTCCTGAGGAAAACATCCGTCTGTCTCTCTGTAGATTTTCACTACGTTTCCTGTTTGTGTCTCCAGGTTTTCATTTTCTTCGGAGAGACCTTCCTGTCCATGAACTGGGCCATCGTCGCTGATATATTACTGGTGAGAAAACTGGTCTCCTCGTTTCCAGCGTCACATGCTTTGGAATAAAACTTTATAACAAACAATGTGTAATAATTTAATGTTATTTAATGTCATGTGTTCCTGCTGCATTTTTTCCCAGTATGTGGTCGTTCCTACTCGCCGCTCCACAGCCGAGGCTCTGCAGATCGTCATCTCCCATCTACTGGGAGACGCAGGAAGTCCGTACCTGATCGGAGTGGTATGTTACCAAACACACACACACACACACACACACACACACACACTCTCCTCATGTTTGTGTGTACGTTTTTTTTTTTATAGGTCAACAGTTTTTAGAAACAGGCTTCATCCTGTGTGGTGAACTCTCCTTTCTGCTTACTTGTGTGTTGCTATGGATACCGAGGGTGGTCATTAGCGGAGGTGGTGAAAGTAGAACAACAATCAACAATGTACCTTTATGAACAGAACAAACAGGTAGCTGGTGGGATGCATTATACAGAGAATCAGACAGTGTCGTCACATCGTCCACTATCAGCTGGATCTCTGTGAAATGTTCCCAACATGTTCTCCTCCATGAAGTCAACTCTTTAGATCTTTATTGAAAACCACAATTCTCCATTATTATGTGGTTGGGGGTGATGTGCTGGACGATTTCTTGGTCCTGAGTAGTTGTCAGTAGACCTGCGATGATTAGTTGATTAATTATTATCATATGATCTGTCATTATAGTCCAGGTGATTTGTTCACTTTTTAATAAAAGCATGAAACTTTGCACACTGAACATTTTCAGAAATGGAGCCACTCATTATAGACTTAAAACACTTTTCTGAGTTCTTATTTGAACTGATGTAGTTTTGTTTGTGTTTTAGCCACATGCTAAACAAACACATTTCCAGAAACTAGAAGATGTCACCTGTCAAATGAAGCCTCATACATGCATCACGGCCTCACAGCCCGTCTGTTATAAGCTTTTCTATTTGGCCAAATAGGAAAGAATTCTCTAAAAAGGCTGGTTGTTAAGGGGTTAACTGTTCACCTGAACTGTTTATGATGTTGTTCATGGTATCACTGTAATCCTCAGCCATCAGAACATGGAGGTCACTTTTTCTGTTTTATCATGTTTGGTTCAGCAGATATGATGCAATACACGTAACTAGATTATGGCGGAAAGTAAATTGGTTGCCATGGCCACCACGAGGTGTTTTTGCGACGGCTCCATTTCTGAAAATGTTCGGGGACCCGGGAAGTGTGCCAAGTTTCATGCTTTTATGAAAAAGTGAACTGGACTTTTACTAGAAAATAACAATATATGTAACTTAGTGATCCAGTAACAGTAGAGAGGAAAGCTCAACTGAAAGCTGCAGTTTGGAACTTTTACATATAAATCAACGTCTGTGACATTCGAGCCAATCAAGTTCACACAATGCTGATGACGCCGATCACGTGCAGATAAATCTCTCTGTACTGGTTTGACGTTCCTGTGCTCATACTGAGCTTTATGCCTCAGTATGATTGACGCCTCCAGCTGCAAATAAAGTCAGTTATTACTCGTATGTTATATGAGTTTTAATCCATTAAAGGTTTTATGTTTGTAAAACTTTCTCAGAGCTTAGAAAACGATCTTAAAGTGTGTGACGAACCAACTGTAAATCTCTCGGACGACGTGCAGCGTGTCGCACAACATGGAGGCTATAAAACTTTTTTGGTGCCATCTTTGATTCTGGTGTCCAGTTCCTATAATTCCTCAATGCTCATAAACTCATGTAAAGTGGCAAATTGTTGTTTTAACACTTCGGTTTTTCTGTACAAATTAAACAAACAAGGTGTAAGTTGCTGTTTAGTGAGATTTACAGGTGCTAGTAGGTGGATTTTGTCAGCCAGGCTAGCTGTTTCCCTCTGTTTCCAGTCTTTGTGCTAAGCTAAGCTAACAGGCTACTGGCTTTCTCATCTAACTCTCCGCTAGAAAGCAAATGAACTTTTTCCCAAATGTTCCCAACCGTTGAATCCCGTCCTGTGTGTTTGTTTGTTTCAGGTTTCAGACTCTCTGAGGAAGACGGACTCGTTCCTCTGGCAGTTTCGCTCTCTGCAGCTCTCTCTGCTGCTCTGCTCCTTCGTGTCGGTGTTGGGCGGGGGTTTCTTCCTCGCCACCGCCCTCTTCATAGAGAAAGACCGCCATCGTGCCGAGAACTTCATCGCCACAGGTGAGACAAACTGTGTGGACTGAGCCAAATCACTGGAAACACTGGTGGACTTTCCCTTTAAGAAGCAGAGAGGATTAATAAAGTTTCTTCTGATGTTTCTCTGTTGACAGACGATGAACCGATCGTCGTACCAAAAAGCGGCCGGTCCACTCGGGTTCCAGTGTCCAGTGTTCTGATCTGACCTTCATACACCTGTGGTTATTTTTATTTTTTATGATTTTTTTTAAGACTGCGGACACTGATGGGACTGTCTGCCATGCAGAAATATTTTGAGGAAACGTTTATTTTTAAAACTTTTTATACCTTCCCCCCGCTCAGGAGCACGTCGCCGCTTCAGGAGGTTTGTTTTTTCATCTCCAGACGTTGGTTGTTTTTTTTTTTTTGCTGTTGCACACGTGGACGTGAGCTCGACACTGTTGTTGGAAATGTTTTGCAGAGCAGATATGATGTTGAAAATGAGCACTAGAGATTCTCTGAAGAGGAGCGACAGAAGCTGCGAACTTGATTTTATCGATTCTTTATGACTTTGAACCAACTGTAAACAGATTAAAGATAATAGGACCCATATCCTGAGTTTAATCATAACCAAAAACTGGCTGCATCCTGTTCCCAAAAGGAGTGATTTTATATGCAGGACTAGCTTTCATAATCATGTATTTCTATATGTTTGAACTACTTTTAACAGTAACACTAACCGTCTTACAGGTCTGTATTTGTTTGGAACCAGAAACCTCCAGTTACCTCCTGTATCTTTTTATTCCTCTGCTCATCTTTTACAAGCAATACGTCTGTTTTTAATCCTCTTTCTTTAGTTTATAACGCTTCCGGTGTTTTGATGGAGTGCAGGGATTTTATTTGAGCTCTTTTTCCTCGCAGCAGCTCTGTTTCTGCTTTTCATCGTGTCGGGTCAGAGAGTTCGGTGCGGTTCAAAAAAGAGCTCCCGCCCCTCCCCCCTCCCAAGTTGACCGGGACACATAGAGCACATACAAGTTGCAGAAAATATGTGTCAACTATGGTTATTTAAAAAAGAAAGAAACGCTTTTAAATGAATGTTAATAATCAGATTTGTTTGTTAAATTGAAATTATTTTAGCAAATCTTTTTTGTGAACTATTAAACAAGAATTAACTTGACAAGATGTTTGTGTGTGTGTGTAAATTTCTGGAAACGTTATTAACATGTTTACAAAGGAGCACATTGTGGATTTTTTTTTTTTTTTTTTTTTTTTTTTTTACCAGAGATATGATTTAAATGTTTGAGTCGGTCTGTGAGGTTTTACTGATCTCACTTCAGTAATGCTGGCTTGTTTACTGAAGCCTGAACAAACAGGCAGTTTATCAAGCAGCTAAGTACATTTGCTCAACTGCTGTGCATGAAACATTTTAACTTTAAGCAGTGAATGTCTGCTGTAAATTTCATAACAATCCATCAACAATAGTTTTGGATAATTCACTCTGAACCTCATGGTGGCGCTAGAGGGAAAAGTCAGAGGGTCACCAAAGTCAGTAGGATTCGTCCTCTGGGAAACATGAATATTTGCACCAAATTTCGCTCCAATCTGTCTGATACTTGCTGACGTATTTCAGTCTGAAACAAAGTGGCGGATTGACATGTTAGCAATGCTGCTAACGAGGCTAAAAATGAGCGAACTGAACTGAAACTTTACTGAAACAACGCGTTCATTACTTATGTGTGGTGGGTCAAACTGGCCCTCTTATCATAGACAGTGATAATATATTTGTAATAATAATAATAAATACAATACTGACCTAAGAGATGCAACAGTAAGTTGATAAATTGATCGACAGAAAGTTAATTGGCTGTTTTCAATTCAGATTTAATGTTCATCGCACATGACGGTAAACTGAATATCTTTGGGTTTTGAACTGTTGATCAAACAGAAGACGTCACCTTTCACTCTATTTTCTGTCATTTTATAGATCAAATGATGAATCGATTAATCAAGAAATTAAACTGATTGGTTGAAAATAATTGTTAGTTGCAGCTTTAGTTTGTGCAAAAGTTCAAAGCAGTCCATCCGATAGTTGGACCAACACTGCTGTAGCGCCACGCTGCCAGCAAGGCTACAACCTAATTAACTTTTTAAGTAAAAATGTTTTGTACAAAATTTTAGTGAAGATCTGATGAGAACTGTCGTATAATAGTGAGGAAAAAAATGCAAGAAAAATCCAAAACGTTCGAAATTATTTGTTGTGGAATCAAAGAATCAGCCCAAAAAAAACATGTTTGACGCCTCTCTGTTCAGGAGTTATGAGTGGAAAGTGTATAAATGTCCTCTTTTTAAAATATTCAAATATGAATTCATGAGAAATTACACAAAACTGCTTCAGATTAATTCAAACCCAGCCCACGTAGACAGATCCTAAACCAACATCACATTTGTTTTGGGGGGAAATTACACCCTAAAATCCTGACTGTAAAATTTGAATCAACAAATCAGGTGTCCTCCCTCTTCTTCCCCCCCTCATTCATCGGGGGGGTTTCTCTGATCTGTTCTCCCTCTTCTTCTTCTTTTTTTTTTTTTTTTTTTTCTGCGTCTTCTGTTGTCTTCTCTTGACAGGAGACAAGAAGCCGAGCGAGGACAGAAGAGGAGAGGAGAGAGGAGAGGAGGACTCAGCTTCCTTCCCTCGGTGTGGTTTCCTGTTTGTAGGTGGGAGGATGTTGCGACGGTTGCAGCAGCGTTCACACAGTGTGCAGCTTTCTAACACCCAGTTACACCTTCTGATTGGTTCGAGGTGTTTGTGTGAAACTTTTTTTCTCTCTCTCTCTCTCTCTCTTTGCTCTGACATTTTGCTCGTCTGAGCTGCAGGCCCCTTTTTCTAATTTCCAGTTGCAGTTTGCAGATCGCAGCTCGGGGCAGTTACATCAACCCACACAGCCGCACTGCAAGAGAGCTGTGAACTTTACTGGTAGCTCGCTGGCGAGTGAGTCACCTGGTGAGTGAGTCAACCTGTGCAGAAGCTTATCACACTCATGAACTGCAATCAATCTCAGGGTTTGGTCACTAATCAGGTGCTTTTTGTGAATCTTCTGTATTTTCCGTTGAATTTCAGAAGCTGATGCTCCGTCTCTTTGGACAAACGTGACCCGAGCTGATGGTCAGTCATCTTCATCTCTCCCTCTCAGAGAGGAAACGCTGAGGGAAGGTGACAGAAGATCAGAGGAGCTGTGGCGGGATGTGAAAACAAAACCCAGCGCCTGAAAGAGAGCGCCCTGACTCAGAAGGTGATTGGGTGCGATGATGACAGAGGAGGAGAGTCTGTGACAAAGAGGGGAGGGAGGAAAGAGCCAAAGTAGGTCGCTGAAGGTGCAGATCAGACACCAGATCAGCCGTCAGGGTGGAAAGACAAGACGGAGGCAGAAGAGAAGGAGAGAGTGAGCGAAGAAGTCTTCAGATATGGCGGATGTTTGGTTACAGTAGTCGCCTCATGTGGTCCAGATCCTGCGGGGGACACGAGAAACTTCACCCATCCTCCTTCCGCCTCCTTGCCACCACACGACTGCCCCTCCAATCAACATTTGCCCTCAGGTGTAGGTGAGTTTTCCATCGTTTTAGCTCCTCGTTTGCACTGGAGGAGTCTCGGGTTTGTTCCCAGCATGCATCTGACACACAGGAAAGAGGTCGAGCTGAAGGGTTTTCACAGCAGGGCCTGACTAAGTCAAGATGCCGAACCAGTGTTCAATCTGGGGCACGAAAACCCGTCTTATCCAGTTTTTTTTTGTGTGTGTGTGTGTGGTGCCGACATCGCCATCACTTTGGGTCTGTATGTCTGTCAGTCGCTCACTGAGGCAGAAAGAAGTTTACAGATACACCAACAGGAGTAAAAATTAAGGAACTTTTCTTCCGTTGAACCTGTGAAAGAACTAAAACAATCCACACTTCACATCACTTCCTTCATTTTCAGGGATTTTTGTCATCCTTACAGTCAGTTTTTGATCCGACTCAGAGTATCTGCAGGTCTCGAATTCTCAAAAGAAAAAAAAAGAAAGAAAAAGAAAGAAGCTTAGCTGGTGTTAAAAATGATCACACTTCCTGTCCAAAGGTGTTGAATATCGTCTCTTTCCTGCTGTAGACAGTAAAATTAGTTACAAGTGTTTTTTTTAAACGTGTTTGCGGCTGTCAGGAAACGTCCTACATCTATAAACTACAGTGAGACAGTGAATTATACTACAGGAAGACCTGCAGCAAACACTTTCACTGCAGCTACAGGAGCTACGAAGCTCATCCAGTGCTGGAAAGTAACTAAATACATTTACTCAAGTACTGTACTCATCCTCAACTTTCACCTGCTCCTACTAAACTTGAGTATTTCCATGTGATGCGACTTTCTACATCTCAGAGGGAAATATTGTACTTTCTACTCCACTACATTTATTCGACAGCTTTAGTTTTACTCTTCAGATTTTACGTGAAGCAAACCACACGATTAGCTGATAAACTTCTAAAGTACAACACTTAGTTAAAGATTAAAGATCTGACATGAAATAAGAAGCTTCTGTAACATCAGTGTGACCAGTTGTGTCGTCATGTTGTTCGCTCCTCTAAACTTTGCTTCAAATAAATAAAACCCGAAGAGATAAAACTCACGATATTTCACAAAAACACAAAGATGAGAGAAAAGTTCTGGAAAATAAATCAGAGTGTTTGTATCGGACGGTCACTGTTATAAAGTCCGGAAGATCAAATAATAATAATAATGAAATCCTGCTGAATAATGTGCGTTATCATTAATATCGTCACATCCTGACAAAAACAAATACTTTCACTTTTAATACTATAGTAAATGTACTTTTATTTAAAGAGGATTTTAAATGCAGAATATTTACTCACCTCTTCCATCACTAGAATACAACATCAACATCTGGAAACCCCTGAATATCTGAACCACATTTTGTGCCAAATGATCAAGTAAATGTTGAGCTATAAGACAGAATAAGTACAAACTTTGACCTCATGCTGCACCAAATTTCACTCCAATCCATCTGATAGTTACTGACATGTTTCAGTCTGAACCAAAATGGTGGACTGACATGTTAGCAATGCTGCTAACGAAGGCTAAAGATGAGAGACCTGAACTGAAACTTTACTTACATAATGTCTTCACCACTTGTGTGTGGTGGGCACTGAGTCAAACTTGGTCCTCTTATCATGTAGAGTGGTGATAACATGAAAAGAATTAGTTGAACTTTGATACAAGTGGTTTTCTAGGTGACCACTTTGGTTGCCTTTAAGTCACACTGGTTTAGTCAGTTTGGTTCAATGACAGACGTTATCCTGGTATTTTAATGATGTGATTTTACTTGAACATTTGCTGCTCATTTACTTTATATCCACTTGGTATTTGTACTGCAGGAGCAGCTCTCCAAAAATAAACACGTAATATATTAAATTAAGCAGCAGCTGTTTGTTTTCCAGACTGATATCATAAAGATAATGAAGTTCTCCTGACTGCTCGAGTACAAAAAGCTGCCACTGAACGTTCATTCACATTTATTTATTCTTAAATCACATTATTTCCTGATTTAAGACGATTATTTTATTTTTATTCAGCTGCTGTTTGAAAAGAGGACGCTTTGGTTTTTTTGTATTATATGAGAACTTCTAAAAAGAAAGAAATATATCCGTCTCTCTGGAAGACAACACAGATTATCACCGTCATCTTAACTTTATATCAAGATCATCTCCAAAATGTCAAAAATGCAGCTCAGCAGTGTTATTAACTATAATCCGTTCTGCTATATCAGTTCAGTGTCTTTTCCTGTCACACTTCCTTTCTGTATTTTTGACCTTATTACTGTCATTTCTATTTGGTGGCCTATTAAAACCTTTCAGGGGTTTTTTGTTGTGGCGAGAAAAATATAAAATAAGCATTAAGATGGAGCAAGACTCAAGATGGCCGCCTCTCCATGCTCTGATCTGGCTTTGATCCCTGTGAGGATGATGAAATAGTGTTCGAAGAATTAAAAGCGGAGGAGCTTCTTCTTCCGTAGAGTATCTGTGTTTATCTGTTTCCATGTTCCAGGTCACATGAAGGGGGCTGCAGGTGTTTTCTGTGAAGTGTATTTCGAGACTTTAGTGGAGTTTAGTGGAGAGTTCAGGTTTAACTGAGGAAAGACAACGTTACCAGTCAGTCAGTAAAGTCAGTCGTACCACGTGTGAAATGGTTTTCCTTCCTGTGTGACGCACCTCTGCAATCAGATTATCATCATGTTCTTGTGATGCCGCAGGAAAGCAAAAACCACCAGTTATTTAAGAAAGTACAGCAGGCGGCTTTGGTTTCTTAAACATGGTTTCCATATGTTCATTGTTCCATCATCAAAAATAAAAAGAAGAGAACATGCTGTAAGATAAAAACATGACTATGTAAAAACATAAAGTGTATAGTATGTGTCCACAATGCTGTCAGCATCAACAATTAGACAACCAACAATTAATTTGCAGTTATTTAGATAATTGATTGTCATATTTCAATAAAAATACAAAATATTTTATGTTTCCAGCTTCGAGTATGATAAATTGTTGCTTTTCTTTTGTCTTAAATGACAGTAATTATTATTATCTTTGAGTTATTGACTGACGTCCAGACAAAACAAGACATGTGATGACTTCAGCTTGCGATCTTTTTTCACTGTTTTCTGATAATGTATACACCAAATGAATAATCAAAATATAATATGCAGATTTATCACTTAGGAAAACAACTGTTAATCGCAGCACTAATTAAGTTTATTAGAACTATACTGTAAGGAGCACCAAAACTGACAAAATGTAGGCAAACATTATCAAACAACTCAAAAAGATAACTGAACACATCAATAACAATACATAACACTGTTAGTTAAATCGATAAAATTAGTGGAAAAATAATGTTTATTATTACAACTCTGACATTTCATCAGCTTTTAAGTTGATACGTTTGAACTTGTTAGCAGACATTTACTTATTTCCACATCCAGCAACATTATTATCCCATAATAATTACTTGTGGAGTTCTTCAGGGTTTTATTCTGGGTCCTCAATAGTTTCAGTCTGGTTAGTTTTCAGCAGAATAATCTGTAAAAAACAATTTCTGTCATATTATCAACTTATAAAGTAGTTGTGGGTAACATGTTAACAAATCTTCTCTCTCTTTTAGCTTCTGTTTCTGCTCTCTACCAACTCCTGAGGGAAATATTTGGCTCTTTAGCTGCTAAATACTCCTCTATTTTCACCAGCTAGTCTACAGCTAACTGTGTCTGTTTGCCGTTTGCTGCTGAGCAAGTAGCGTACAGCAGCTTTTTACAGCTTCTACTCTGAAAACAGCTGCCTGCTGCAGCCCAAAACGATGCTGTGAGAGGCCTGAGAGTCGACCAGAACAGTGAAAGTGAGGTGACACCTCAGTAAGGGTGCTGAAAATTCACTGTGATGTTATTTGCTAGGTTCACTTTGTTGTCTGGTTGAAGAAATCAAAATGTCACCTCCACCATGATTCTATATCCATATTTCTCTCTTTCTTTTTTTTTTTTTTATCATATTACTTCTTGCTGGATGTGTAGAAACAAAGGGAATTAACCGTCTGTAGTATTTTGAGGCTGGAGTTCATATTTACTGTCAGGATGAGGTCACAGTTTCCATTCGTTCAGTAGTTTAGTGTACAAGACATTGTGAACAGTCAGTGAGTTATATTTCTATGCTGATGATGTTATGCTGATTGTCTCTAATAATAATAATGATGATGATGGTGGATGTGGTTTTGTGTTGAATTGCTGCAGTGAACAGTAAGAGTCAGTGTGTTATATTGCTGCTGCTGATGGTACATTGATTGTTTGTGATGATGATGATAATGAATGTGACCAACGGATACATTCTCAGTCTCTTTTGCATAATTTTATTTACAATAATTCCCCAAATTTCAGTCTGATATATTTTATATTTTTGGAAACTTGGAAATCACCTCTCATAATGTCCATGTCAGATGAACCATGGCCGTCTCCTGGGTCGTCGTGTTCCTGTCAGCCGCCATCTTCGTCTCTGTCATCGTCCTAATCATTGTCTGTCTCAACTGCAGGAACAATGGCCCACTGGGTGAGTAAATGTCGTGTGGTTAACAGCTACCATAATGACATCCTGCGGTTTTGACGTCCATTTAAAATATACAACCTCAGACCAAAGTTTTCACACTTGTGATTATCATTACTGACTCTGTGATTCTTGGTTTTATCTGTGGAGATGATACATTTGAATTTCAGTTGTTAATATTACAATAAATTTAATTATATATTTTTTGCTGCCTCCCACCAGTGTCCATCAGGCAAGCCAGTGCTTCAGAGATTTACGTGCCGTAAGTCCTACTCCTGATGTCTGTTTAGTTACTTTTCAGATGAATATTTGACACAATGGAAAATTAACAAACTCAGTGGTGAAAAATAACAAAGTACATTCACTCAAGCACTGTACTTATGTATAATTTTGTGGTATTTGTACTTTACTTGAGTATTTCCATGTGATGCTACTTTCTACATTTCAGAGGGAAATATTGTACTTTCTACTCCACTACATTTATTTGACAGCTTTAGTTACTTTTCACATGAAGATTTGACACAATGGATAATATAACAAGCTTTTAAAATACAACACATTGTTAAAGATGAAACCAGTGGTTTCCAACCTTTTTGTCTTTTGACGTCTTACAAAAAGCAGTGTGTAGTCGGGGTCACATTTCACATGTCTATGAGTTGTTAACAGCTCCACCAAATAGTGATTTTTCCCTCTAAACTTCTCACATGCTTTCATTTCAATAAATGTTCAAATGATCCAATATTTCAGCAAAAATCAAAGATTAGAGAAAAAGTCCAAAAGCTGAAAACAGATTTGTGTATCAGAACTTTGTTTTTTCTTCTTTCCTCTCCCATTAATCATCTCACGACCCCTCAGATTTATCTGCTGACCCTTTGGAGGGGCCCCGACCCCTAGGTTGGGAACCAGTGGACTAAACTAGCTAACTGTATATAAAGTAGTGTAAACTAGCTCCACCTCCAGCAGCTACAACAGTAACATGCTGCTCTAACACTGATGCTTCAGTATTAATAATCTAATGATGTCATATATAATAATATATCAGTCAGAGGGACCAAACCACTACTTTTACTGCAACACTTTAACTACATCAAGCTCATAATACTTATGTACTTTTACTACAATACTTATACAGACACTAGTGATGAATATGAACAGCAGCTGTGTGTTTTTCTAATACGTCTCCTCTCTTCTTTCTTTCAGCTCCAATGAATTTAGAGTCATCCATCCAGGTAAGTCTGAAACACTTGATGCTGTTGAGAAAAGTTTGTTGAAGCTTGTTTTTAGTAGAAGTTCATCTGCTTTAATTTTTATAATTCACTTAATTTTCTGAAAAGTGTGTAAAACAGTTCCACATTTATATATTTTTATTGTAATATATTTTACGATCCTTTTACTTTTTATACACCTCTTAAATCTTTTTGACACCTTTTCTGTACATAACAGAGAAAGTACAACTCTTTCCTGAATAATAATAAATAAACTTTGCAGAAGTTAAAGTCCCACTCATTTGAAACTGCAAAAACCACGTACAACACAATGAACAAAGTACATATTAAATGTACTGACAAATACTTAACATTTTTAAGCAAGGGGGGGTTGCAAACATGTTTATAGTTTTAACAGCTTATGGATACTTAGAGGACTGAATTGAAATGTGAATACAGTCGATCTCACAGCTCAGCTCTTTTCTATCATATGACGTGTGGCTGGATGTGTAGAAACAAAGGGAATTAACCGTCTGTAGTATTTTGAGGGTAACTGGAGTTCATATTTACTGTCAGGATGAGGTCACAGTTTCCATTCGTTCAGTAGTTTAGTGTACAAGACATTGTGAACAGTCAGTGTGTTTCTATGCTGATGATGTTATGCTGGTTGTCTTTAATAATAATAAAAATAATAAAGATAATGATGATGGATATGATTTTGTGTTGAATTGCAGCTCAGCCGACCACTGATCTGAGCTCCCTCCGTTCTCCCACCATGGTATCGCTGGCACTGTAAGTTACTTTTTTTATAACAAAACACAGCTGGGATCACATCAGCAGAGGTCACTGACACGGATCACTGGTTACCACTGTTCAAGTTAGTGGTCTGGACCAGTTAGTGACTGGTCTTTGTGGTCCTAATCCTTCTCCTCTCTTCTCTAGCTGTGCCGGTGATGCTATTGTCCAAATAAATGTCGTAATCCTTTGTCATAGATAGATTGATAGTATAACCACACAAAATGCAATATACAGTGCAAGAATAAGAATAAGGCATAATCGATAATCGAGTATATTTAATAGACAAAGGATTATGTGTTTTAAATATTCTATCTAATTCAACAGCAGCACAAAAATGTCCATAAAGTGGAATTAAAACCTTTAGAGTTGCAATTATCAACTAATATACAAATATTTGACAATTACATCTTCTCAAATGTGAGAAATTACTGTTTTTCTTGACGTTACATAAAAGTAAATTGAATTAAAATAGTTGTAAAATTATATGTCCCTTTATAATTTTATACCCTGTGTAAAGCTATGATATTATTGCAGAGCTGTACCTTATAAACTGGCAAATTAGCATAATTTTTAAGTATCAAAATTACTGAGGAAAAAGTTAAAAAAACAAGAACAGTTATGTGAAAAATATTTGGAAAATACAATGTATCTCGCTCATTATCAGCTACACATATCTCATTATTACATTTTCTCTCAGTCATCCCTGAAACTGATGTGTTTTTAAATTTTTTGTTTTTCACATTCAGCCCTCAATCAACTGATCCTAGAAATCGCAGATACCCATCCATCACCCCGACAGAAACTGGTGAGATATTTCTTCTCTCTGACTTCCATCTGTCCGTCTTTTAAAGTTTGCTGTTGTCACATTATTACTCGTAACTTTCAGACACGTTCATCTATCTGAACCATCCTTGTTCTTTTTTCATTCTTTCCTACAGAAAGTAATCCCAGTTACGAGAATTCACCAGATGGTAAGACCACATTTTCCATTACAAATTAGTTTGTTGTTTCCTCTTGTAATGAATAATTTATGCTGATAAACAACAAAATCTGAAGTCATTTTTATTTGATGCACATGCAGCAAATCACACGAGACTCCTGTAACTTAAGCATTAAAACATTTTTCAGCTGTAATATATGAAAATTTGCCACCTTGTTGAAAACCAAGCGCCACCCAAGTCCCAGTACGTCACCCACCACATTACCACCAATTCAAATCCCCCTCCCCCATGGAAATCTGTCAGACCATAGATGGAAACGCAGTGTGACGAGGTGACAATTCTGACTGATATCAGGCAAGAACTAAGCTTGATGTATTGACCTTCCGGTGTTGTGATCACTTTTGGACTGCTTGATCATACTGTGGATACATCTGATCCAGTTTTCGCAGAGTGCTTTAGAGTTCCATGTTCTTCCCCCTTAGAAACTTTTAGTCCAGTCCTGATTTGACGGTGAGAAAGCCCCTCTTTGCTCAGAACAACAACATGTTTCCTGCTAACACAATGCTACTTAGTGAGTAATAATCTGCTGGAAACTTGAGGCACAGCTGTATTTATAACAGGTGAAGACTGGCTGTAAATTGAGTTGCCTGAACGAGCTTCTGATGAATAAGAGTGTCATCTGAACGCTTCACAAACCAAGGAAGTCTCACCTTTTTTTTAACGTTGTCAATGCCACAAACATACTTAAATTTGATTGCTGACCCAGAAATCTTAAATGTTTCTTCTTTATTTTACATGTCATAACTTAATACCTTTTTAAATGTTTCTTAATCTTCAAACTTTTTGATTATTTCTATATTTATGTGAAAATATTTGAGATTTTTAAGACTTTTGGACCCAACTCAATAGTTTAACTACATCAAGCTCATAATATTTTTACTTGTAATGAAGTATTTTTACAGTACTGTATTGAAGTGTTTATGTAAAGATAATAATGCAAATTCATTTTCAGTTTTGCAAATTTTCCAGACTAACCTGCTGTTTAAAATGTTAAATCAGCCTTTAAATTGGGTGACTGCATTACGACTTGTTCAACAATTGAAACACAAAGTTTAGGACTCGGTCTTGACTCAAACTTGAGACAGACAGTTGTGACTTTCAGATCAATGAATGTGAATATATTCTGCTTCATTTTGTGATGTTAATGTGTTTTTTTTTTCAGGACCTGATTACGTAAACCCTGAGAGCTACACGGACCAAGACTACATGTAGGTTTCCTCTTTCTGCTGCGCCTGCGTGGATTTCTTCTTTCTCATTTGTTTATATTGTCTCGTCTGATCCGGTCATCTCTTCTTCTCTGGTTCCTGCAGAATCGTGTTGCCCGATGGTGGAGCTCCTCTGACCAATCAGAGCCGAGCCTCAACGCCCAGTTCAGGTACCATAAGAGACAAAAAGAGAGTTTATCATCCGGCAACTCTGAGATCAGTTTATAAATGATAAAAACAAGCCAGTTTTATTTATGTTTGATTGTACTTTCTTTTTATTTAATGACTTGTTTAATAATACAGAGAAAGAAACTAACTGAATATAAACCACGTCCCTCCAGGAAATCGCAATAATTAACGCAAATTCAAGAAATCTCCACAATATTTGCAAGAGCTTGAAATTTTGATAAGTTGCCGCAACTGTTCTGCATGAATTGGCCAAAACAACCAACATTTCGTGTCGTGGTAACTTATGTCATCAGTAGTAATGCCAGATGTGAAATGTTTAAGTATCGTACCAGAGGCTTAAAATGATCGTAGTTTTTAGAAAATCATCAAGAGAACAAATAAATATAAATGTGTAATATCAGAAAACTGCCTGTGCTGAATGCAACATATACTGTGTTCACTAAACGCGCCACAAAATCCCACCTAGACAAACATTTCTAAGTTACTGATGTAAAATATCTTGTCAAAGAAAAAAACATGCATGCTAGAAGCTATTTAGACATTGTGATGTTTAGATGTTGCTCTGGACATCCAGGCTACTGTCCAGTTTGTTGCGTTTTTCCTCTGCGCTGTATCATACATCGTTGGACTTTTGGCATTATTGATCGTACGTCATACACAGAGGGCAAAGTTATTGTACAAATATGATAATTATTGTACATCTGGCAGTGCTGGTCATCACAGTGCCTTCAGATGGAAGAAACAACAGCATCTATAAGTTGGTGTCTTCTAGCCAAAGGAGATCAACTACAAACTAAAACCTCAGAGTTTTAGTTTTCTTGGACCACAGCCAACGACTCCTCAGTGGAGATTTGATTGAGAGGAGATGCAGTGTATCAGAAAACACTGAACTGTAGTTCCATGTAAAAATGAAGCTAAATTTCTACGTTAATAGGTTTATTTTACTGGCATTATTGACTGATATTTAGTGTTAATGTTAAGGTGAAAGTTCATTAAATAAAGGCTTATAATGGTATAAATGGCCCAGTACATTTTGAACCCATGGTTAAAAATAGAACTGAAATATAGTTGGTTCTGTGATATGCGATATGCTTTTTTTTTTATCAAAGTTGGTGACTAAATACGACTCTTCATTGGTAGTTTTATTTTGTCCCAGTTCCTGCAATTTTACTGCACAATAGAGCACATAACACTCTGTAAATCACATCTCAATTTAGCATTTTGGGCTCCAGTAATCCCCAAAAAACTGATAAACATTGTCATCTGTCTGTTTTCATCCACAGATACTCAACATGATTACGAGAATATCAACAAAGGTGAGTTGGTTCAAATGTGTGCTGATGCAGTTTCCTTTAAACACTATTAGTCATAACACAGTCGTGGGATGTCACTAAGTATAAGTCATTTTCTTTTTTATGTTTATCCTTCTTCCTTTTGACATTGTTCATAAGAATTCACGTATTTATGCAGCTGTATTCACATTCACCATTTTCTTCTTCAGAGGAGGAAGAGGACAGAGACTATCTGAATGTGGAACCACTGCACAGTGAGTTGAAAGTTTAATTCTACTGTGTTTTTTAAGTAGTAGTAGCAGTGCTAACGCTAACACAGCCTACACAAAGTTAGCTCTACGGGTAATGAAAAATGAACTGTGAGTGTCCCAAACATCCAGCAGCACAGATTAAAAACAACTCACATAAGTAATGTTAGCTTAAAATGAAAAAGATAACGTTAGCTTAAAATAAAAATAGAACGTTAGCTTAAAATAAAAAGAACGTTAGCATGAAAGATAAAAAGTAATGTTAGCGTAAAATACAAAAAACTAATGTTAGCAAAGAAGATAAACAATATTAGCGTGAAAAATAAGAAGTAAAGTCAGCATAAAATATAGAAAAGAAATGTTTGCAAAAAAAAAAGTAACGTTAGCATAGAAAATAAAATTTAGCATAAGAATCCTGCTGTTTCCGTGGAGTATAGCACACACTGGACAAAGCCTCACTCAAAAGAAATTATATGAATCCTGGATTTAATCAGTATTATTGATCAGCCACAGGATCAGTTCAGACTCATGATTCATATTGCTTCATGTGTTCATTGTTTTAAACTCGGGTGTGGTGACGGCGCTGCTGGAAAATTAGTTACGTAGCTCACTCCCAATCTCTCAATATCCTGTCTCACCGGTTACAGAGCTTATAAACTGATTATTAGTAAGTTACATTATTTCTTGTTTCTGTCACAGATCTGGTAGTGCGACATGCTTCCAATGAGAGCAAGAGGACGTCCATGTCCATAGCTGAATATGGTACTATGCCGCTTTGACATATAGCATACTTTGAGCCCATCCCTCTCATGTTAAGATTTTTTTTTTAAATAAGCACTGAAATATTATTGTTTCTGTGATATGCAGTATGCTTCTTATCCAAGGAAGTGTCACTCAAAGTCGCAACACCCTTAATTACGCATAACTTTATAACTTTAAGCCTTAATAAAATGAAACCCCCCCGTAAATTTTTTGTACCAAGCCGAAAAACATGTTTATTTCTGCTGGAAAGGCATTTTAACATATCGGTCTGTGGGGATTGACTCGCTTTTGGAGCCTCAAGTGGCCATTTGAGGAACTGCAGTTTTTGGCACTTCCACGTTAGCTTAATTTTTTCAGCCCTGAAGGCATTAGTGTATGATAAGAGCTGGATAGGGCGCCACTGCTCAGCCTTGCAGCCATTTTTCCCAGTGGTCACTCATGATATCGCAGCAAAAAATCCCTGTGGCCCAAAAAGCATTTTCCTCATAGACCTCCACTGTAGAAGAGACGCCGGTAAAACTGTTGACAGGACTGTTTGGTTTACTTTGAATTATGGTGTATATTCATGACGTTGTTGACCTTTTGAGCTTTCATCTTAGACCATCGTCAGCAAAAAATGTCCACTTGTACACATGAAATCAAAATCCGTGGATGAACTCTTTACATTCTGAAAGCTCTCCGCAGTTTCCCATCACTAATCTGTTTGATCTGATGTTTGATTTTCATGTTTTTCCAGCTGAAGAATCGGCTCAAAGTGACAGCGACGACGACGATGATGGGAATTACGTCAATCAACCACCAGTAAGTTCACGTAAGCTCGTTGGTGTTTAGATGTTTTTGTTTTTTTTTGTCCTGAAGCACCCGTCGCTCAAGTTTTTGTTTTTCCTTTCAGTTGATCCACAGCCAGCACACAGACTGACGAGGGAATGACCTCTGACTGCCTGACCGTGAGCTTTTTCCACTGCTGACTCCCATTTTTTTTTTTTTTTTAAATGTTCCTACTTTGCTCTTGTGACGGCGTTTAACTGCTGACGTTGTTTATTTAAACTGCTGCACGACTGAGAAAAGAAACAGGAAAAAAAAAAAAAACTCTCGTGGAGTAACGATGTGGAGAACTGAAACTCACATCTCTCAGTTCCTGAAGGTTCATCCTGGCACACTTGTGATCTGTAGGGGTAAAAAAATAAAAATAAAAAGGCAGTGAGAGGTTTCACTTTTATGATTTCCACTCCCACATTCTTAAAGGATTAGTCTGCTGATATTCTTTATTTTCCTTCTTGTCAACAAATCTCTGACATATATCTGATTTCCTTTGTGCCATAGAGCTCCCTCATATGTTTCTCCCTTTATTCCATTAAGGCTGCAACTAATGTTTAAAATCATTAATTGATCTGACGATTATTTTCTTGATTAATCGATTAGTCGTTTGGTCTATAAAATGTGAGAAGTTTAAAGGGGAAATGTCTCTTAAGTGGAACCACGAACAGCAAATAGACATCTGAAACATGACAAAGCGCCCCAACAAGATTCTGCTTTTTTTGTAAGAAGGTTTGAATCCACTAGTTTAATCTTTAACTGTGTGTTGTATTTTAGAAGTTAATCAGCTGATCATGTGGTTTGCTTAATGTAAAATCTGAAAGTAAAGTACAAGTAAGTACCTCAAAATCATACTTAAATACAGTACTTGAGTAAATGTACTTAGTTACTTTCCACCACTGCTAAACGATTAATCAACTAATCATTGCATCAATTTACCCATTAATAACGATGAAATTAAGGACTTTCAGGGGGATAATTAATGGATAAGAGATTCTTAATAGATTATCTGCACAGATTAAGGGGAAAAACTAACCCTTAATTTTATAACCATATTTCAATTAAGGTAAAAATCTACAGTTTTTGGTCAATATTCGGTTTTTACCCTTTAAACTTACATGTGGAGTGACTCTGCTTGAGGTAAATCATGTTGCAGCTGGCAGTCAGGTTTTACCTCCTTAAAACCACCTTGATCTGTGCATATAATCCATTAAAAATACCATAATAGATTATAATCTATTTAATTTATCCATCAAGTGTCTCCATGTTTGGTATGAACGCCTGAATTTGCCCATAATTAAAAATGAAGGTCCTTTTAAAGAACAAATTAAGTGGTACATACAGTATATCTAATATTTTGAGACAACAGAGAATAGATCCGCAGCAAATGAATGTGTAAATTAGTAATTAATAGAATAAATAAATCACATTACGGTGTATTTAATGGGTTTGGATTTTGCTTTTTCAAACTGATGGACACATTAAGGGATCTTTGCCTACTTTAATCTAAGATTAAGTGTTTTCAGGGGTAAAATGAGGAGTAATTATTGGTATTTAGCTGATTCTTGTTTCATTACCATGAATGAAACAATATATTTAAAGATCTTCAGTAAGAACCAACGAGCTCGGAGACACAGAGCGGGGACAGAGGAAAGTATTGAGAGACGGTTGGAACATTTTGTTGGGTTTTTTTGGTGTTTTCATGAGATTTGTTGACAATAAGAAAAATAAAGAATCTTATTTAATTCTTTAATCACATGTGAGGAATATGAGAGACACTGGCATCTCCATGACAAGAAGAAATGATTTGTTTCCAAACTTTTACCTGCACTATTTAGAGCTATTTTGATTATTTTTTGATAATCTTAAAGTCTAAAAATAGTCAGAAAAGAGTGAATATGACTCAGTTTTCCAGCGTCTAAGGTGACGTCTTCAAATGTCAGAGCCCAGATTTATCCAACTGTATCAAATCTGTCTTAAAACAATACCAGCATACAGATACAGATGTGTCAGCAGAGTGAAAATATTCACAATAACAACAGATTGATGTCTCATCAGGCATCATTAACAGGGCAGTTCAGACAGTTTGTCTCCATTTAACTCTTCTGTATCAGTCAGGAGAGTTAAATTCTGTAGTTTTTTAAAAGTAATTTTTAACGAACTATTACAGTTTTTTATTTTTTTATTGGTTAACCTTTTTTCTTCACAGTGTCCGTCTAACATAATTGAGAGGTTTAGACCACACTGGTGGTGTGTATGTGATATGTTTGAGCTTTATTTTGTTTTTTACTGACAACTCCTGAGAATGTCCAGTCATACGTTTGTTTTTAGTGTATTTATGTGTCGTTACCGTCTTGTCCTTTGGATCTGTTTCTAATCGTGTGTAACAGAAATGTATGGGGTTTTTTTTTTGTTTGTTTGTTTGTTTTTTTTAAATAACTACACTTCAATTAAACCTTTACAAAACGTTAAAACTGTTCTAGATTTCATTCCTTACGCTAACACTTCTAACAAATGTTGAACCAACAGCTTATAGAGGAAGAGGCCGACGTTTTGTGAAATCAATTGTTTGCAGTGAAGGACGTAAATTTACTCAGCTTCTGATCTTCAGCTGAGTGTAATGCAACACGCGTGTCATCAGTATATAAAGTATTTAAAGAAATCGTTTGTCATTTTGGAAAATACACTAATTTGCTTTCTTGTCAAATGAAACTATTAATGATATCTGTGCTTTAATAGCTTAGCTTAGCTAATTATCTTAAATAAGACAGCTAGTCTGAAGCTAACAAACCCCTGAAGCTCACTGAGTAACACGTTATATCTGATTCTTAAAAGTCTGTACAAAAACCAAAGTGTAAAAACCTCAGTTTCTGGTTTTTAGGGGAACTGGGAACTATTGAAGTGGCTGGAACTATTTCTTGCAAAATGACAGTTGGTGCAGTGACCAGAACTTTTTCGTGGTGAGCAAAAGTCAGGCGAAGCATGTGGAACTATTTATCATGAAACAAAAGTCAGTTCTATTTCTTGTTGGGCAACGATTGGGTGAAGTGAGTGGCACTATTTATCATTGAACAAAAGTCAGGTGTGGTGACTAGAACTATTTCTAAAGCGACTGGAACTATTTCTTGCAAAATGACATTTGGTGCGGTGACTGGAAAGTTTTCTTGTTGAACAACAGTCAGGTGAAGCGACTGGACAGTCTGCAGACTGTATCTGGACCTGGAGATGCAGAGCGGATGGATACACTGTTGTTTGTCAAGAAATAGTTCCAGCAGGAGACAACCTAAACTACCACAAACTGCCAAATCAAACAAAAGAGATAAAACATGTTAGTTTGTGAGCAACTAGAACTGTTGATGTTTTCATCATCTAACTTGGAAATAAAGCAAATTAGCACTTTATTTCCCAAAATGTTGAAATTACTCCTTTAATATTTTTCCTCCTGCTCACTGTTCTTAAAGTAAAGTAGTTGTTGTGTAGTAATGTAGTAGTGTAAAAGTCTGCAGAGCATTAGTACCCAACAATAACTGAGAAAAATGAAGTTGTGTGTCGTAAACATTCAGAGTCGTTGTTGCTTTTAAATAAATTAAAAAAAAGTTCAGGATTTGTTTTTTTTTTTTTTCAGTGGTTTTATTTGTCTGTAAAAGGAGAAAAGGTGGGACGGGGAGAAAAGAACGATGTTTCCACTGTCGTCAGTCCAAAAGTTTCCACCAGTGATCGTCTTCAGTCCAGCTTGTGTCCATGTGTAAAAAAAAGAAAGAAAGTCTATACTTACATATTAAAAATCCATAAAACTTTCCCCTAAAAGACGACGGAAACGTCCCATGACGAGACGTTTCTGTCTTCATCTGCGTTTCTAAGAGAGCCGGGCAGAAATAAGAGCTTGATAATAATTTGATGGCAGGAGGTGGGAATGTTACAAGTTGAGCGGGACAGTGGGGGAGTTTCGTCACACAATAATGCTCTTCGTCATTTTTCCTCAACGCAGCCGTGATGCTTCAGTTTGCAGAGTGGTGGAAAGACAGCTGCTGGGCGTGGTGGGCCTGGACCTGAACAGCTGGAAGACACAAAGAAAACATGTTTTACACAAATATTTCTTAACATTTTTAATTACAAAATGATCCCAAATAAATTATGTTACTCGTGGTGGGCTAAGATGTTTTTTCACATCTGATTCTTTGGTTAAAGGCGACAAATGCATCCAAAGAATACAAGTATAAATCTCAGCGTCTTGTTTGATTTCAACTTTGAGCAGCAGAAACACGCTTTTAGAGAGACAGATATTCTTTGCTGATCCCAAAAGAGAGGACAAGAGGAAAAAATATAAAAACAAAGACCCTGATTACACTTGGTTTTAAAATGCATCTTGGGTGATTGGATTGGAAGTGGACAGCGCTAAATAAAAGTGTGAACAACCACTAAGGTGCATTTTGATCCGGGACACATTGGACCACATATCTTTCAAAGATACAAACACATTTTATCTCATATAAAATACGGACCGTGACGTCACCCAAGCCTCTAGTGTAGCGATTTGGCCGTCGCCATCTTTGGAGCCTGAAGTGACCATATTTGGGCGGCAGGGCTGAGCTGACAGTGCTAGCTGCTAGCTCTGTTGGTTAACCATGATAATGCTAATGCTAATTTTCACTAGTGAAAAACAGTCCTAAAACCTTTTTTTTTTTTAGGCGACCACAATGTTACCATTAACTTTAGTGAAGTGAAAACACGCTGTGAGATAGCAGCAGCTACGCCTAAACGCCATGGTTACGTCACGTAAGCCCTAAAGCATACGCTGCTTTATCATCAAATTTAAATTAAATGGAATCATTATTTACTAAATGAACATCATGCTGTGTTGAAGAAGACTGTAAACTAGTGATTGAGAGCATAAACTCATCAGGAAACAGTTTACTGAGCTGATAAATCAGAGAGAAGTAGAATCATTTTCTCACTGACTTCCATACAATCAGCTGGTAGAGTCGCCCCCTGCTGGCCGACAGAGAGAATGCAGGTTTTTGGCACTTCATTGCTGCTTTGGCTACAGACAGTAAAGGACTCAGCTGGCAGACTTTAACCAGATTAAACAGATTTGAGCCTCTTTATACTGACTCACATTACAGAAATGATTTCAAGGTTCTTTTAAGTATTTTAAGGCACTAAATGGTCTTGACTCCTCCTCCCAGTCAGTGCCGGGGGTCCTGGGTTTACCTTGGGGGGGTCCAATGTAGAAGTGTTGTGGAGCTCCCTGTTGGGGCGGCGGGCCGTGCTGGGGGTTGGAGCCGCTGCCCTGCTGAGGGGGGGCGTAGTGCAGCATGACGGGCGGGCCGTGGCCGGCGGAGTGGTGCGGTCCTGATATGCCCGCTGAGACGTGAGCCTGCGGACGACAAACACAATGTTAACATTTACTTTACATCAATACTATCAATCATACATCCCACAAACTCCCCCAAAGTTTCCTGTTTCTGTGACGTCACCTGTGTGAGCTGGCTGATGGAGGGGAAGCCGTGGGGCAGCTGGTGGGTGGGGAGGCTGTAGCCCTGCATGGTGTAGGAGGCCTGCGGGGAGCTGTGGCCCGGCGGCAGGTTAGGGGGCGTGGGAGCCGACAGACCTGCTGCAGAGTGGAACATGGACTGAGGCTGAGGACCGCCCTGACCCGTCTGAGAGGGAAAACAGAGAGTTAAAAGTAAAGATAAACATCTGAGGTTCATCGTATAACGTCACAGGAAAAGATAACAATAACCTTAACTGATGAAATCTTAAGTCACAAAGAAAACAAAGCTGCTCAGATTATAGATGCTGTGAGGTCAGTTTACAGCATGTTCGTCGAGCCTCTTTCACGCAGAGTTCCTGGTAAATTAATGGCTGAACCTTTCACACATACAGCTACAATAAGGAACATTTCCATCTTGCACCTTCGACATTTTCCCTGAAATGTTACGAAGTCTTGAAGCGGGAAATTGATGGTACAGATTAGGCCCACGCAGGAAATGTTCCTGAACAACAACAGTTGACAACACTCATGATGGAAACGCTGTCTGGTTTATTGTCAGTAGCTTCAGATGTCAGCAGCAGCAGCTTCCTCACCTGACTGTGTCCCGGACTGGGAGCTGTGTGCTGGGGTGGGGGCTGATTCCCAGTGGGAGTGCTGGAGGGCTGAGGATGGTGGATGGAGCCCGAGTGGTGAGAGAACGACTGAGCTGAGAGAGAGAATAAAGAACAGACAGAAGAGGTACAGAGAGAAGAAAAGCCAGAACTTAGCAACAACATGACTTAAATGTTTAATCACTTTCACATCTTCCACTGACTTTCAGGATTCTGATGTTTCAAACTGAAGATACAAATAACCAGTCTGCAACTTCTGTTCACATGCTAAAAAACACAAAACCTTATTAAAAGGTTTTTTTATATAAATAAGAGATTTAGAAGCAGACAGATAACCAGAGATCTTCTAATTATACAGCAGTGGGCACCTTCCCAGTAGACCAGAAAGCTCCCAGTAGACCAGAAAGCATCTATCTTCAGCAGCTCATCCAGGGAAAACTCAACTACATTTATAAAACTTGCAGCTTTATTTGGTAAGAAAACTGTTCTGCCTTTCATCTGATGTGACAGATAAAGCACTGATTGCTTACCGAACATGGCCTGCTGGGGCCCCGGCGGGCCCTCGGACTGGCCAGGGTACTGGGGGCCAGGAGGACCCATGGGCTGAGGAGGGGCGCCGGGCGTCAGCATCCTGGCTCCGCTCTGCAGCATCGAGTACACCGGCTGGAATCAGAAGACACAGAAGACTTCAGCAACTACTACAAAACTACTTTTTTTTTTTTTTTTTAAAGAGAATAATAATATATTTTGAAGTTTGGAGGTCTAGTTGATGATGATTTTAAGTAACACTGAGAATATTTAATGTGATAACAAACACGTCTGACTGAAACAACAATATAAATGTCACACAGTATAACGGGACAGAGAGCACAGTGAACTCAGCGATCTGTATTTCTCTGTTTAGCGTCTTCATGCTAGGCTAACGTAACGTTGCTAACTTTGGAGCTAACTCCCTTCACTTTTCCAGCACTTGGAGAAACAACAGACGTGACTTTTCATCATTTAACTGACACACTGTAGTCTGTGCTGTACATTTACTGCCAGACTGACAACTTACCGCTAACCTTTTCCTCTGCTCCGCTCGTATCCACCGTCACTTTCTCTGTGTCTGACTGGCGTTAACTGTTACACTCGTAACCGTTACACTCGTAACCGTTAAGCTCGTTTCCCAGGCAATGACACAGCGGTTAACTCACATCCCGAACAGCGCTGCACAGACTCCCAAACACTAAATATTTCTGAATGAGTGGATATTTGGCGTTAATTCTGGCATTTTTTTTTTTTTTTGTCCTGGGGGGGTTCTCTCTGATATAATTGTAGGGGAAACACTGATTCAACAACAGTTAGAAGTCTCCGCTAGTTTGGGCGAGTCCAAAGTTGTGAAAACATCGGGGGTGCTTTGAATACTCCCCCGTTTTCCCATATCGACCAACTAATCGACTAGTGCAGCAGACTACAGCACTAGATATCAAGACATAAAACTGTATAATCATCACATATTATTTATATTTTCTGCACCTATTTACATTTATATAAATCTTACAAAAATTCTGATTAAACTTATTTTATTGAGTGATTGTTAGTAGCTCAAGATGACGCCTCAAATGTCTTGCTTTGTACAAACACACAAACATGTAGCCAGAATCAGAGAATTTAGGAACCAAAAAAACATCCAAAACGATTCACTGATCAACTGAAAATCAAAGTAGAGACAAAAGAGGAAAAGACAACTGAACTGAGGGGCTGCATAAAGGACCAGTAGAAGATAAATAAGGAGTTTTTAACTGGAAATCATGTAAAGATATTACAGTAGAGCCCCAGAATATAAATATAGAGCTGGAAATGTGCAGAATATGTCTCCTCTTTAGGTTAAATTATTGTAGATGAGTTTCAGGATCATCACAGTTAAAGTGAGTGAAGTCTTCTCTGATAGAGCCTTTTTTACAGCCTCACAGCCCAAATAACTCTGTGAAACATATGAAAGTGGGTCAGATGAGCATTTTTATCATCTCAGAGTTTCTATCTGACTCTGACTGGAGGATCGAAACAGGAAGTGAGCAGTCGTATCTTTAACCTTTAAAGACGAACACACTCTGCTGCTCTGCTGCCGTACCTGTCCGTGGTAGTGGGGTGGCATGGCCTGGATCACCTGCCCGTACTGCAGGTAGGACTGCGGGTACGGCGAAGCCACCAGCGGCGGTCCGGCTGCCGAGGCCGCGGCTGAGATCATGGGGGAGGCTGGAGAGGGGTGGTGGTCCTGACGCGGTCCCACCACCGGGCCTGACACGGCACAACAGACATGACAAATGATATCAGGATGAAAGATTTGGGGAAAATATTACATTTTTCTGGCTAAACAAATGAAATGAAACTTCAGGCCTGTATCGGTCGTCTGTGTACGTAAATTTAATGCTTTAAAACATCAGATTAAAGAGCGTCCTGCTGCCACATATAATGTTTACACCCATCCAGGAGTTTTATTGCACTTTTCTTGTTTCTTGTCTCCATATTAATCTAATAAATGTTCAATTCCTGTCAGTCAGCTGCTCATCGGCTCTCTTTTCAAACAAGGAAACATCAGAGAAGTTTATCTGCAGTAAAAATGATTCATTTGAAGCTGGATATACTTTAAAT
Organism: Euthynnus affinis; assembly: GCA_029490765.1. Lineage (NCBI taxonomy): Eukaryota > Metazoa > Chordata > Actinopteri > Scombriformes > Scombridae > Euthynnus > Euthynnus affinis. Next base: position 14,118,634 of record CM055856.1, on the reverse strand, counting down.
TACTGAATTATCATCTAATAAATAGAAATAAATAGATGATAGTAAGGCTACAATTAAATCAATTTTCATTATTAATCTGTTGATTGTTTTCTTGATCATCAGTTAGTTTGTTCAGCGTTTAAACAGCTGAAGGTGACGTCAGTTTACTGTCATGGAGGAAAATATTCACATTTAAGAAGCTCAAACAAGAGAAATTTGGACATTTTTTTTTACTTAAAAATGACCTCAAACGATTGATTATAAAAATATTTGGCAACTAATCAACTAATCATTGCAGCTGTAATTCAGTTTATTATCACAGGTGATTACAGAAGCCAGAAAATATTCACATTTGAGAACAAAAGCTAATAAAAAGTAAATAAACAAACAAACAAAAAGGTTTTCTGTCAATCAAACTGATTTATTGACTAATCGTAGCAGGTTTGGAGGATTCTGGATTCTGAACTGTTTGCTTTATTTTATTATTTAACGCTCCACACAGATCATTTTCTTCTTCCTGCTAATCATCTGCAGAGACACGTGGAGCATAAACATGAATAAACAGTGAACGTTTACCTTTGGTTCTGGGATATTTGCCCTGGTTGACAGCCGACATGGTGTACTGATACAGCTGAGGAGCCTGAACACAAAACAAGGACGCGTCATTAAAACGGTTCTCTTCGAGCTCCGCCTGAATAACAACAGCAACACCGACTGACGTGACGGACGGCTTCAGACCTGAATGGAGTGCCCTTGGATGGGGATGGGCGACACGTAGGACAGGTAGTGACCCGGCGGGCTGCTGTAGATGGCGCCGGCTCCCGGTTGTCCTTGAGGAGGCAGGATGAGCGAGGGGCTGGGCTGCGTGGGGCGAGGCGGGGTGGGAGTCGACGCAGGCTTCTGTCACGACATGCGACCAGAGTCATAGATGAACAGAGTGGTGTTATCATCATATTATTATTTAAACTTTAGTTTTTCAGTCATTTTAAGTCACATGTGTGAGAAAAACCTGTTTCACTGATGGACACACTGGGAACACTGGGAGCCTTTTGGTTCAGTTTAGGGGCTAAAAAAGACAAATGTGTGTGCGTGTGTGTGTGTGTGTGTGTGTGACTAACCAGTGTTGCGTTTCCTTTTATGGGAAGAAATTCTTTTGCGTTGGGATTCAATGTTGAGTTTTTCACTTGCCTGCAATAAAAAAAAACCCAAAAAAACAAGAGTGAAGATTATTCAGCTGTAAAATATATATAATGAAAAAAAGGATTTATATATCTGAAATGGTCTCTCCTTGTAGAATAACATCATCATTTCAGATATAAACCTTTTTTCAGAAGCATAATAACAGACAGTAAAGAACAGAAAGTTCATGTCATCAAAAAATCAATACAAGAAGCCTGGAGTTTAACGTTTTCTATGATTGATGAAGTTTCTCTGTCACAGAGTTGCTATGCAGGAGGCTGTTTTTTATATATATGTATTCAATTATTTCATTGAACAACAAACTCGATGTTCAGGAGTCTCCTGGATGATGCAACAATCATTTATGTTTACGTTTCATTCATTTTAATATATCAATCAATCAATCAATCAATCAAACCTTTAGCATTCTGTGACGTTGTGGTGGAGCGTTAAACCGGGCTGCAACTAACGATCAATATCAATTAATCTAGATTTAATCAATTAGTTGTTTTGTCCACAACTCAAAAACATTCAGTTTACTGTCACAGAAAACTAAAAAAAAACAGGAAATATTCACATTTAAGACGCTGCAATCAGAGAGTTTGGACTTTTGTTTCTTAAGGAATGACTCCAAATGACTAATCAATTAATCAATTAATCTCTGCATCAGACTGCCTGATACTGTGGAGAACTAAAGGCAAGGCAGGTTTATATGTGTAGCACGTTTCAGTTTTTACATGCATAATAAAAACAATTCAAACAGAATATAAAAGCACGACGAGTAGAAACAGAAACAGAAATAAAAACTATTAAAAAGTGTTAAATTTGTAAATAAAAAGAAGCTAAAAAGGAAAGAAGATAAAGAGCAGAATAACAGTAACAGAGCAGCGTGTTTATGTTGTAACCTGCTGGATTTACTGTGCGTTACTTACGCTGTGGAAGCCGCCTCCGCTCGCTCGCCGCTCTCCGTACACGCCTCCTCGCCGCTGTTGGGCGGAGCCGGCTGCGGCGTCCCGGTCTGCCGCCCCTCTGGTCCGGAGGCCTGGGGACCAGCGGCCGCGGCGGGGCTCGGGGCGCCGGCGGCAGTGGGATTGGTGGTGGTGGTGGTGGGAGATGCATCGGCGGTCTGCTGCGGATCAGAGGAGGCGAGGGAGGCGACAGGTTTGGGGGAGGAAGAGGAGGAGGAGGAGGAGTCGGCAGGCGGAGGAGGAGGATCTGCGGAGGATGGGCTCGCTGAGGGAGAAGAGCTGGGCTGCAGCTGAAGAGACGGAGAGGAAGAGCGGCGAGAAACGTCAACAGCTGAACCTTCAGAGGGTTGAGAGATGAGAGATGACCCCTGACCCCTGACCCCTGACCCCCCTGACATCACAGCAGTCTTACCCTGAACTCTTTGCCGAACTTGCGGAGCTCCTCCAGCTGAGATCTCTGCTGGACTGAGGGAGCTGAGAGGAGAGGAGAGGAGAGGAGAGGAGAGGAGAGGAGGAGAGGGGAGGAGGAGGAGAGAGGGGAGGAGGAGGAGAGGAGGAGGAGAGGAGAGAGGAGGAGAGGAGAGGAGAGGAGAGGAGAGGAGAGGAGAGGAGAGGAGAGGAGAGGAGGAGAGGAGGAGGTAAAGTCCGTCATGTGAGCTGCTGTTTATGGATTAAAGTAGAAAAACAAATGAGAAAATGAGAGAAATCTTTTACCTTTGCTGGTTTTTCCTTCCTGTGAAGCGGACAGACTGTCAGTTCGATCTTTAGCTGCTGAGCTCAGGATCTCATTCACTGCAACAACAACACATGCACATTATCACCAATCCAGCAGATACATGATGATAAAACTTTCCTTAGGAGTTATAATACATATAAATAATATTATATATATATAATAATAACCGTCTCACCATCGACAGGGAAGAGCGGGGTGGGGCCGGAGGGTTTAGTGGTGGTTGCCGCGGTGACGGTGGAAGGGGAGGAGGAGTCCGGGTAGGTGGGGCCAGCGAGGGGGAGGTCCTGGGGAGGAGCGTCTGGTTTCTGAGCACGAGACACTGATGGGGGGAGACGAGAGAGAGAGAGAGAGGGAGAGAGAGAGGGAGAGAGAGAGAGAGAGAGAGAGAGAGGGAGAGTGAGAGAGAGTGAGAGGGAGGTGATGATGAAAGGATTCACAAAGAAAACAAACTCAAACTGTAAATGAAGTGGTTGCTAAGGTGGTCTCTATGATGCTCTCTAAGATGGTTGCTAAGGTGGTCTCTAAGGTGGTTGCTAAGGTGGTCTCTATGATGCTCTCTAAGATGGTTGCTAAGGTGGTCTCTAAGGTGGTTGCTAAGGTAGTCTCTATGATGCTCTCTAAGATGGTTGCTAAGGTGGTCTCTAAGGTGGTTGCTAAGGTGGTCTCTATGATGCTCTCTAAGATGGTTGCTAAGGTGGTTGCTAAGGTGGTCTCTACGATGGTTGCTAAGGTGGTTGCTAAGGTGGTCTCTATGATGCTCTCTAAGGTGGTCTCTAAGGTGGTTGCTAAGGTGGTCGCTAAGGTGCTGTCTAAGGTGGTTGCTAAGGTGGTCTCTAAGGTGGTTGCTAAGGTGGTCTCTAAGATGGTTGCTAAGGAGGCTGAACTGAGGGGCTGCATAAAGGACCAGTAGAAAATAAATAAGGAGTTTTTATTCCAGTAGAGAATATAAATATAAATATAAATATAAATATAAATATAAATATAAATATAAATATAAATATAAATATAAATATGTGGAAATGTGAAGGTTATGTTTCCTTATTTAATGAAATAAAACATTTTACGGTCGTGTTTAACAGCGTCAAACCGTCGTCTGTCAGATGAGTGTGTTTTTTGTTCGGTGTGTTTTGTGCAGACCTGCAGGTGTAGACTGGGAGTTCTGGGAGTTCTGGGAGTTCTGGGAGTTCTGGGAGTTCTGGGTCCGCAGGGTTCGGCTGCTCTGAAGTCTCTGGGATTTCGGAGAAGTTCTGGACGCAACTGAGAGAAACAGACAAACACAAACAACCTGAAGCTGATTAACTGTTGACAAAGAATAAACAAATAAATAAAAAAAGTTTCTGTATGTTTCCTTTAACAACAAATAAATATGTTCGTTTAAGACTGTTAGTTTTATTATTAATCTGCTCTGAACGAAGCGTTTCATCCATTAAAGCTGCAAACTGTGAGCCACACTCGGCCGGGTCGGGTTCGGTTCGTACCTCCGTTCACAGATGAGCGAGCGGTGTCCGCCAGCGCCTGAGGATGTGACAGCGAGTGCGGGAGCGCGTGATTGGTGCAGGGAGGGCTGCCGGCCGCCGGCGGGCTGCCCTGTGATTGGTGGGGAGAGTAGGTGGTTCTGACGGACAGCGGGCTGCTCCGATCCGAGGAGGAGGAGGAGGGTTTCGGGGAGGACGAGCTGGGCGGCGGGTGTCTGGAGGAGGAAGATGGCGGCGTGGCGGCGGCAGCTCGAGCGGAGGATCCCGCCCCTCTGCTGGCAGACAGGCCGATCTCTCTCGCCCTCTGAGGGAGAGGAATGTATTTACCCTCCCTGGAAAACACACAGGAGAAGAAGAAGCACTTTAATGTTTACAATTATAAACAATAACAGACACAAACGTTATTTCTGAGTCTGTTTCGTCTTTTCTGCTGAACTGAAAACACTTCAGAGGATTAAATTCACTACAGCTGCAGGTAAAACTGCAACTAACGATTACTTTCACTATCAGTTAATCTCTTTATTATTTAATTGTTTAGCTGTTTGATGAATAAAATGTCAGAAAATGGTGAAAAATATCGATCAGTGTGTCCAAAAGTCCTCAAATGTCTTCAACTAAAGCTGCGACGAAGAATCGATTATTTAGGAGCCGTTTGTGTTGATCTGTTTAGTTTTAAACCTGCAGGATTATTCTGGACACTAGGTGGCAGTGATGAGCTGCGGAGGGTCGTAGGTGACAGGAAACAGGAAGCACAAACAGTTCTTATCAGACTCACAAATACTTCTTACATGTGAATATTTTCTGTTTTTTTCAGTCTCTGTGACAGTAAACTGAATATTTTTGAGTTTGTGGACAAAACAAAACATTTATAGACGTCATATTGGACTCATTTATGTTATTTTATGTCAATTAATCAAGAAAATGTAGTTAGTTGGAGCCCTAATTTGAGGATTGTAGCTCAAACTTCTTCCTGTTTTGAAGCTCTGATCAGTAAATATTTAAATTATGACCTCTTGCTCTGCAGAAACAAACGTGCTGACGTTTAAACTGGTCGTACCTGCTGCTGCTGCTGCTGGAGGAGAAGCCGGGGCTGCTCCTGTCCTCTCGGACCACAGAGCTGTATCTGTCCTCTTCGCTCCGCCCTTCGTCGTTCTCCAAGGAAACCCGGCGGCGGGACTGAAGGCTGCCCTCGATCTCGCTGGCTACACGAGCCGCTCGCAATTCCCGCTGCCGGTAAACCTCGGAGTTCCCCTTCTCCAAAGGCATGCTGGGAAAAAACACAGAAGACGACAACAATAGATGAACACCAGATACTCCGGGAAGGTCGTTGTTGTTGTTGGGAGTAAAAAAAAAAAGCTGGTTTTACATTCACTCACGTGTACATGGAGAGGCTGGAGTCATACGTGGACTTGACGCCGTACGCCTCCTCGTTAAACTTGAACATCTCGTTGGCGTCCCAGCCGTTAGACTGAAAACAACAAAATACATCAACACATTTCTCTGGGTTTGAACATTAATGTAAGAACACAACTCAACAACATATAGAACATAGGTCTAGACCTGAGTGACAACAACCTGAAGGTTTCAGGAGAGAAGCTTCTGTCTGGTCGAGTTGTTTTTACACATTTTAATGAGGAATCATTACAGATTAGAGCTACAACATCTGTTCATTGTCTGTGTGTGTGTGTGTGTGTGTGTGTGTGTGTGTGTGTGTGTGTGTGTTTCTCCTCACCGTATCCGCCTCCAGCTCAAAGTTTTCTCCGTTCCCGTCTCCGTCCCACCTCTGCAGGACCTTCTCCCTGTGCTCGCCGTTCAGCCGTGACGAGCTGATGGCGGCGTCGGTGAACGTGTCTGTAAAACACAAACAGGTTCAATAAAACTGAACCGACCGTCTGCGGCGTCTCGGCGTCCTTTTCCAGACCAATCAGAGAGTTTTGAAGCAGATGTTGAGACTAAATCAAACAAACTCTGGTCTGGAGACGTTAATAAATGCTTTTATCTCATCATGTTTGGACTATAACTCTCTTTTCTCTTGTCTTAATTAATCTTCCATACGACACTTACAAACTGTCCAAAACGCTGCTGCGCGGCTTTTAACACCATCCAACAGACGCTCACATATATAACTCCTGTTTTAACCTCACTGCACGGCTTCCACTAAGTTCATTTTAACAGCTTGGTGCATCAGCCTCAGCATTTAGATCCATTATTTACCGCGCTACGTCTACCGATACGTCACTTCCTGTTCCTGTTTAATCACAGAAACGTCTCCAGAGGTCAGTGCGGTGTGTAGACGAGTCTCTGCTCTTTAAAAAGGTCCTTGAGGATCATGAAGAGTCCTTTAAAAAGCAGATAGAGACTCATCTGTTCAGACGTTTGTGATATTTTATCTGCTCTCCTTGTTTCATCTGATGTCTCTGCTTTTGATTTCTTTAACTGTGAAGAACCTGGTGAGTGTGAAAGATGTTAAATATATAAATAAATAAACTTTTCTTGCTTCCTCGACTCTTCTTTTTGCCTCTCTCTCCCTCTCTCTCTCGTTACCTCTGACAGCGAAGCTGAGGTCGACGTCGCGGCAGGTCATGGTCACCAGGTCGGCGGGGCTGAAGATCATCGTGTCTGTGATGTCTTCAATCTTAGGAGAGACGGACTGGCTGCCTCCTCCTCCTCCTCCTCCTCCTTCCTCGCCTCCTCCTCCTTCGTCTCCATCGCTGCGTTTATGAACGGCGTCCACGGCGAGCTCGCACTGTCAGACAGACGGTTAAACACATCGTTCAGTTATCTCGACTTGCCGCCGCTCCGCCGCCGCCAAAGCGTAAACAACGAGCGTGTTACCTGAGAGCTCAGCGTCTTGAAGATTCCTTCGTACACGGCGCCGTTTTTCACCCTGACATCGCAGGTGGAGCCCTGAAAGCACAGCGAGGAGGAACGTTTAGAGCGTTTAGTTTAAACCTGAACAGGAAGCAGACGGAGGAGACGCAGCACACTCACCACCACCGCCGTGAGGAAGTGAAGCATCCGAGCGTTGTTGTAGACGCCTTCGAATATCTGCAAAGAAACGCAGACTGTGGTCACATGACCTGAACTAAACTGATAAACATCGTTATTAATGTGCTTTTATATCATTATTTCATCTGTTATATCTGAGTATTCTTTTCTATTTCTGTTCTTCATTCTACTGTTTTATATCTCACATTAACATTATTATGGTGTTATTATTGTTATTTATATTGTATTTATATAGTTTACAGCACTAAACCTCTCTGCTATAGTCTGAGGTTCAATGTGTCTTTAACGTCTTCTTTTATTTTGAAATGTATTTCACGTCTTTTCCTCTTGTTTTCCTGCAGACTCGAACGCAGACGACTAATTTAACTCAAGTGTATTTAAATGCTGAGAAATTATACAATAAAGAAATGTTAAATATAAATAATAAAAATATAGATATAATAAATAAATATGAAGTATCTTCTCTTGTTGTGGGAGTCGTCTTTATGTTGTTAATAAACACTGAGGAAGATATTTAATATTAAAAGGACAAACATGAGCACAGCTGGAATTAATTAAACATTCAGCTGATAACTTATTAATAATATTTATTGCTTCCTGATGGCTGAACTTACCGACAGCTGTCTATTAACGCTGAGCAGGTGAGATTAATGTGATAAATAAACTGGTAACAAAATAAGATCAATAAATATAAATGTTGACTAATCACTGAGGTTCTTCTTCTTCAGTGGTTATTTACTGCTGTTTTATCTGAATATGAAACTATCTGATGGGTTCGTACTCATCAATAACTGATCAAAGGTTTTCCTGATACAGAACTTATCGATCAGTGATTGATTGATGAGCTGTTACTCACTAAACTGCTGACAGCAGATGTCTGAGTCTGTGACGGCGGTTTCATCGTGCTCCTCGTCCTGCAGAGAAGAAGAAACAGAAACGTGAGCGACCAGTTCATCTAACAACATGTTTGTTTGTTTGTTTGTTTACAGTTAACACTTAAAACGATGAAGTGACTTACAGACAGTTTAACAAATAATATAAACATGATTCTAGTGTTTCATTAAACTCTTCTTTTACATTTTACGTTTGCATTTAAGATTTAAAATGATGACGCCACTGACTAATAACAGATGACGGTAGTTTTTTTTACAAAATGAATAAAATCACATAAGGAGGAAGATCTTCAGTTGATAACAGAGATTATAAATATGAAACAAAACGCAGATTATCTCAACTTCTGTTTTACAAAAGGTTTGAATTCATTTGATTCAAAGATAAACAATCACAAAGATTGTTTACTAAATATTTAGTCAATGCTGATCTATAGTAAATAAGTAAACAAGCTTTTAGTTATAAAACACAGTTACAAAGAGCTTCACAGACACGCAAAACGGAAACAGATTAATAAAATAGACAAACATGACACACAGAGAGAAATACAGATAGATAGATAGATAGATAGATTTATCTTTGGATGGACTGAAAGACAAACATTAAACTGAAAGGAAACGTATTCACTCTTCAGCTAATTAAGAATAAATAATCAGTTATTAATTAGTTGATTGTTTTTGTTACATTCATCAAATTTCTCCTAAATTTAAACCGTCGACTTGACAGAAAACATATTAATATATATTAATATATATTACAGCTAAAAGTGAATTTAAAGCATCGATAAAAGCCAACATTTAATCATCTGCTGCTTCTTTCTGTGCGAACAATAACAACAAGCTGCAAACAGGCTAAAAACACAGAAACTAACCGGCAGATTAAAACTTTACGACACGATGTGATGAAATTATTTTAACTCATGTTGCAATAATCTAAACTGTTTCCTTTGTAGCCGCAGAGCGAAACTCTGTCTGTTGTTGTTGTTGTAGTGAATAGTGAAACCAGCTAGCTATGTGAGCTAACGCTGCTAGCTTAGCGTCGTTGTTGGTTTTTTTTCTAACAGCAGAGTTTTGACGAACCGTCGCTGCGTCACATTAGAAACTGACAGCTGAGCAAAGTCAATTATACTTTTTAGTCATGTGCATGTCCTGTTGTTCCAGTCCCCGTCGTCTCCAGGCGGAAAGTCACACGGTTTGACAGGCCGAGCACCGAAACGCCGCTGAAGAAAAACAACAACAAAACACAGCGGCGGGAGCGCTTCATTTACCGCTCAGCACCAGACGGAGGGGGCACCCCCCGGCGGGCGGAGTCACGGCGGGCGGAGAGACGTGAAAGTAGATTCAGATCGTTGAGTAAATACTCAGCAAAACTAACATTACTTAACTAAAAAAAAAAACAACGTAGATAAAATAAAACTGCGCTATGAAATAAACGCCTCCTCTCATTTTAATACAGCTGCGGTGCTTTTGGCAATAATTCTAGTTTTGTCTCGTAGCTGTGCTGTTTGGGTCAGTGAGTTATTTTTAAAGTTAAAAATGTTTTTAAATCGCTATATTATCACTACTTTTAAAGCCTCTGGGCTACACTGTAGTTTAAGAGTTAATAATCTTCATATGGATTTAACATTTTCTCTTCCTGCTGTGGTGGGGTACTGCTGCTAAATGAATACAGGTGTTTATTTACTTGACTTTAATTGGCTTTCTGCTGAATCTCTGATGACTGTGAAGAAAATATGCAGAACCCAGATCAGTACAGACCGGCTGTAGCTTAATGCTGAACTGACGCAGTGTGTTGTCCTCATCCTCATCCTGGAGCCATCAGACCTGCAGGATTAGAGGCCTGTGTGAAGGTCAGAGGTGATGAGGAGGAGGAGGAGGAGGAGGAGGCTGAGCAGATATCTGCTTCATCCTGCTGTCTGTGACTCCGCTTTTAACAAGAAAAATATAAGACAACAGATATAAAACACATCAATACATTCACAAACATATCAATGAGTCCTGCTGCTCCACAAACTGCCTCATAGTTGTTCAGCAGCTAAAGTGAAAGTATTCAAATATTACTGAGTTAAATGATCATTTATTTATTGAGCTACACCGTGAACAGTCTGACGTGTCTTTGTTTATCTGTGTGACTCCATCAGAGACAATAACACTACAGCGGTTTACTGTCAGTCACTAATACAGGAGACAGAGCAGTTTTAATTATTACCAATCAATAAGAGATTATCAATAAAGTTCCGCTATGAAAATGACAATAAGTCTGTTTCTTACCGTTGATCCGTGGCACTGCGGAGAAACAGCGGAATAAACTTCAGAAACAAACTTACTGAAGCCTGAAGATGAATAACAGCGGGAACAAAGAAATGTCTTTCGAGTTTCATTCATCACAACCATAAAAAGACACGAATATTTCATGTTTTCGGTTGAAGTTTTCAGGGAAGTTAAGTCATAAACTTTGAACCGCTGCTTCTGCAGTTTTCACTTCTGCGGAGTCAACGAGCGGAGAAGCGAACAGCGCCACTCCGCCATTACAGCCCACTGTGTGGTGGGAGGAGGAATTACACCCTGGTGTTCAAGCAGTGGCCAGAAACGAACTCACTTTGTATCAGTATCAAACTGCCAGTCAACTTTATTTACTTATTATCGAAGAACGCTGTTCCGTCACATTTCACATGTCTATGAGTTGTTCCAGCTCCACCAAGTGATTTTTCCCTCTACACTTGTAGTAGTTTAGTGTATTTTATGAAGGATGTGTGCCATGTGTGGACTATGAATTGGGTTTATTTTTTCTTATGTGTCATCTATTTTGTATGTCAAATTTTCAACACACTGCAAACCAATTTCCCTATTTTTCTCTATTTTTTGGAATTTCATAGCCAAAATGATTAATAAGACATCTTTAACTAGATTTAATCACTCCTCTTCTTTAAAAATGACTTTTTAATGTAATTATTTATCCTTGTTATGCATGTTATGTCTGTATGGATTGTTGTACTGTGACTTGGTGGCGCTGTTTCTTTATTTGTATATTGCACTTGATTTCAATCATTGATAAAGTTAAGGAATTAAGAAAACACAGACACGTTAGTAAATTTCCTTGAAATAATCATGTACTTTAATAGTAATTTATAGGTCAAATACAGACAGTGTTCAATTGGTACAATTCCAATGAATGAATTCCTATTGCTAAGCTAGCATTTTACACAAAAAATAACTACAATAGATGTTATACATGAAGGTAAAGCTTGACAGGATAAAAATGTTTCCAGGTTTTAGTTCAAAGTCTGATAGCAACAGAGTTCTCTGCTATTTTTTTTTTAAATATCTTATTTTGATATGCAATAATGGTGAAAACTGGACTGGACGAGGTATGGATATGATCATCAAAACTTAGACTGGAATCAAAAAAATACAAGTTTTCAACACAGGTGTGATGTTGTCATCAACAGAACCAATATATGATTTGACTTGTGCATGCAGGTTTTCTGGACCAATGTTAAATTCTTTTTACTGAATGAAATTAGTGGACATCCAATCTGTCACATCTGGGCCCGTATTTATCAAGTGTCTCAGAGCAGGAAATCACTCCTAACTGGACAAAAATGATCAGAGTGATGCATCTCTGGTCCTACTTTTAGGAGAAAAAGCATTTTATAGACTTTCCAAACTTGGTAAATGATTCTTATCTCTGCCAATATTTAGGAGCTGCAGTAGATGGAGTTCAGGCAGAGATATTTACTGAGAGGAGAGATGTTTTAGGTACGTTTGCTGGACCTGATGTGTGTGCCAAATTTGGCGAGTTTTTGAGCATGTTTAGGGGGTCAAACTCAGGTTTGAAGTTACGGTATAATAAGGAAGAAAGAAAGACAGAAAGAAAGAAAGAAAGAAAGAAAGAAAGAAAGAAAGAAAGAAAGAAAGTAAGAAAGTAAGAAAGAAGAAATAAATGGACAGGGAATGATACGGTCTTTGCACTGTTCCAGTACTCAGGTCTATAACTATTCAGTTTTTTGTCAGTTAAGAGACTTGAGTGAGGATGACAAAATCCAGATCCAGACTCCGGTCCAGATGGATCATCAGGATCCAGCTGATCCTCTCTCAACACACTCCTGGATGTTCACTCACACTGACAGAGATCATCACCAGCTGATGAGAGAAGAAGAAACAATAGAGGTCATAAATCAGTGTTTAGTGAGACTCACTTCATCAGCTGTCAGTCAGTGATGCAGCACATCCAGTATAAAGAACAGCAGGGACTTCAGTCCTGTTCAGACCAGAAGTGGAACAGCTGTGCAGCGTAGCTGCTTCCTTTCAGCTCTCATGTTAACATGTTGGAGTGAACACACTGAGCTCCAGGCTCACAGACTTTTGGTCCCCACACCAGGTCTCAAACTGGAGTCTCCCAGATTATAGATGAGTGCGCTGACTACTGAGGTAGTCACCTCATTGCAAACAGACTTCTACATATTTATACACCCATAACACAGAGACAGCACAGCATGTAAAATGTAGGGAAGAACTACATATTACATCTTTGCTTCTTTGCTTTGACCTAACTGTGTTTATCAGCACAGACTGACTCCAACACTCTACTGACCTCAGAGTCTCCAGTCTACAGTGTGGATTCTCCTTAAGATCAGACAGCAGTTTCACGTCTGAATCCTGAAGGTTGTTTTTCTTAATATCCAGCGCTCTCAGATGGGAGGGGTTGGACCTCAGAGCTGCGGCCAGAGAAGCACAGCTGATCTTTGACAAACTGCATTCCCACAACCTGAATAAAGAATAAATCATGTCACAGAAAAATTCATGCTTGAAATTATTCAATGTTTCATAATCTGTTAAGAGCTGAAGAAGGTTTAGAATGTAGAAGTTTTGAAAATTGAAACTCCCATTAATATTAATGACAACATGCTGCTACTACTACTACCTCTTAAACTCTGTAGCTCAACCAGTGACTCCATCTATACAAACTTATGATGTGCAAACCAAAGTAAAAAATCAAAAAGAGTAAAACATGACACATTTATATTTTTAAGGCCTACAAGTGCAAAACAGTTGAGCATGTATATGTTGAACAGAAGAAGCCCCAGAATGGATCCTTGGGGAACTCTGCATGTCATTTTTGTTTGCTCAGATGTGTAGTTACCTATAGACACAAAGTAGTCTCTGTCCTTTAAGTAGGATTCAAACCAGTTTAGCATTATGCCAGAAAGTCCCAACCAGTTTTCCAGTCTGTCTAGTAATATGTTGTGGTTAACCGTGTCAAATGCAGCACTGAGATCCAATAATACTAATACATTAATTCTGCCACTGTCAGTGTTTAAGTGTATGTCACTGAAAACTTTAACAAGAGCAATCTCAGTGTTGTAGTGTGGTTGAAATCCTGATTGGAAGACGTAAAAACAGTTGTTTAGTACCATAAAGTTGTTCAGCTTTTTCAATGATCTTGCTTATAAACAGGAGATTTGATCTGAGCCTATAGTTGCTCATTAGTGAAGTGTCTAGATTGTTCTTTTTTTAAGAGATAATAGAGATAATATCCGGTTAAAAATGCAAATTGAGAGCTCAGATCAGTGTTTGGAGTCTTTTTCAGTCTGTTCCTTTTGTAGGGGTGATCTCTAGATCCCCTATCACAGTGGTTCTCAACTGGTGGGTTGTGACCCAAAAGGGAGTCATGGACCCGTTCTGGGTGGGTTGCAGACAGCTGGAAATAAATAAATAATATTTAATGTGCATCTTGATATTGGACTTGTCTTTTATTTTGATTTTTTTTTTTTTGCATACGACTCTCTACCAAAAGGCATGCATCAAGATGTGCAGCAGTCTCACACCATAGTTATAGTAACTGTCATTTGATTGACATTCATTTTAAGTTTGTGTTTGATGTTCGGAGGCAAGATGGCAAAGCACAAATATGACCTGGAGTATGGAATTGTGGATTTTTTTTTTTTGCATTTTTTTTCCAAATGTGCAGCTCAACACTGCTCTGACAGTCAATGGATTAAACTACTGAAGAAGAAAATAGACTTTACCATTAAGATAATCAGTGTGGATCAGCATAATATGAGTTTTATGTCTGCAATGAAGTGTCACCATAACTGTATCATTTTAATTTCAGTATAGAAGTAAAAAATAGTGTCTGACCCCAGAGTCTCCAGTCTACAGCTTTTACTCTCCAGAAAATCACACAATAGCTTCACATCTGAGTCTTGCAAACTGTTTATACTCAGATCCAGCTCTCTCAGATGGGAGGGGTTGGACTTCAGAGCTGAGACCAGAGAAGCACAGCCGACCTCTGAAAAACTGCAGCGCCACAATCTGAATAAAGAAAAAATATGTAGATAAAAATTCATTTATAATCAGATGTGTTAAGGTTTTAAATGTCTAGTTCAACATTAAAATGTACTAATCAATGAGCTTTTCTTTAAAATGAGTAGAGTGTGTCATTGTGTCACTGCAGATAATTATGTCAGTTATGTATGTACATAAATTAGGATCAATTGTTAAACATTAAGATCTACAATATTAACAGGCAGTCAGTAAACCGACCTCAGAGTTTCCAGTTCACAGTTTGGACTCTCCAGAAAATCAGACAGCAGCTTCACTCCTGAATCCTGCAAATTGTTGAAACTCAAATCCAGATCTCTCAGATGGGAGGGGTTGGACTTCAGAGCTGAGACCAGAGAAGCAAAGCTGATCTCTGATGAACTGTTGCCCCACAATCTGAATTAAAAAATGATGTAGATAAAACTCCATTGATGATCCAGTCACATATGTTCAGGTTTTAATTGTGACACATCATTTATATATATATATATATATATATATATATATATATATATATATATATATATATATATATATATATATAAATAAACAACAAAAATGAAATAGGAAAAAGTAGGCAGATCTATAGAAAGGCTCGCCAATATAAATATATAAATGGGTTTTGAGGCATTGTTTAAAACAGTCAAAAGATTCTGCAGATCTATCAGATTGTGGAAGATGATTCCACAGAGTTTGGGCTAAGAATGCAAATGTGTGGGCAGCTTTTGATTTGTAATTTGTGCAGGGGATAGACAGAAGGTCAAGACTCTAGGATAGAAGAAAAAATTATTCCTAAAAAAACTTTAAACACCTGCATTGATCTTTCTGTGTCCCTCTGTGCATGTGTATGTGTGTGTTTCAGAGGATTAATATCAATGATCAGATAATTCATTAAAACACATTAAATAATATTATATCTCTCCTTCAGCAAGTAAACTTCTTAATTTAAAACATATTAGTCGAGAGGATCTTCTGTATACATGTGACTCTTTACCAAAAAATTATAAACATTAATTAACTTAAACAACTAACTTAAACAACTAACACTTTCAGTTGTTAAATATTACAATGAACAATAGTAACAGACGTAGCAGACTTTAACTGACCTCAGAGTGTGCAGTCTACAGTCTGGACTCTCCAGAAAATCACACAGCAGCTTCATATCTGAATCCTCCAGCTTGTTTCCTCCCAGATGCAGGTCTCTCAGATGGGAGGGGTTGGACTTCAGAGCTGAGACCAGAGAAGTACAGCTGATCTCTGACAAACTGCAGCACAATAATCTGAATAAAGAATAAATGATGTAGATTAAAAAAAATCCAATTTATTATCCAATCAGATGTGCTAAGGTTTTAAATGTGTAGTTCAACATTATTATGTAAGTTGAGAGGATCGTCTGTATACAGATGTTACTCTTTACAAACGATTATAAATATTGTTTACTTTTACAAGTAACAGTGGACATTTTCTACAGTTTCTTTAAGAATCAATCAACGTTTATAATAACATTAAACTTTTTATAGTAAAGGAATGAAAATATGGGGAAAAGGAAATTAAGTTCAAGGATGTAATTATGTATGTACATAAATTAGGTTCAACAGCTAAACATTAAGATCAACAATAGTAACCAACAGTAGTGAACTGACCTCAGAGTGTGAAGTCTACAGTGTAGACTCTCCAGACATTCACACAGTGGCTTCACTGCTGAATCTGGCAGCTCATTGTAACTCAGATCCAGCACTCTCAGATGGGAGAGACTAGACATCAGAGCTGAGACCAGAGAAGCACAGCTGATCTCTGACAAACTGCAGTGACTCAATCTGAACAAAGAATAAATGAAGTAGATTAAAATCAATTTATAATCCAATTAGATGTGTTCAAGTTTTAAATGTGTGGTTCAACATTATTATGTCCTCATCAATGAACTTTTCTCTAAAAATGAGTACAGTCACTTTGTCATTGTATAATTGTAGATAATTATAATGTCAGCCTTCTACAGACATCATCCAAATATTACCAAAACATTTAGACACATATTTGTTTCAACACTGATTCATAAAAATACTTTAAATATTTATCTGAGAGTGTGCTTTTTGAAGGATCAACATCAATGATAAAATGTCATTCATTAAAACATGTTAAAGATTATAATAAAGAAATATTTCTCCATTTTAAGTAAACTTGATCAATTTAAAACAAATATTAGTTGAGAGGAGCTTCTGTATACAGATGTGAATTCTGAATATTGTTTCCTTTAACAACTAACAGTGGACATTTTCTACAGTTTCTTTAAGAATCAGTCATTTTTTATAACTACAAATGATTCCTTGCACATATGAAAAATGAAAATATGGAGAAAAGAAAAGTATCTTCATGTAAGTAAATTATGTGTGTACATAAATTAGATTCAATTGATAAACATTAAGATCAACAATACAAACAGACAGTCAGTGAACTGACCTCAGAGTCTCCAGTCTACAGTGTGGACTCTTCAGAAAATCACACAGCAGCTTCATGTCTGAATCCTGCAGCTCATTGTAGCTTAGATCCAGCTCTCTCAGATGGGAAGATTTGGATAACAGAGCTGAGACCAGAGAATCACAGCTGACCTCTGACAACCTGGAGCCCCACAATATGAATAAAGAATAAATTATGTAGATAAAAAAATGTTACCACAACATTCAGACACAGCACTTTAAACACCTGCATTGATTTCTCTGTATTCCTCTGTGTATGTGTGTGTGTGTGTGTGTGTGTGTGTGTGTGTGTGTGTGTGTGTGTGTGTGTGTGTGTGAGAGAGAGAGAGAGAGAGAGAGAGAGAGATAGAAAGAGAGAAAGAGAGTATGTGTGTTCTGAAAGATCAATATTAATGATCAGACATTATTCATTGAAACACATTAAAGAATATAATACAGAATTGTTTCTCCTTCATCAAGTAAACTTGATGAATTTAAACAAGATATTATGTGAGAGGATGTCCTGTATACAGATGTGACTCTTCACCAAAAATTATAAATCTTAATTTCAGACATCAGACATCTTTTATAAGTAAATTTTATACAGTAAAAAATGAAAAAGGGAAAAAAAACTTCCATGGATGTATGTTATATATGTACAAAAATTAGGTTCAGCTGCTAAATATTAAGATCAACAGTAGTAACCAACAGTCAGTGAACTGACCTCAGAGTCTCCAGTCTACAGTCTGGACTCTCCTTCAGATCGCACAGCAGCTTCACATCTGAATCCTGCAGGTTGTTTCCTCTCAGATGCAGCTCTCTCAGATGGGAGGGGTTTGACTTCAGAGCTGAGGCCAAAAACACACAGCTGATCTCTGACAAATTGCAGTCATCCAATCTGAATAAAGAATAAATGTTGTCACATAAGAAGACAAAGTTCATTCTTGGAATCATTCAGTGTTTCATAATCTGTTCAGAGCTGAGGGGGGTTTAGAATGTAGAAGTTAAGAAAATGGGAACTCCAAACAGCTGAACCCAACAGGATGCAGGTTAAAAAATGTAAAATACAAACAGTGAAAAATAACTGTCATTAATATTAATGACAACATGCTTCTACTTCAGTAAAGACATTTGTGAGTTCACCTCTTAAACTCTGCAGCTCCACCAGTGATGCCATCTATACAAACTTATGTTGTGCAGCTAAACATAAATAAAAACCCCCCACAGATTCTACTCGAGATCCCAATGTATATTAAATATGTTAGGGTGGGTTTTTGCGAAAACAGGAGGAAAACAATGTTCAATATATCTACAATATTAAATTCAATGGAATGGTGTCATCATAAAAAATCATCTCATCTTGTGTTTAAATATTTCAGTCAATATAAACACTGCATAACTCATAAAAGTGATGGAACAAGTAAATACTGAATATGATATTTGCTTCAATTTGACACTTGATTTTTATATTAAATTTCACCTTAACTTCAAATTTTGTTCTTCAGAGTTTCTGAGTGAATTATTTAGTGTAAGATTATTCTAGTTATATGATGGTTTTAAATGTTTAACTCAACATCGCTCTGACACAGACAATGGACTAAAACACCGAGGAAGAAAACAGACTTTACCAATAAGATAATCAGTGAGGATCAGCATAATATCAGCTTTATGTATGCAGTTTAGTGTTACCACAACTTTCACATCATATTAATCTCAGAACAAAATTAAGGTGTCTGACCCCAGAGTCTCCAGTTTACATTGTGGACTCTCCAGAAAGTCACAAAGCAGCTTCGCTCCCGAATCCTGAAGCTCGTTGAAGCTCAGATCCAGTTCTCGCAGATGGGAAGGGTTTGACTTCAGAGCTGAGACCAGAGAATCACAGCTGGTCTCTGATAAACCGCAGCCCAACAATCTAAATAAAGAATAAATTATGCAGTTTAGAATATATTCATAATCCAATAAGATTGTGTTCAGGTTTTAAATGTGTGGTTCAACATTACCATGTCATCATCAATGAGATTTTCACTAAGATGAGTGACTTCTCCATTGTGTTATTTGGATCATCATAATGTCAGCCTTCTAAAGACATCATCCAAATGTCACGTAAACATTACACCTATTCATGTCAGCACTCATTCATAAAATGCTAAAAGATACTAACTTGTCATGTATAACTCAGACTGCTGAAGCATTGGATTAGTTTAAACTTTGGAAGTCATTTTTAGATTTTGAATTCTTAATTCTACACTTTTGTGCACAGGAAAATTCTGTAAATGTATGAACCAAATATTTGAAATTTTAGTGAAGGATTTGAATTGAATATATAGAGAAAAAACTACCAAAACTACAGCCAGCGAACTGACCTCAGAGTCTTCAGTTTACAGTTTGGATTCTCCAGTCCAGCACAAAGCAGCTTCACTCCTGAATCATACAGGGCATTGTAGCTCAGGTCCACTTCTCTCAGATGGGAGGGTTTGGACTTCAGAGCTGAGACCACGATGTCAAAGTGAGTCTCTGAGAGTCCACAGTGAGAAAGTCTGTCATGACACATACATTACATAACATATGTAATCATGAAAGAGGAAACTTGTATTTACTTCGTGCATTTGATAACAAAACAATTTGACATTTCATATTTTGACAAAATGATATCACTGGTTCAGCTAATCTTTTTAAAGAACAATATTTTTCGGTGACATTTTATTCCTTAATGGAAAGTGGCAGTTGAGAGAAAATAGGAAAGAGGAGAGAGACAGGGAATGACATCTGTGGCTAAATATAACTCATATTATTTTGGGGATAAATAAGTAGATTATTAATTAACAATAATACGAATTTTATATCATTTATACTTCAAGAACTTAACAACCAATTGACACAGATTTATGATGGTAATCACAGCTGGACATACTGAGCCTTTCTGCAGTTCCTCACAGCTGGGATCAGTCTCCGTCGCCCCTCCTGCGATGTGTTGTAGTTCTCCAGGTCCAACTCATCCAGAACCTCCTCTGACTTCTGCAGCATGTAGGCCAGAGCTGAGCAGTGGATCTCAGAGAGTTCCTCTGATCTGTTCTCTGACTTCAGGAACTTTTGGATTTCCCAATGTACAAAGCGGTCGTTCATCTCCATCAGACATTCGAAGATGTTGATGCTTCTGTCAGGAGAGATTTTGTACATGTCCATCTCCTTCAGGTTGTTGATGACTTTCTGGATGGTTTTTGGACTGTTCTCTGTCTGACCCAGCAGGCCTCCTAAGAAACTTTGGTTGGACTCCAGAGAGAGGCCATGAAGGAAGCGAACAAACATGTCCAGGTGGCCATTTTTACTTTTGAGAGATTTCTCCATGGCTGCCATCAGGAAGACATCCAAGGATGGGTAATGGTCATTGTTTGAACCATTGCCTCTGAACCAAGCAGTAATCTTTGTAAGTAAAGAATTTGGTTTTGATTCACTGTGTTTGTAGTCTTCTCCCAGGAAGTCCCCCAGTACCTCTGTGTTCCTGCTGGTGTAACAATGGTACAAGTAGATTGCAGCCAGAAACTCCTGAACACTCAGATGAAAAAAACAGTAGACTTTTTTCTTGAAGATCACATTCTCTGTTTTGAACATCTGCGTACAAAATCCTGACAATGCTGAGGTGTCTGTGACATCAAGACCACACTGCTTCAGATCTTTTTGGTAGAACATGATGTTTCCTTTCTCCAGATGTTCAAATGCCAGCCTCCCCAGCTTCAGAAGAACTTCCTGGTCAGCCTCTGTCAGCTCCTGTAGACTCTCATCTTCCTCATCATACTTGTGGTGCTTCCTCTTTGTCTGAATCAGCAGGAAGAGTGAGTACAGGTTGGTCAGGGTCTTGGGCACCTCTCCTTTCTGGTCTGTAGTCAATATGTATCCCAGACCAGTAGCAGTGATCCAGCAGAAGACTGGGATGGTACACATGATTTGGAGAATCCTGGATGTCTTCATGTATGAGATGATTCTGCTGGACAGCTCTTCATCACTGAATCTCTTCCTGAAGTACTCCTCTTTCTGGTCATCAGTGAAGCCTTGTACTTCTGTTACCCTGTCAACAAATGTACGTGGGATCTGACTGGCTGCTGCAGGTCGGGAAGTTATCCAGATGAAAGCCTTGGGAAGCAGATTCCCCTTGATGAGGTTTGTCAACAGCACGTCGACTGATGACAACTCTGTGACATCAGACACGACCTTCCTGCTCTTGAAATCCAGTGAAAGTGTGCTTTCATCCAGGCCGTCAAAGATGAACAAAAGTTTACGGTCATCAAGGTTCTCTTCTGCGACCTTTTGTAATGTTGGATGGAAATCATGGATCAGCGTGAGGAGACTGTATTGCTCATCTTTGATCAAGTTCAGCTCCCTGAACGAAAGTAGAATCACAAGACCAAAATCTTGGTTTTCTCTGCCCACTGCCCAGTCCAGAGTGAACTTCTGCACTGAGTAGGTTTTTCCAACACCAGCACTTCCATTCATCAGAACAACTTTAATGACGTGTTCCTGTTGGTCAGGCAAGACTTTAAAGATGTCACAGCACTTGATTGGAGTGTCATGGGGGGTCTCCATTTTGGAAGCTGTTTCAAGCTGCCATCCCTCATTTTGGGTATTAACCTCTTTTCTCTTTCTCTCTGTGATACAGAGATCAGTGTAGATCTCGTTGAGAAGGGTTTCACTTTCTGCTTCATCAGTTCCTTCAGCCACATACTGACATCTCCTCCTCAGACTTAACTTATATATATCTAAAACCTCCTTCAGTCCACTATCTGTTGAAAGAGAAGAAAATATAGATTTGAACATTTATCAGTGCTTACATAACTAGGTTACTCATGTCAAACCAGGTTATGTGGGTAATTGAGGAACTTGTTAACATGCACAGTAGTAACCTGGTTACTGTAAATCTGTGTCTACAAGCAACAAATCAGTGATCAGATTTCTCCTCTGACCTTATATCTTATTTTATCAGTATTAGTGAACTGTCCAAATACTGTGTGGACTTAATTTAAAATTATGAAATATATAAAGACACAGGCTGTTTTCCCCACAGTTCTGCCATCTGCATGTGATGTCATATTTGTCTCTTCCTGTGACTGACCTTGTGCTCCTGTGCTGTTTTGCAACTTCTTCACCAGATCATTTCTGCTGATCTTTTTAAAAATGCTCTTGATCGCCCTCACAGCTCCAGTAAATTCATATTTCTGCACCATCAGATCCACCACATCCCGCCTCTCTGCCTTCGACAGCTGGCTCACTTTGATAGGTGGGATGTTGTCCACCTTCTCTATTTTCAAGTGCCACTTGAAGTTCTCAAATTCGTTGTCTTCTAAATCATCCAGAAAGTTGAGGAGGTCACCCTCATTCATCTTGGCTCTCTGGTAAAATCAGAGAACACTGATAAGAGAGCAGTTGTGTTTCTGTTTGTCTGCCAGTAGAAAATAATTTTGTGTTTTTACTTTATCTGATTGATTTAGTAAAAATAAAGCCTAGTTTGTCATTTGAGTGTCAAAGAAACTCAAGAGGATCTTCAGCAAAAGCATCTCACCACAAGTCTACTCAGTAGCTGTTCTGGAGCTTTCTATCAAATTGAGTTTTCTCAGTTGTCATGAGAAAATATGAGTACATGTCAATTGCACATGTTAAAATGAACATTTTTCTTCTTAAATGATGAGAATAAAAGTTCAATCTTAAACAATAGTTGACATCGCAATTTCACTACAAGATCCAGCTGGTCTTCTGCTTTCACAACTCACCTGTTAGTTGTGGTTCAGTGAACTCTGGTGTCAATGTGTTTTGGTTTGTTCGTCCATGCTGGTGTAAATGTAAAAAGTACAAACCACAGTATTTTAGTAATAGGTCACATATGTGTTTTTGTCATTAATTAAAAAATTAACACTGGTAACACTGGAGACACACACACACACACACACACACACACACACAGTATAATAAACCCAGTCCTTCCTCTCAACTTAATAGTGTCTCATTAGTTTACATTGATTTCTTTACGTGAGCCTTTTTTTAGATGGATAAATACATTTTGCTGCTGTCCCTGTCCACACCAGCACATTGCTTAGTTTCTGTTCTCCAAACTGGAAGTGTGCCAACCCAAATCTACTGCAGGTAATACACTGATTACGGATAAGTACTTCATACAACCCCACTTCAAAAATCCAAATTATCCATTTAACTACAACTGTATGTTTTCTAGGCATCACATAGATCAACTTTGACTCTGGTTTAAATCCAACAAACAGACTTAAGATAAATATCTGAGTCATTCTTAACTGTGACTTTTGGGTTAGGGTTAGGTTGGGGTTAGGGTTAGCGCCTAGAGGTTATTTTGAGTGCACCAGTGTGCCGTGTTACATCACTGTGAGGACACAGAAACCAGGAAAAGAAAAGAGGAAACAACATTTCAAAGTATCAACATTGTGATTTCATGTTTTTCTGACACAGTTTAATCGACTACACAATTAATCAGAAATTGATTGATCAATAATGACAGTAATCATTATTTTCAGCCTTAATATGAACACTCACCCTGCTTCAGACTCGCTGTCTTCCTCCTTCTGCTCAACTTCAACTTCACCTTTAAAATGGAGTCTGAAGAAACGACTTTAACCTTTACTCCTTCCCTATTTGCTCCTCCCACCCTCTTCTTTATTGGAAGTCACATGTGTGTATGTGTGTGTGTGCGTGTGTATCAGGTATTGTGGGGACCCACTTCCCTTTTGGAGACAAAAAGAAAGCCCACATAATATAAATCATAAATTAAGGGTGAGGACTTGGTTTAAAGTTAGAATAAGGTTAGGGTTAGTCTCCAGGGAATTAATGTAAGTTAATGTAATTTCCTCTGTAGTGATGGAAACAACACTGTGTGTGTACGTGTCAGCTATTCCATATAGAGATAAATGTTTTGCTAGTCACCTCTTTGACCTGTTACTTCATGACTGAACAAAAATATTTTGAATAAACCAAAGCTTTAATTAAAAAAAAAACCTTTTCAAAAATAAAGGAAAAAAATTGCAACAAATTAATGAACAGGATCTTATGAACAGGATCTTAAACCGGTGGTCTGGGGCCACGGGAGGGTCCAGGAGCAGCAGGGGCCAATGTGCTTGTAATGGATTGTGCGCTTTCCCTTTGTGCATGCAAATCCGTTTCCTCTGCAGAAAAGCGTTCCTTCTTACTACAAATGCACCATTACAATATAAATCTGCCAAGGTGCAAGTGCAACTAGCTTTTTAAAGGGAACGGGAGATGACATTTATTGTATGTTGTCCAAAACACACTTGTGATTAATCAAGAGACTACAACCCCTCTGAACCATGCACCTGGCACTTCAGACTGTAGCCTAGATTGCTGAAACAGGGCCCATTGTATTACTAGGTTAAGACAGTTTTCTTTGTTTTCATTTTGACCGACTTCCTAAAATAAGTTTTCAACTGACCAAAACAACAACATGTAACATAATAGATTTTTTAATGCTGAAAAAGTTCTTGATTTTAAGCTTTACTCTCTAACCCCGTGAATAATTTCTTATCTTTATTGGTACTCCTAGAAGGACTAGAGCCAATCGCGTGGAGAGATTATCAATACCCCTAGGTTATGAAATGACAACAACAGTCATTTAGGCCGACCAAATCAGAAGGTGCGGTGTTCAGACACAGGGTCGAGCAGAGGTATGTGGGTTTGTGGGAGTGTTTATTTGTGCTCTAGAACATAACAGTTATGAAACAATCCTATAATAACTTTTTATTGATCTGATTCACCTGCTATCAGCACTCCCTCACTGTTCATTTGGTACCACAGCGGAGAAACAGCTGAATAAATGTCGGGAACAAACTCACTGAAAGCTGAAGATGAATATCAGTCCCCAAAGAAGAGTCTTGCAAGTTGCATTCATCGAAGTTAAAACATAAAACTTGAATCGTTGCTTCTGCTGTTTTCACTTCCGCGGAGTCAACGAGCGGAAAAGCGAACAGCGCCACTCCGCCATTACAGCCCACTGTGTGGTGGGAGGAGGAATTACACCCTGGTGTTCCAGCAGCAGCCAGAAACTTCTCCACGAAAAACGAACTTGTTTGATATTATTATGCATGAAAATGACAATCAGTTTTATTTACTTATTAATAGAAGGTTCCGGATCGTTCCGGCCCCACTTTTATCCCTGTGTAGGTGTAAATGTTGTGAACATCAACCGGGCTGACCCGAGCACCTCTAACGAACGCACCGATCACAAACCCCGCCCACTGATCCGCAGTAGAAACTGATTGGACAACCGTTCTGTCAATCACTTCCGACCTTTCCTCTCATTGGCTGTATTTTCACATCAATCATAAATCTCATGGGCGGATACTTCAGGTCATAACACGACTGTGATGCCAAAGAATGTTTTTATTTGTTTTGGTGAATATTTCACTAATTAAACATGAAACGTAACAAATGTGAGCTGGAATATATTCAGTTTATCTCAGTGATAAGTAGCAGGAGACGTTTTAACGGCTGATGTTGATCTGTTTAAAGAAAAAAAAGCATTTCTTTGTGGTATTTACTCTTGAACAAAATCCAAAATGAATATAAAAACATTCTCGACCTTTAAAATGGTAGTTTAGACCAACAATTAGTCCATTTGTTGTAAATTCACATTTCTAGTCTTCATACATACATACATATATATATCTGATATAAAACCATATTAATTGTTTTATAAATATGACTTTTATGAAATGTATCTATTAAATTCTTCATACTGTATTTTTCACACACATTTTGATAAAATGTCAATTATTCTAATGTAAAATTACTTCTTGGGTAAACAAAGATATTAACTATAATTCCTCCTGCTGTCTGTATCTGGTGTTTTAAATCTATTTGATTGGTTTTATTATTAGATTTTAATCACTTTATTTATTAGTCTTAACTTGCTTTTTTTTACTGTTTTATTGTCTCACCATCAGCTATAAAGCCTCTGAATTGCACCAACATGTATGAAAGATGCTATACATGTAAAGTTTGATTGATTGATTTGATTAAACACAACTTATTTTAATAAATTAGCTGAAATAATAAATCACCTTTACTTTTAGATTTTATACCGTTCATTCAAAATATCGTCACTCTCTGGAAATTTATTTGTTTTCAGTTCATTAATAGATATATAATATTTATTTTTAGCTAAATATATGGTTGTTTTGTATTTCTATGGAAGATAAAGCACGTCCAGTAATAAATATTTTTTAATGTTGTCTTCATCGTCGTTCTCAGGCTGAGTTAAAGGTTTTGATGATTTTATCAGTTTATCTTCTGGTTCATTAATTAATTAAAGTAATTAATAATTAAAATAAAATAATTAAAATTAATTAAAGGGTCTCTGATCTTGTGTGTTGGATTTTTAATTTGTTGTGTCCTGAAGCCTGATGCAGGTTTATTATGTGAATCTCAACTTATTTTCTAATGTGTCAATCTAAATGTTTTCTATCTGTTTTGTCAGTTCTTTCTTGTCATTTCTCTAATTTATCATATTTCGTCCTCTTCATCTTATTAAAGTGTGCCGTTATTTAAATTAAACACTTCAATCGTGTCCCATATGATGGTTGGTTCACTGATTTCTTTCTTAATCTCCTTTCCAACAGTCTCACTGTTTAAAATACTGATATTTCGTCTCTTTAATGTTCTCTGCTGTCTGTTGTTTCAGGTGTAAAGTTGAATAAATCTCATTATAATCTGATAAATCTGCTGCTGTTCACCCAGAATCTCTTTAATCAACATACGGAGGTCTTTTAACCTGTGAGATTTATGTCTCTGTACTTGTTGCTGCAATAGTTCAGTATTGTGCTCCAGTCTTCGGCACAGACTGAAATTCATTCATTCATTTAATGTTTTTAATATGTATGTTTGTCTTTCAATGTTTCTAGAAGGTGTTTTAAACCAGCAGTCATGAGTCTGTATGAGCAGTGAAGGAGGTTTTTCCTCCTGTTCATACAGGATATCAAAGTCATATCAAGTGGATATCTGACACATTTACAGTCTTTTTAGCATCAAATTCTCCTCTTTGTGTTTCCCTGTTGAGCTGCAGGTGGAAGTATAGAAACAAAAAGAGGGATTTTGCCACTAAAAAGACTGAAACGGTGAAAGATATCTACTGGATTTGAAGCTTCATATCAGCTTCAGATTTGACCAAACCAAAGCTAATAAAAAAAACAAAGTGATCTTACAAAATGAAGACACGACAGCCGCTATGTTTCACTATATTTATATTATATCATTATCATTAAATTCAATGTAGTACCTGAAACTAACCACACAGGGCGGGACGGACGCCGCCGCCGCCCGCCCTCAACACACGGTCCCAGCAAAGAGAGAGAAAAAGAGACAGAGAAAGGCACAAAGAGTTTTGAAACTGAGAAAAGGACACAAGAACATGATGATTGAAAGGAGAGGGGGGAGGGAGGGGAGAGAGGGAGGGAGGGGGGGGAGGTGCATATAGACAAACACATGAGCAAAGAAAAGAACCGGCAGAAACATGATGACTGGGAAGGTTTATGTGGTGTGTAAAAAACAAATAACAGAAACAGGCAAGCTCTAAAAACTGAATGATGAATGAAGAGCGACACGAACGCAGGCGAACAGGCCGATGATGACGAGACGACAGACACAGAAAGGCACAAGTAGAAAAAGTAGGTATTTTCATTGACATTTTCTGCTAATTGTATACTTTTTTTTTCCTTCTTTTTTTTGTTGTTGTTTTTTTTTGTTGTTGTTTTTGTTTAAACCCTTTTGATGAATTGGGAGGATGAGGTTGAGGAGGAGAAGACAGCATGAAAATAAAAAAAAACAACAAGAGTGAGTGTGGGATAGTCATGAGAATGAGGCATTTAGAGCAAATATTATCATTATTATTATTATTATTTCTCCTTCTTTTTTTTTTAAAAACCCCAAAAATAAAATAATAATAATAAAATAAAAAAAAAAAAGGCACAAAGACATTTTCAACTGAATTACAAAGATGGAGTCGGAACAAGTGTTACATACATGGAGTAAAGCATATAAAATAAAAAAAACAAATAAAATTAATACTAATATTCTGACCGTCATTATTATTATTATTATTATTATTATTATTATTATTTCCATCAATATTATTGTTATTGGTATCGTCAATAATTTCTCTCCCAGTTCAGCTTTTTTTTTTATTTATTTATTTTTTGTGTGTGTCAGAGAGAAAAAGAGAGAGAGAGACATACTTTGTACTCTGAGTGATGCTGCTGAGTGTGACTGAGGTAAAAGTTTTCCTGCCTGCTTTGAGCCCCCATACGTCACATCATCCGCCGTCATCCGGACGCCGTCGCAACAAACCTCCGTTCAAACATCAACAATAGTGTTCAACATGCATCCAAATACACAAAATGTTTATTTTCACTTTTGTCTTTTTTTTTACTAGAACACAGAATTCTTCTAATAGATTCTGATAAAAGAAAAATTTGCTTCAAAACGTGGAGAATACTTTAATAATTTGATATCTTTCTGATAAAGCAGCAACTATCGGCCTTATTAATGGTTAATAAAGCGTTTATTAATGTTTTATATGTCACTTATAAGCCATTAATTTAAAAATATGCTGTTTATGTTTTAAAGTATTTTGATATTTTAGTGTTCGTTTTTCCTCGTCGCAGTCGATTCCCGACAGAAAAGAGGGGATGTAGTTTGTGGTTTAAAGCTGAAAACACGCCGCCGCCGCCACAGGAAGCATCAGTACAGTCGTTAACTGGATACAACTCCAGTTGTAGGAGAACAGCGCGGGGCGGCGAGACGCCATCGGTGAGTTCTGCCGTCGTCTCGCTGCTCAGATTGTTATCGAAAGATCAACAACGATTCATTTGGTGAAATAACAAACTAGTAAATAAGCTTTGTTTTTTTTTTTTCTGGGGCGGTGATGCTGGAGACGGGACGGTGGCGTGAAGTGTTACAGTGGCGGTGCATCAGCATCCACCTCACCACCTCCAGTAGCAGCGGCGGCGGCGTGTTTCAACCTTGACGCAGATCTCCAGAGGAAGTTAAACACGGTTCATCTGCAAATTATTGTTTCGTCATCGAGATGATGGACCGGCGGTTTTTGGTAATAACTGATCTTTGGCGTAGCGGCGTTCTGCTGTTAACCTTCTACACGCTAAATGTTTCCTTTCATCCCGTTAACTCACAACAGCGTTACTTTAGAGAATATTCTCATCGCCGCCGGCTGGCTGGCGTCTACTTTAGTGTTAAACTATTCTTCTTCTTAGCGTTCGTTGCGTCTCACGACAGGAAACAGAAGCCTTTTATTGCATCACCTGCAGCCGACGACCACAACAGAACAGCCGCCAAACGCTCGGCTCTGGATCGTCGTGCAGCGAGCTGGAAGCAACCCTGCTCGTCTGTTTAATTCTCTCCTCTCGTTAGCTTCACCTAACGGAGTTAACGCTGCACGGAGCAACAAAATAAAAAAAACGGAGCAACTCGTATCAGAGATGATGAACTTTGCTCTGAGGAGGCAAACTGCTTCCACTTGGAGGTTAGAGACGATGAAAACGAGGCGGACACGGACGCTGTGATCGCTGCTACGTAAAGAACCGTCATGTTTGTGTCTCCTCCGGGAGTCGATGGCACACGAGTGCCCCAGAACGGCGTCGCTGATTGAGTCATGACCTCCGCAAACGGAGAGAGCGGGTGAAGTTCCTGCTGGCTGTAACTGACGCACCTCGTACCTGAAGGTTAGAGAGAGCGTCTGTTCATCCTAACGACTTCCTGTTTGTTTCTGCAGAGCAGGAACAGCTACGTCATCCGTTTCCTGTCAGAGAAATCTGAACCAAACAGCAACTTTAAACAAACGTGATCAGCTTTTTGTGTCTCATAGCGGAAAACGGTTAGACTAGTAGAGGCGTACGACCTCTTCACAGCCTGCAGCGTCTGTGTCGGGGTGACTGATGGCGAGGACTGATGGCGAGGACTGATGTGAGCGAGCAGGAGTCGGTCTATCCCGTAGTGAGACACAGAGATCAGTCCGTCAGATCCTACTTCAGTAAAACTAGAGAAGAATTATCAGTTAAATACAAAAACATAAAGTTAAAGTTTCCCCCAAAACGTTTCGGCTTCTTGTTTGTTACAGATGTTTAAAAGTCGTTCACAGTTTCACCAAAGACGCGATTAAACTTAAAGTTTGAAAGAATTAATCAAACCTTCTTCTGTCTTTTACTGCTTTAATTTATCCGTCACAGCAGCTGATTCTCTGCAACAACTACTTCACATTTAATGCTTTCAGTAAATTTAGCTGTTAATTCTTCTGTAGTTTTATATTGTTTTATTTCTACTTGTTGACAAGATGGAAAAACATAGATCGCTGCAACATAAAATCGCCGCTTTATCCTTTAAATTAAAGTGATTTTTAAGAGTAAATATTGAATAAGTGTCCTGAAGATAAAGACGCATTTACACCTTTTTATTTAAATCTGTGGTTCAGCTGGAAGCTCCCGACTCTCCAACCCGACGTCAGCAGCAGTCTGAGGTATAAAATATTTAAATCAACATCATGTCATTAGTGTTATTATTATTATTATTATTATTATTATTATTATTATTATTATTATTATTATTATTATACATTCAGCCACATATTGTGTTTATGTTTAAATTCACATTTCACTCGTCTGTGTTGCTGTTTTATCTCCGGCTCGTACGTGTGTCACATCCAGCTCTAGTTAAGATGCTTTTTTTTTTTTATTTAAACGGAGGTTGCCGTGACGACGTCGTCGAGGGTGAGTGTGATGTATCGGGTCTACTTCGCCACAGTAAAAAAGTGTCTGTAGAAGTTAGTTTTGGCCTCTGGCTAGCGTGTGCTGTCTTGGCAGGAGGACCACTGTGAGGTATTGATTAGGGGGGAAGGAGGGGGAGGGGGGAGGGGGGAGGGGGGAGGGAGGGGGGACTGCTGGCTTCACAGGGGCTCAAGCTCTCACTACTGTTTCAAAGGAAGAGCCTGCTGCTGTGAGGCGTACCGGCAAAAATAATAATAAAAAAAACAAGAACACACAAAGCTTATCTGACTAAAGAATGAAAGAAATGTACCGCTAGTTAGTGTTTGTAAAGCTGCTCTCACCCGTCTCTCCCGTCTGCTTAAGTCTCCTCTCTCTCTCTCATATATATATATATATACGTATATATATATATATATATAGTGTTAGTACTTTTACACCTCCTCCTCCTCCTCCTCCTCCTCCTCCTCTTCACCTCCACCTTGCTAACAAAATAAAAATACTGGTTATGAATGGCTATGATGTACGCCGCCTCATTCAATCTCACTTTCTTTCGCTCACACACACACACACACACACACACACACACACAGACACACTCCTCCTCCTCCTCCTCTTCCTCCTCCTCCTGCTGCTGCTCCATCCCTTCATCTTCATCAGAAGAAGGAGTACTGGTTATCGATGGCTCTCGGGGCCCTCGCTCCTTCCCTCTCTTCTCCCTCCACGGCTTCCAGTTGGCGAAGAGGAGTGTCTCTATCCCTCTCCTCCCAGTCTTCTCCTCCTCCTCCTCCCCCTGCTGCTGCTCCTCCTCCTCCGCTTCCACCTCCGCTGCCACCACTTCCTCCTCCTCCTCCACCACTGCCGCCACCACCTCCTCCTGCTCCTCCTCCTCCTCCTGCTGCTGCTGCTCCTGTCGTCGCTGCTGCTGCCGCCGCCATCGTCACCGCAGTCGCTGCTCCTCCTCCTCCTCCCGCTCCTCCTCCTCCTCCTGCTGCTCCCAGCTCTGTCTCGTTCCCTCTCTCCTGAGGTGGAGTCGGGGGCGGCGGGCGGCCCGGCGGCAGGGGAGGAGGCTGAGGAGGGCTACGGGGTCTGCTGCTGGTCAAGTCTGCACGGGAGAAGAAAGAAAAGGAGAGAGAAAGAAAAAAGGGGGAGGAAATGAGAGAAAAGTGTAAATAAAGGAAGGCAGAAGAAGAAGAAGGAGGAGGAAGGAGGGGGGAGGAAGAGGAGGAAGAGGAGGAGGAGGAGGAAATAAGGCCAAAGGTGACAGTAGTAGTTGGAGGACAGAAGAGCGAGAAGTAGGAGAGAAAAAGAGAAAATGACAAGTGAGCGGACGGTTTAGTGGAAGAAGTCTGAGGTCAGGAAGTCCATGGAGTCATGGAGGCAGTCCATAAAACACACACACACACACACACGCGCACACACACACACACACACACTAACACACACACAGACACACGCGCACACACAGAGACACACACACACAGAGACACACACACACACACTAACACACACACACAGACACACACACACACACACTAACACACACACACAGACACACACACACACACACACACACACACACACACACACACACACAAACACACACTAACACACACTCTGGTCTTTCGCTTCTCAGTTATTAATAAAAAGCAACAAAAATAATAAAACAGATAATAAAAGTAGAGAAAGTTGAACTAAAATCAGGATGTTCAGCCGCAGGGTCGAGGTGTGCGAGCGTGTTTATTTACGCTCTAGAATGAAACAATCAGAAAATAACGTTTCATTGATCCGATTCTTTCTCGCTACCGGAGCTCCCTCTCTCCATTCACTCTCTAGCTCGCTCGACCACAGCTGCTCTCTCTCTCTCTCTCTCAAAGTCTTAACTTCACTTTTAACGTCATCAAGCGAAGAGAAACGTCGTCCTCTCGTCCTGACGACGTCTTTGTCCTCCGTCACGGTCCGTTCAGCCGCGGACAGTCGACGTTTGTGACTCCATTGATTATATTTTTATGATTATTCTCTCATTGATCGCTGCAGCTGTTTGATCTCCAGTCATTCATATAATCAGGCTGCTGTGTTAATCAATATATTGATTATCAGGCTCTCTTTAAAGATTTCTCGCATTTTAAAAACTTGACATTTTAAGCTCAGTCATCACACACACACACACACACAGACACACACACACACACACACAGACACACACACACACACACAGACACACACACACAGACACACACACACACACACACACACACACACACACTCTCTCAGCAGAGTCCGGTCTCACTTACACACAGTCAGAGATGGGGGTTGATGGAGAGTCAGGATGGCGCGTGGTGGTGATGACATCACAGACTGTAGGCCGACTGCCTGCCCTGTCCCGGCCTGCAAGGGATGAGCCAACGGATACGACAGACAGCGACGACAGACGACAACAAACAAACAAACAAACAAACAACAACAACAACAGTGAGGTCAGAACAGTGATGGGTGCAGTAACACAGCGTGGGGAGGGGAGGGGGGGGATGGAGGCTGCGCCGACAGGGTGGAGACGGGAATATTTAAAACATTTAACGCTAAACTGCATCTTTAAAACGTCAGATAAAACGTCTGAAATCTGGTTTCCAAACATCGTGACTGTAGATGTGAGGGGAGGAGGGGGGGGGTGGAGGATGTGGTCGTTTATGGCGTCCGGCACATTTACAGCAGATGTCATGCAGTGTGTATGTAGAGACAGCTGTTCAGCATGCAGATGTACACACATACAAAGATGGATTAAAAGGACGAGTTCAGGAGCCTAAAATAAACATTTAAAGCTGTTTTTCTCTCGCTGTAATCATTCCTCCTGTTCACACCGACCATCAGAAGATCCTTCATGAAGCTAATATGAAGCTTCAAATGAGTCAAATCCAGTAGATATCTTTCAACATTACAGTCTTTTTAGTGGCAAAGTCCCTCTTTTTGTTTCTATACTTCCACCTGCAGCTCAACAGGGAAACACAAAGAGGAGAATTTGATGCTAAAAAGACTGTAAATGTGTCAGATATCCACTTGATATGACTAAACTCAGTCTGCTGAAGCTGAACAGAAGCTTCACACACTTTAAATGTCTATCTGGACACACTGTGGATGAAGGAGATGAACAGCAGGAATGATGAAAACACTGATTAACGCAGTCGTAGGAGGTGAAAAGGTTAACGTGAGATACGATGACTTGACTCAAGTGATGTCACTGGAGTCAGCGTTAGTTGAGGCTGAGGAGTGTGGAGTTAGAGAGAAGTGAGGTTATCAGACCTCTAAAGCTTCATCAGCAGTTACCAGCATTACACTGAACTCTGGGTAATGTAGGCATCGATTAGCATCCTTTATATAAGAATCAAATAAAGCTTCTCTTTTAACTGCACCATCACTGTAATATCTGAATAAATGTGGGTTAAATTCACTCATTTTCCATAAAAAACTTACTGCTAACCTGCATTATTCTGTTCATGTGGCAATAATCTGTTTATAACTACATTACAGTGTGTTATAAACCCTTTATTACCTTTTATACTCCGACTAAAACACAGCTGACTATACAATAGTGATATTATTGGTATCTAAATCTCGCTGCAGAAACCACGCGCGTTTGTTTTTACGTGTGTCGAGCTCGCTTCGTACCTGGCTGGCGAACAGCGGTGGCTCCCACGAAGCTGATGAGTGTGACGTCCGAGGCGCCGCCGGACTCCAGCGGGATCGGATGCACCCGGAAGTGCTCCAACATGTCGAAGATGGACTGGAACCAAAGGTGCTGCACTCGGCACTGACCGTCCTCGTTCAGGGACAGACGGAGGTGCTGATGGGACAAAAAACAAAACACAAAGTCAGACTGGGACTCAAAAGGTCAAAGGTCAAACCTGAATGATAAACGTGGGCTATGTAGACAGAGATCGGACAGATCAACAAGGAGAAATGGTGTTTAAATGTCTGATTAATAAGAGGTCTCCTCTCCAGAACAAACAGACCCACTGATTACAGGTAAAAACACTGAATAAAACAGTTTCAGCTAAAAAAAAATCAGTGTTTCTCCACCATGTTGGGCGAGCAGCGGACTTCCTGCAGGGGCTGTTAGCCGAGCTGCTGCTAACGTTTGCCCAGTTTATTTCTCTGATAACTTAAGATCCAGACGTCCAATGACTAAAATCCTTCTTGCGGCTAAAAGATCAAGTTAAAAACCAGCTAAATTTATCATGAAAATGTGGCTTCAAACTGAATAAAAGTCCATTTCTAACAGTTTGTGTGGAACAAGCACAACAAAGCCCATGTATTATCTTGTATGTGTGGAAGTTACTCTTTGCTAGACGCCATTGTAGCGGACAAACACGGCGCCGACGCATGCATCTTGTGCACTATACTCTTTGGTAGAGGAGGTATGACGCCATTGACAGGCCACCAAATGAAACGGTCCGTTACTTTGATTAAAATGACAGATTTCTCTGGGTTTGAACATTAATGTAAGAACACAACTCAACAACATATAGAACATAGGTCTAGACCTGAGTGACAACAACCTGACGGTCTCAGGAGAGAAGCTTCTGTCTGGTCTGGTTGTTTTTACACATTTTAATGAGGAATCATTACAGATTAGAGCTTTAATGTCGACTCTCAGACTCACCTTGGCCTTGCCCTGGAAGTTAAAGGTGAGGACGTACTCTCCGCGCCGCGTCTCGCTCTGGCGAACCAGGAAGACGCCGTGACTCGCCGGACCTCCGGCCAACACCAGCTGAGCAGCTTTGAGGCGCGACAAGGTGCCGTGAAACCACTGACACTCGCTGAGCGGGTGCTCTACCGTCTCAGCAGACGTCACCTCCGAGAACAGGAAGGAGCCTGAGAAGGTACAAACGACGCTTTAACGGTTTACAGTGTGAAACATCGTCAATAAAAACAGAAACGACTTGGACGGCGGTTTCTGCTAGTTTGGTTCAATTCTGTGAAACAAACACAAATCAATGATATAATCTCAGATATAAACTGATTTTTTTGCAGTTTTGATGCTGATGCAGATGTTTTTTATATATTTGAATAAACTGCATCAGTTCGGGTTTTTTGGGGGGAAAAACTGTGTTTGACTCTTACTTTTACGAAGTCATAACGGTATTAAAACATCAAAAAACATCAAGTTTCTGCAGAATAATTACAATAATTCCCCTGTTTAGCTTCAATTATCAGTAAATAAAGGGTTAATTGATGGTTTACAACACTATAAATGTAGCTGTGAACAGATAGAAGAGTTTATTAATGTATTCATCAGCACACATTGATAAATGAAAACAGTGAAACAGACGTAAAAGTATAAAATACGTCTTTATAGGAGAAGTTAGAATAAATATTTTACTTTAAATACTAAAAATGTAAAAGCTACATGACACTGTTTATATGAGCCAGTTATTAAATTGTTGTATACTGCTAATAAAGGCTAAATATGAGGAATTAAATTGTATTTCAAAGGTTTTTAATACAATGATCCCATGTTTCTTAAACGTTTTTCAATGTATTTTATGAACCAACATTTTCATTTTCTTGCTTCTCATTCAGCTTTTGTCTAAAACATTATAATATATTTCTATGTGTACGTGTTAATCCTTATTTCCACCTGCAAGATGCTGTTTGTTCTGTCATAAAAAGCCAAATATGGGTCATTCTTGGTTGAAGAAACATCTAAAAAAAAGGAGCAAAAATCTACGTAACTGCTGCTTAAAATGTAAAATTATACAAACTTCATCTCATTTAATTAAATCAGAAACTTGTTATCAGATACGACACGTAAAAACTATAAAAACATTTAAAAACGGGATCAAACAGACGGTTAAACGACCCGCTGCAGAGAAAACGACAGGAGGATTAATAACAGCGTGACCGTGTTCACCACCTGTGGCGTCCGGCGTCTCGGGGAACGGCGTGCCCAGACTAGCCCCGCCTCCCCCGAGGATCCGGCCGTCTGGTTCGTCCAGCGGCGCTCGAGGCGGCAACTCGGGCGGGAGAGGATCCATCAGAGGAGAGGAGCCTCCGATACCTCCGTAACACACTGAGACGACCGAAAAGCACCAGAGAAGAAGAAGAAGAGCGAAGGAAGTTAAAAACGAGACTTTTCGACTAAAAAGTTCAAAGAATTCTGAAACTTTTGTCTTGATTGTTCAGATTAGCAGGACATCTGCTGGATTTTTATGGTATTTTGTGTTTATTTAAATAAATAAATTAATTGCTTTAAAGCTCACAGCGTCACAAACTCACCTTGTGAAAGACGGTCGACGATCTCAGGCGTCCCGCTGATGTCTAACGGCCCCACGCACACACCTTCAGCATCTTCCTGTTCGCTGTGGGAGGCAGACGGAGGTTACAACACCTCAAACACACACACACACACACACACAGACACACACAGACACACACACACACGCCGCCGTTCGTCGCTCTTACCTGAGACAGATGCCGTTCCTGATGTCGCTCAGCCAGGCTCTCATCTGAACGGCGTCACGCGTTTCTATCACGTACTGCGCCGAGCCTTCGACCTGAGAGGACGACAAGACGCACAGAGGCCGAAGATTATAACTACAGTAACTTTACTTTAATAGATCGTCAGCGATTAATCTGCTAGTTTAAATTGTTCAACTTGTGTCAGAAAACTGAGGCTGACAGTAACTTCTCAGAGCTCTGAAAGTGAGTCTTTGTTTTATCTGAAACACAAAAATATTAAATTTACGAGACAAAACCAGAAACGTTCAACATTTGTGCTTAAAAACGACACAAACGATGAGTTTTCTGTCTGATCCGCTGATCGTTTCAGCTCTACTTAAGAGTCACGTTACCAGGAATAAACCGTGACAGGATGCAGTCTGAGACACTAATAACTAGTAAAGACGAGTGATTGATTGATTGATTACCTGCAGCAGGAAGGTGTTCTCCTTATCGGGGACCTCCAGCGCCGTGGTGCTCCTCACATCCACGATAGAGCAGCAGGGGACAGTCAGCCGGGGCTTCGACGACTGCAGAGAGACAGGAAGTGAATCAATAACTGACGTTTTCTCGATTAATCTCTTAATGTTAAAAAAAAAAAAAATTGTGAAAAATGGCGTTCAGTTTCTCTGAAGCCGAGGTGTCTGACTAAACGGCCTCGACACCAGGAACCATAACGATGTGAGGATGTTGACGACTTGTTACTGCACAGAGAGGAAAAGAAAACCAGAGGAGGTGAAAGGCAGCTGCTGCTCCGACCGACCGACCGGCGTAAAGACGAGTGTCTGAGGCAGAAACACGCAGTCGGAGCTCAGATCTGAAGCCTGAACGAGTCGCTGACTTTGTCGTTTTCTAACATTTATAAATGGAGAATAAAAAGATTCTCCAAACTTCACTAAAGAAATCACCTCCAGGTTTCATTCTGCTTCATCTAACAGTGGTGAGAAAGGAGAAAAACCACATTAAAATAGATAAATATAAATATAATAAGTCATCAGAATGAAGGCAGTGACTCCTCTGTAGTTTAATGCAGCTGTGGTGCTTTTATTTTAGTGCATCTGAGTGTTTGAACTTGTTTAACAGTTTAAATCACTTCTACTTCTAAAGCATCTGATTATATCTTTAGTTTTAGATGACACTGAGGTTAAATTACATTTGGATTTAACATCTTGCTGAATGAAAACAGAGGAAATATGCAGGTTTTTAGGTTTTACTGTAAATATCAGACTAGATGGAGATCATGTGGTTCAGAGGAAGGATTCTGATTGGCTGTCGGTGTTTCTATCGTTCCATCAAATCGCTCTGAACGTGAATCCAAACGATGTCGTTCGTCAGTGTCGTTATCGTTACAGTCGTGGCGTGGACGCTGCCATCCGCTTCGATTAGAACGACTTTTAAAATGATATATTAATAGTTATCGTTCTTTGTGTGGATCGACTGTAAAAACAGTCCAAATAATAAAAAACTTCCATTTAATGTAAAACAAGAAAAAAAAAAAAAACAGTAAATTGTCACATTTAAGAAGCAGAAACCAAATTTTTTTAGCATTTTTGCTTTAAAAAATGAAACAAATCAATAATGAAAATAGCTGCAGATTAACCGTCTCTCAATCAAGTAATCAATTAATCATGAGATCTATAATATTTAACTTCCTGTCTATTAACAAGACAAGACGGCAGAAAACATGAAAACAGTTAATCAGAGAACAAAACATCTTCTTATAATCATTTTATCTTACGGCTCACTGACAGAGCTGCATTATTGATATATAAACATTATAATAAAATATAATTGCTTTTAATATAAATTATATTTTAATACCTACAGTGTCTGAGAGCCAAAGACGACGTCATCATGTCTTATTTTGTCCAACAATCCAAAAATGTTCTTATGAAACTAAAATCTGTTTGTTTTTATGAGATTTTAGAAACTTTATATAATTTTTAAAATAATAAAAGAGAAAATATAGTAAAATGTATAATAATGATGTGAGTTAAAAACCATTAAAATTCAACCTCATTCAAAATATGAGTGATAAAACAAACAACAACAGTGAAAAACTCCCTTCAGATATTTAATAAACTGTAATAAACATCAAACTAAACAAACAGTCAGAATATAAAACCTGCTTCACTCACTTTGGGTGGAATGAAGAATTCCAGGTAGTACTCTTCTCCCCGCTCGCCGCCTTCTCTGTCCCGCTCTCTGAGGACCAGACGACATTTATGCCAGCGCCCTCCTCGCCAGGGCACGTTCCCGCCGCTCGCCAGAGGCTGCACCGGACCCGCCTGGGCTGCGGCGGATGAAGCTGAGGCAGCGTTGTTGTTGTCCGTACCGTGATGCAGTAGACCGAAAGAGAAGCCGGAGAACCCGTGGCTCCCTCCTAACTCGTCGCTGGATGAGCTGACGCTCACGCCGCCCTCCCGCACCAGCCGGCCCACCTTCCTCGGAGGTCCCATGGCGGCGGCGGCGGCAGACGCGCTGCTCGGAGGCAGCGTGGAGGAGGCGGAGTGAGAGCCGGCGGCGGCGGGGGGGTTGAGGACGGGAGGAGGGGATCGTGACAGTCTGAGTTTCTCCAGACGATGGCTCCACTTCTCCTTCTCGCCGCCTTCGCCGTTGCTCCGCCGCCGATCCCGGGCGGCCTCGGAGAGAGACAGAGAGGTGGCGCTGCTTGAAGACGAGGGGGGCAGGGAGGAGGAGGAGGAGTGGGGGAGGGAGAGGGGCATGGACAGAGAGACGGGCATGGAGGAGGTGGGCGTAGGAGGCTGTGTGCCAGAGTTCCTCTTGGAGGTCGACACCAGGGCGGCGTCCTGCACGCCCATCGTGTAGCTGTAGCTGGAGGGCAGCTGGCTCTGGGCCGAGTCGCTGGAGGAGCTTCGCCAGTGCAGGATTCCTCTGACACTCCCCCGAACACTACGACCCACACTCCGCAGCGAGAAGCGCTTCTTCAGTTTGTTTTTGGAGGAGTTGGGTGTGCTGTTGCCTTTGGCGCCGGGCGGAGGAGTGACAGAGGAAGGTGGAATCTGAGGAGTGTGGGAGGGGTCGGCGCCGTCGACCTCTGCGGACTCAGCGTCCCGCTCGTCTGGCTCGACGTCTTCCCCCACGGACGCTACCCCGAGCCAGCTGTCCTCCTCTTCCTCGACCGGCGCTTCCCCGTTCCCGGGGGTCATGATCATCATGGCGCCCCTCTCCTCGCGCCTCCCGTTGTTCCCTCCCACCGAGGAGCAACACGACGACGACGAAGACGGAGGTAGGACTTGGCTGTGGGCGTAAGAATCTTGAAACCTGTCCCCGCTGCGGTTCTCCAGCACGAGCCGCGTCGGAGCCGGCTTGGTGGATAAACCCCGCGTCGCGTTGGCCGGGGGACACGGGAGGACAGCGCCGCCCCCGGACGCCGACAGGGGCGAGACAGCTTCCTCTTCCAGGGAAGTAGCGTCCGACTGGGGAGCCCAGCTCACCATCTCCTCCCTCCCGGAAGCGCAGCTCGGAGGGAGCGCCCCCTCCAGCTCGCTCTGGAAGTGACGGACGAAGCGGTCGGTGAAGCGGCGGCAGAAGGCGGCCGCCGAATCCGGGGAGTAGTGGGGGTTCTCCAGGAGGAAAGCCCGGAAGTGGCGTGCAAAGTCACCGGCCGCGACGCGCGCGTGGAGCTCACAGAATTCGGTCCAGCTCAGGCAAGGCGAGGGGGACGGCGTCGGGGTGTCCGACAGGGAGGACGGGTGAGCCTGGGGAGGGGG
The DNA here is from genome assembly GCA_029490765.1 of Euthynnus affinis. Classification (NCBI taxonomy): domain Eukaryota; kingdom Metazoa; phylum Chordata; class Actinopteri; order Scombriformes; family Scombridae; genus Euthynnus; species Euthynnus affinis. The sequence goes on along the minus strand of CM055856.1, from coordinate 14,077,599 downwards.
GCTCACCAGAGGCGGGAGAGGAGGCGGCCGGGGGGAGAGGGGCAGCAGAGAGGGAGACGGAGGGGAGGGCGACGGGGAGGGTGAGGGAGGTAAAGGCGAGGAGGAGTTTGCCGCCCGCGGGCTGGGCGGGGTTAAAAGAGAGCCGTTCATTCTCCTGATTGGCTGATTGGTTTCTATCAAATCACTTCAAACATACGACAGAAAGCCGAAGTGATTGCACAGCTGGGGGTGAGAGGCCGGGGGCAAACACGGCACATTGGTCTGATCATTTACAAACAGGTGTGAACTTAAAGTGTTGTGCTCAGCGCCATCAGGAAAACAACAAAAACAAACAGAAAAACACCCCAAAGAGTTAAAAGGACGACGCTCCGCACCCATGCATGATGGGCTTCCGGTCAAATATCTCTGAGGTTCAAGCTTTTCGCTACATTATTTTGTGAAATTAAATACATCTCAACAAGAAGAAAATAAAGGTTTCAGACATCCAGCAGACGGACAGGAAGGGTGGAGGAGGTTAGATGTGACGAGGTCTGCCGCTCCTTCTTCACCGTCTGTCAAACATCCAGAGGAGCACCGACACATCCTGGAACAACACAAACACCAACTTCATTCACTTACAGGTTCGGGGTTATATAGGATAATGTACACCGTCATCATTTACACCACACCTGTCACAACTGCGATCGCTGTTGTCGTGAATCGGTTTCTGACAACGTTGCTGAACCTTCATAAAAGTAGAATTTATGACGATGTATCGGTTTATTTTAGACTGTGAAGGTGTTTCTAATAAAAAGGCCAAGAATGTTAGTAAAACAAAAGAAATATAACAACAACGACGACAGAATAAAAATAATTTGAACATCCTAACAGAGCCTGACTGAGCTTCATTTAAATCTATGAGCAGTTTAAAAACATAAAGGACGTGTTTGAGTATTAAAACTGGACGTTTAAAAGGTTTATGAGTCAGGAGGACGGTTTTTAAATCCACTCTGTCTCGTGTTGTCGTGAAGACATCCTGCCGCCGTCTGTCACATGTAAACCTGAAAAAACTGCATCATCACTTTTGGGTGTTATGAGAGTTTGTTTATAGAGATTGTGATGCCCATAACAGATAAACCTGGATGAGTCTTGATCATGTTACATGAAAATAAAAAGGTCTGATATGAAGCTTAAAAAAGTGAAAGACTGGTGATAATAAAAAAATACTCCTGAATTCAAATTGGTGGAAAAATCCATGAAAACATTTACAGTATTTGTACTTTATATTTAGACTTCTCCTTATCATTATGTTTATTTGACAGCTGTTACTCTGCAGACTAAAATCATACATATGATTCATTTTTTAAAATATCAAGCATTACTACACATTAAGCTCCAACTCCACCAGCTACAACGTTCAAATGTCTCTTAAACATTTATGTGTTGGTGATAATACTCCAATAACCTCGTGTATGATAGTGAAATACTAACAGGAGTCGTTCTGCTGCATTAATAGTACTTTAACTATTAATTTCTGCTTCTGCACTCAAAGTAAATACTGATGCTGTAAGATTTTCAATGCAGGACTTTTACTTGAAATTGAGGATTTTTCATATTTTTGTATTTTTGCTTTTCAGGATCTGAACACTTCGACCTCAGAAGAAGAAGAAACCTGCATTATCACATATTTGGATTTATATAGTGATGGAAGAAATATGCAGACCCTTTACTGCAGTAAAAGTACCAATACAAGAGTGTAAAAATACTCCATTACAGATAAAAGTCACATCCTACAGTAAAAGTCCATCAGTATTATGAGCTTGATGTAGTTAAAGTGTTGCAGTAAAAGTAGTGGTTTGGTCCCTCTGACTGATATATTATTATATATGACATCATTAGATTATTAATAGTGAAGCATCAGTGTTAGAGCAGCATGTTACTGTTGTAGCTGCTGGAGGTGGAGCTAGTTTACACTACTTTATATACAGTTAGCTAGTTTAGTCCACTGGTTCCCAACCTAGGGGTCGGGGCCCCTCCAAAGGGTCAGCAGATAAATCTGAGGGGTCGTGAGATGATTAATGGGAGAGGAAAGAAGAAAAAACAAAGTTCTGATACACAAATCTGTTTTCAGTTTTTGGACTTTTTCTCTAATCTTTGATTTTTGCTGAAATATTGGATCATTTGAACATTTATTGAAATGAAAGCATGTGAGAAGTTTAGAGGGAAAAATCACTATTTGGTGGAGCTGTTAACAACTCATAGACATGTGAAATGTGACCCCGACTACACACTGCTTTTTGTAAGACGTCAAAAGACAAAAAGGTTGGAAACCACTGGTTTCATCTTTAACAATGTGTTGTATTTTAAAAGCTTGTTATATTATCCATTGTGTCAAATCTTCATGTGAAAAGTAACTAAAGCTGTCAAATAAATGTAGTGGAGTAGAAAGTACAATATTTCCCTCTGAAATGTAGAAAGTAGCATCACATGGAAATACTCAAGTAAAGTACCTTATAATTGTACTTAAGAGTATATGTGCTTAGTTAATTTCCACCACTGAGGATGAAACGTTTATCTGAGTTAAACAGCTGGTTAAATGACCAGATGTTTCTCTGCTTTACATCAATCTGTTGTTATTTGTAATGTCAGAAATAATCAAGTGTGGCATGTGACAAGCTGCTGTAGTCTGTCTTTGCATGTCACACAAATAAACTCACAACGACATGCAGCCTTAATTATTAACGACTGATAACTACAAGTGTTATACAGTGAAAAGCTGAGAGAGATGAATATATCTATTGCTTGCATGCTAACATTAACCAACAAGCAATGTGTGATTTGCTCATTCAGCTTTCTTTAAAGACGTGTAACGTTAGCTCGTTAACAATAGCTATCTAACATTAACCTCCTTTCCCATTTGGCACTAATTAACACCTTAAAGTTGTAGATGTTACCTATATGCATCTCATTTTGTGCTGGCTGCTGCAACCTGTCGCCTAAATGACCAAATATTGAATCATCACGAAAAGATTCTTTGCGAGCTAAGCTAACCGTTAGCCAGCTAACTAGCTATTAATAAACCAGCTCGCTAGCTATCAATATTGCTTCAAAACAAGTCGCTGTGTTTTCTCTACCTGTACGTCACAGTCCGGTGTTTTCATCCGTGTCTTTGTGGGTGGAACAGGCCGATAATTCAGCACTCCTCCAGCCTACACAGCGGGATAATTATGTTCGTAAAGGTTGTTGTTGTTGCTAAATATGAACATTGCTATGCCTTGCCTGGACCCGTTCTTCTCGCGCACTGTCCCGGTTCTCGCGAGAATTGACAGGTCGGCGAGTTGCAACGCTCGTTCTTGACAGCTGCCGTTAAAACCGCTGGACGTCGATAAATGAGCCGCTTCACTAAACTGTGACAATGAAAGGACAGAGATGTAGTTAGGGACCATCGACTCCTGCTTCCAACCTCCACCTCTTCAAACAAACAAACAAACAAACAAATAATCCAGTCTGGGACTGGGTCCATCACTAGTGGTGGAAAGTAGGCTGTATTTACTGGAGTAGGGTCTCCTGTAGCCTCCTGAAGTACAGTTTAGAGCTACTTGTAGGCCTACTCTACTTGAGTATTTCCATGTGATGATACTTTCTACATTTCAGAGGGAAATATGATCATTTCTACTCCACTAGGGTATGTGGACTCAAGACTGTGATTTATGCTCTTGAAATTAATTTATTAAATGGTTGTTTAGTCTCATGTTCCCAGAGCTCAAACTGGATCATTAACTGGGCAAAGCTTGAATCTTAATTTGAATCCTCGCTCAACCTTAAAGGACAGGTTCTATATTTTTCAAGTGTGTCTTAAAACAACTATTGTGTGTCCACATTAACAAGACTTCTTTAACCTTTTCTTAAAAAGAGTTTGACTGTAATGAAAACAGTTTAACAGCAGTAACTGTATAATTTTTAGTAGAGGATCACCAGTCAGTAGGATTCATCATCATAAGGATCATCAATTTTGTACAAAATTGAATAGAAATCAATTTAAAAGTTGTTGAGATATTTCTGTTTGGACCAAAGTGATGGACTGACAGAGAGACAGACATCTCTCGCTGCTGCATGGCAACAAACGTACGATTAAAGAACAACCAGAGAATAACTGCGTTGTTGCATTTTGGGAGCATTCATTTTGATTTTTTATCTATGAGGAGCTCTGACTGACAGGCGATGATGGATAAATGAAGAAGATTTTCCTCATGATTCTGCGTCTTTTTTACTTCAACTGAAAAACTAATAAATGTACATGAACACATGAAGTATCTGGAAGTCTGTAACCTCCAACTACGTGTTTGATTGAAATAAAGTAAGATAAAACTGTAAGGTTTATATTTTTATTGCAACATCTGGGAAAATATATTTACAATGTCAGGATCTTTACAATGTTGGAAATATCATATGGACAAAAACATGTTGGTATAAAAGTGCTATTGTATTGTTGTTTCATAATGCAGAGATTACATTTATATACATACTTTGAAAATATGTAAACATTTAGGATCTTATATCACATATAAAATGAGGATCAAACTTGTGAACATAAAGCACACAGTTACAGTTGTATTTTAAACAGTTCCAGTGATCATAGAGTCCATATTAACGGCCACTTTAGTCCACTTCCTCAATGGTGGGCCCCTGGGAGCCGGCTTGTCGTGCCTGCTCTCCACAGCTGCCTGCAGGCATTCCTCCCTGATACAACTTGCTGATGACGGGGTTACACACTTTCTCCAGCTCTTTCTGCTGGTGTTGGTACTCCTCTTTATCAGCCAGCTGGTTGTTCTCCAGCCAGCTGATGGTCTGGTCACACTTCTCAATCACCTTCTTCTGGTCCTCCTCGCTGATCTTGCCCTTCATGTTCTCGTCCTGCACGCTGCTCTTCATGTTGAAGGCGTAGGACTCCAGCGAGTTCTTGGCAGCGATTTTGTCCCTCTGAAGCTCGTCCTCAGCTTTGTATTTTTCACCGTCCTGCACCATCCTCTCGATCTCTTCTTTGCTCAGTCGGCCCTTATCGTTGGTGATGGTGATCTTGTTCTCCTTGCCGGTGCTTTTGTCCACCGCTGACACGTTCAAAATGCCGTTGGCATCAATGTCAAAGGTGACCTCGATCTGTGGGACCCCTCGAGGAGCAGGTGGGAGTCCTGTTAGCTCAAACTTGCCCAGCAGATTGTTGTCTTTGGTCATGGCTCTCTCCCCTTCATAGACCTGGATGAGGACCCCGGGCTGGTTGTCAGAGTAGGTGGTGAAGGTCTGTGTTTGTTTAGTGGGGATGGTGGTGTTGCGTTTAATCAGAGATGTCATCACTCCTCCGGCTGTCTCAATACCCAGGGAAAGAGGTGCCACATCCAGCAACAGCAGGTCCTGAACGTTGCCTGAGGTATCACCTGAGAGAATGGCGGCCTGGACGGCGGCACCGTAAGCCACCGCCTCGTCTGGGTTGATGCTCTTGTTCAGCTCCCTGCCGTTGAAAAAATCCTGCAGGAGTTTCTGGATTTTGGGGATTCGGGTGGAACCTCCAACCAGGACGATGTCGTGGATCTGTCCTTTGTCCATTTTGGCGTCTCTCAGGGCTTTCTCCACAGGCTCTAATGTTCCCCTGAACAGGTCAGAGCACAGCTCCTCAAAGCGAGCCCTGGTGATGGCGGTGTAGAAGTCGACACCTTCAAACAGAGAGTCAATCTCAATGCTGGCCTGGGAGCTGGAGGACAGGGTTCTCTTGGCCCTCTCACAAGCTGTGCGCAACCTCCTCAAGGCTCTCTTGTTGTGGCTGATGTCCTTCTTGTGTTTCCTCTTGAACTCCTCCACAAAGTGGTTGACCATGCGGTTGTCAAAGTCTTCTCCGCCCAGGTGAGTGTCTCCAGCTGTGGCTTTGACCTCAAAGATACCGTCTTCGATTGTCAGGATGGACACGTCAAAGGTGCCTCCGCCCAGATCAAAGATCAGGACGTTACGTTCTGCTGACTTGCCTTTGTCCAGACCGTACGCGATGGCGGCTGCCGTGGGCTCGTTGATGATCCTCAGGACGTTCAGTCCTGCGATGACGCCTGCATCTTTAGTGGCCTGTCGCTGTGAGTCGTTGAAGTATGCCGGGACTGTGATGACTGCGTTGGACACCTTTTGGCCGAGGTAGGCTTCAGCAATCTCCTTCATCTTCACCAGGATCATGGAGGAGATCTCCTCAGGGAAGAAGGTTTTGTTCTCCCCTTTGTATTCCACTTGAATTTTGGGCTTCCCTCCATCTCCGACCACCTTGAAGGGCCAGTGGTTCATGTCCGCCTGCACCACTGGCTCATCAAACTTTCTCCCAATCAGTCGCTTGGCGTCAAACACTGTGTTACTGGGGTTCAAAGCCACCTGGTTCTTGGCAGCATCCCCAATCAGCCTCTCAGTGTCTGTGAATGCCACATAGCTGGGGGTGGTCCTGTTGCCCTGGTCGTTGGCGATGATTTCTACTTTTCCATGCTGGAAAACCCCCACACAGGAGTAGGTGGTGCCCAGGTCAATGCCGATCGCTACGCCTTTACCTGCAGACATCTTGGTTGTTTTCAATTTGTGTCCTAAAGATGCAGAGACAAAAATGAGAAAGGGAAGTTAGGAAGGTAACACAACATATATCAGTGTTAAGCCAGCAGCTGAACTAGAGTTTGGAATTAATTGTTAAAGTTTTGTTCATCCCAAAATCTCTTCACTGTTTCCTTGGTATGTCAATTTCTGGTTAGGTCGACTGAATAAAACATGTCATACTTCAAGATACTGATCACTTCCTATAAATCATCACCCATAATTATTACAGCTTCTCTTTAAGGTTGATTGTAGTAATGCAGAAATTAAAAAAAAAAAAAAAAGTTTGTGGACCTAAACGCAGCTTTAAATTGGCAGTTTTTCAAATGTAGTTTGGTCATTATTTATTCTTCCTATTATATATTCTTCTTTTTTCTTCTTATTTAATTATTTGTCAGTATTAATATTGTTCAGTCATACTCCAAAATACTGTATCACTTAGGACAATAGCTATGATAAGAATTGAACGATCTTATAAATTATCGCCCATATTTATTACAGCTTCTCTTTAAGGTCAATTACAGTAATGTAATTAACATTTTTCAGGAAAGCTCATCCAACTATTTTTTTCTACATATATACTGTAACTTCTATACACATTAACTGTATAAAAACAGAATTTAAATATTCAATGTCATCAAACTACTTTTGTCATCAGAAACAAAGTGTGAACTTACAGTTTCAGCGTTGAGTCGTGTGTGTTGTGAAGAGGTTTGGTCTTCTCCTTCCTCTCTGTATCTTCTGCTGGTCTGATCTGTTTCTGTCTCTGTTTCTGTCTCTTATATCTGAGGAAGTTGACGGTCTGGCTGTTTCTAGACGTTTCACACGCAAACTGTCAAGTCAGCATCAATGCAAGCAATAACTTCCTGTTACTGACTTCAAGATAAAATGCCTCCTAGAGAACACAAGCTGTAGTAAGTGGGAATGAACACACACTCGTCTTATTGTGAAATCAACATCTTTTACTAACTCTGAGCACTTGATGCAGATTTGACCAGAAATCTCTCGAATCAACCTGAAAGTGGAGAAAAACCCAGAAAAATCCAGACAGAAACGTTTATTTCTCTCTTATATGTTTTATGTGTCGCTGTCTTTTACCTTAATCTTGTTTCATTTTAAATTCATTTAATGGGTTTTATTAGTTTATTATCACTTTTTCATTTTTTTTTCACTGTCTAGCTCGGGACCTCACTGCCGCGCTTTCACCTGTTTTGCACGTTATTTATCAAACAGAAACACAGTTGTCTGTATTTATTCTCATATATAATATACATTTAATTTCATCTGTATGTAACTTATGTTTTATCCCTTGTAAATTATCTGTAAATATTGCCTTATCAGTATCTTCTTTTTATTTTAATTTTCAATTCAATTCTATTTAATTTATATAGTGTCCAATCATAACAAAAGTGGTGATCTCCCTTTTAATGGGAAGAAACCTAAAACAGAACCGGACTCTAGATGGCGCCATCTGCCTCCACTGGTAGGCTTGAGAGAGGGAGATAGACACAGAGAAGAATAATAACAGCAATGATAACAATAATAACAAAAATACATTTATTATCTGTTTATTTTTCATGTTTATATAACAATATATCAAGACTATTGCCTCATCAGCACTTTATTCTACTATTGTATCATATCTTGTACTTTCTACTCCACTACATTTATTTGACAGCTTTAGTTACTTTTCAGATGCAGATTTGACACAATGGATAATATAACAAGCTTTTAAAATACAACACATTGTTAAAAATGAAACCAGTGGTTTCCAACCTTTTTGGCTTTTGACGTCTTACAAAGAGCAGTGTGTAGTCGGGGTCACATTTCACATGTCTATGAGTTGTTAACAGCTCCACCAAATGTGATACATAGTGAATATGGCCCAAATATCACTGCCAAATGAAGCCCAATGTGGGCTGTCATAGTCAACAATAGTTAATGTGGATGTAAACCAAAAGTGTCCCACATATGGTGCAAATGTGGCCTAGTTATCGTAAAACATATCTAGGTCATTTCTGACAAAGATACGGCACAGTAAGCACTGGCTTATACTATGCAAATAAATTTGGCTCACTTTTGGCAATTGTATTTTACAGTCAGCACTAGCTGTCATAGTGTGAGCCTAATGTGGCCCACATTTGAAATAGTAAATATGGCCCAAATATTGCTGAACATTATTGGGCCACTTTAGGCCCACGTATGATGTAGCAAATGTAGCCTTATCTTAAACATATCTGGGCCAGTTCTAGCAGATGTATGACACAGCCCAGATAGCCCACACCTGCCACTTTCATGTGGCCCACATACCGCATGAAATAGGCTGCAAGCAAACCATAGCAATGTCACATGTAAGCCAAAGACTAAAGAAATAAACCAGATCTGGCCCACAGTTCATTTTTATTCTGGTCCTGATTTCGCCCACATTCATTATGCTCTTCTGGCCCAAAGACCATGTGGAATGATGGCATTTGGGTGGTCCGCTCCTGTTTGCCAGATCCGGGCCCATAAGCCCGGTTTGCTTGGTATGATAGCCACATGAATGTGTCGAGTGTAAGTCAGATATGGGCCACAGAAATTTTGCTATCTAGGCTATCTAGCTGAATGTGGACCAGTTTTTGGATGGCTGTCGCTCAGGAGGCAGAGCGGGTCAGCCAGTAATCAGAAGACTGGTGGTTCAATTCCCTCGAGTCTGCCTGTAGATGTGTCCTTGGGTAAGATACTTAACCTAAATTGCAATGGTCAAGCTTAGCTCAGCTGTGTGCCAAAGAATGTCCAACGGACAGAAACACGCTTTCAAAAGACGGTTCCATCATGTCTTTTCACACTCGCAACCCTTCAATTTAAAAGCATAGCATTTATGATTTAAGAAATAAAAGTGTGCCAACATTATTTTGAAATGATTTATTTATTCATTCACTGATTTTGTTCAAACTGTGAAGACAAAAAGAAAATTAAATAAAGTCCAAACTATGTCCTTCTGCTGTGTTTAAATGTACACAGTGGTAACTGCTTATAGTGATTACAGTTACAGTGATCAGCTGTTTATCAAAAAGCTCTGAGACACAATCATTCATATACAACATTTATGCTGTTTAAATAAGTCGCCTGTAGAAAACAAGCAGTCTGCCTCCAGTATTCATCATGAGTCTCTTCATACATGACAACATATGGAAAACGTTTTAAACCACATAAATCTCTTTGTACTTTACTCCTGACACTTACTGAAATCATGACGGAGACAGAAAGTCGTTTTCTCCCCGAAACGTATGACAATAGAAGATTTAAGTAAATTTCACTGCTACATAAATGTGCACGCTGAATTTGAAACAGCTGTACTTTATTTTGAAACAGCCATTAAAACCTGTATCTTTATATTCATGTAGGCTAATGAATATACAAATGTCAATTAGACAGTATTCAGCATGACAAATAAAGAAAATGTTCTAATAATCATCTGCTTATAATGATATTTAACCCGGACAGACGTGATCATTATAAGCTGCTTCCACTGTACTTATATCCTTCTCCAGTTTACAGTTAATGTTAAACTTTCACTGATGATTGTAAATGGACATCAGAGAGGATGATAATGTTGGAAAGTTCTCTTTAATTGCTTACATCATAATTTTAAATATCCATCTGATATTATCTTGCCTAGTGATAATATAACCAGTCATGATCTGAATGCTCATTTATTAACTAATAAAGATAAAACCATGAACAGGAAAAGCGCTGCTCTTCATTTTCAACCTGCAGACTCATCAAGTCAGATGCAGGATTGAACCTTCATCCTTCTATAAACTCGCTTCTCCAACCTTTAGACCATCACTGCCCACCTACAAGTAAACATTTAATCTATCATCAGTTTTGTGCCCAGTCATCTCCTTCACCTTGTTAATTGCAGTCGCTTTGCCCTTTTTGGTGAAAACTCCTTTATAGTCTCCATATAATTTAATCAGCAGGTTTGTTCTGCTGCGTAGATGAACACTGCTCTAGTTTTCTCTCCTTATTGCGACATAGTATCAGCTTTTTTTCTGTTCAGTTATGCATTTGTCTTTGGTTTCAATTTTATTTTGATAGGGAAGTTTAGGGAGTTTAGTTTACTTTTGTTTGTTTTTTGGGCATTGCTCAACTATGAAGTCTAGAATCTATGCATTCATCTATCTGTGTGGGGAAAGCCTCGTCTGACCTTGGTGACTGTGGCAATGCTGATTTACCCTTTATCAGAGAGGTTCCTGCTTTCCCCAAAACGACAGCTGGAGTCTCAAGGAATATATTTAAACCCATAAAACCTGATCTTGTACATCCATTAACTGTGTTTTATTGTCTACACAAACTCCACTAACTGATTCATGTTCATTTAGTGTTAATAGCCTGCTTTCTTGAATTTTCATTAGAGTTAGAGCTGTCCTACTTTCACTTGTGAAAAGCTGATAGAGGATGTTTGTGAGGGATACACCCAGAAAGGAAGGCTGTACGTGCCAAGTGTTAACATTTGATAACTTCTGTTTACATAGAACAGGCACATCTACGAAGACTTGAAACAATGATGAGTCTATTTAACATTGTTATAGTTGTTTTGTGTAAAGGCTCCTGGGAATCACTACAACCTGCAACATACAGTGAACTTATTCCCAGTTTACTAGTACATACTGAAACATTCATGTAGGTACATGGGGAGAAGATATGAAGTTATAAAGTAAGAGGGTAACAACCATTTGGACATTTGAGGGAAGATGAAGTAATGTGTTCTTCAGCACTTTATAAAACTGTTCGACATTCTTTGACCACGCAGCAGAACTAAGCTTGACCATTAGCCCGCCACGGAGTAGCTAGTTCTGCTGACTAAGTAACCATGGTTACCATGGTTACTGAGCTGCAACTCATATAAGCCACTTTGATGGAACAGAACTCTCACTTAAATTAGCGAAATAAGCCAGGCTATCCTGTTAGTCACTTTCATTCACTTTCATTTGTTGTCACTGATTTACAAGAAATGCACACCCTGAACTCTTTATCTTGTGAAAAGCAGATAAGAGAAGTTTGTGAGGGGCACACCCAGAAATGAAAGACACACACACACACACACACACACACACACACACACACACACACACATACACACACACACACACACACATATATGTAGGTGAAAAGGGAACAAGATATGAAGTTATAAAGTAAGGAGATAATAGAGATAGGTTCTAGGTTTGAGTTAAATAGTCTAACTTATATAATAGGGCTGTAGATTGGGTTTTATCTTTGACAGGTATTTTTTTTAAGAAGTCAAGTTGGACAAACTGTGGCTAATTTACCTTATTACTTATGTTCATGTCTTAATAATAAACCTACAATAATAACTGAGCTTTTAATCCACTAATAAAAAGGGAAGAACAGCATTAAATAGTAAATATTTCTTCCACTAATTTCAAGGAGGATTAACATTTGGCTTTGTTACAGAACATTCTTATCAGCTCAGCTCTTATTTAAGAAAGAAAGAAAGAAAGAAAGTAACGATCGAGTAACAATAGGGTCTTCGCCCTGTTCCAGGGCTCAGGCCCTAAACTAACCTTCAGATTTACCACTGTTCATTCATCACCAACTCTACTACAAGACCTACTGCTGAGCTGCAGCTAGTCTACAGTGAATACAGCTTGAAGGTGAAGGTTTCCAGATTAAGTTGTGTATCACCTTTGTCCTGCTCTGTTACTTTTTACAGAAACACATAAACCTGGTGACTTAGATCTAATCAGTAACATTTAGAATGGCGAAATCGCTTGAAATTAGCAATCTCATCTAAAAATATATTTAACCCCATAAAACCTGATCTTGTACCTCCATTAACTGTGTTTATTGCCTTTCTTGTCTTGTTATGTGAAAGCTGAACTCCACTAACTGATTAATGTTTATTTAGTGTCAGTGGTATTGCCACGATGTTTCAGGGAAATCATAAATTAGATCTGTCCTACTTTCACTTTCCCTTGTTGTCACTGATTTACAAGAAATGCACTTACTGAACTCTTTACCTAGTGAAAAGCAGATAAGAGAGGTTGTATCCCTCACAGAAGGATATATATATACGTGTTTCCATTTGATAACTGTCATCTACTGGGAACAGGCACAGCTATGAAGACATGAATCAATGGTGAGTTTATTTAACATTGTTATAGTAGTTTGTGTGAAGCCTTCTGGGAATCACTACAACCTGCAACATACAGTGAAATTATTCCCAGTTTAGTTTTACCAGTACATACTGATACATACATGTAGGTACAAGGGAACAAGATGTGAAGAAAGTAAGTAAAGTAAGAAGGTAACAAACAGTTGGATGTTTGAAGGAAGATTAAGTAGCATCTTCTGCAGCACTTTATAAAACTGTGATTTCATTTTAAAATGACGATTGAGGGTGCAGACCGTATCAAAAAGGGGAGACCAACAAACTATGTTCCTTTTTTTTAGGTTCAAGCTAAATAGTCTAACTCATATAATAGTTTATCTTTGATGGATATTTTTTAAGAAATCATGTTGGACATGATTTCTTACTGTGGCTAATTTACCTTATTACTAATGTTAATGTTTTAATGATATACCTACAATAATAATTCAGCTCTTGATCCACTCATAAAAAGGGAGGAACAGCATTAAATAGTAAATTTTTCTTCCACTAATTCAAGGAGGATTAATGTTTGGCTTGGTTACAGAACATTCTTATTAGCTCAACTCAGCTCTTATTTACACTTTTTTTTTCTTTAAGGTGAACCTGAAGTCTTTATTCAGAAATTCAAAAGGAAACGGGAAAAAGGGAAAATTATGTTTCTTTTCCACATTGTAACTTTTGGACTTTTTTCACCTGCAGTGTAATATTCAAGATGTTCACCAAGATGAGCTGTATGTTATATATAGTTCCTGTCTTTATCTAATACTCTGTCCAGTCAGCTTGAAAGGTGATTAACACCTACAGAAATATTTTATTTTGGTATTTGTGTTTGTGACTTTGTCCTGTTCCTCTGTAAAGTATCAGGAACAGATAAGATGGAGACAGAGGACGATGACAACACAGCAGCCGGAGGAGAGCCTGAAGTCAAATCAGAAAATCCACCTGTGGCAAATGACAAAAGTAATTTAAAGTTTAGAAAATAAAGTTTAATAAACCTCAGGTTACAAGCTAACCAAACATTATGTATTTGAAGCTCATCATGTGTATTCTGTTTTTCCTTCATTAGCCTGCACTGCAGTCGAGGAGTTAGAGAAGAGTGCGACTGAAGCCGAGGTAAAGACGTTACTGTATCATCATACAGCTGCATTTAGGACAGTTCAAGTTCTTTCTATACAAAACCTTTATTCATGTGAAGTTATTTTCGTTGTAAATCTAAGTTTACAGAAAGATATGAGATATTTAATTCTATTTTCATCTTAAACTGAAAAGGTTTTGACTCAATGACTCCTTTAACAGACTTCATTTGTGTTTATCACTCTCTTAATTGTGACACCACTGCATGTTGTTGATCTTCAACTTGTCATATTATCTAGATGCTGTTTTCTTGGTTTCATGTTGTCAGTGGGTCTAACTTGAGGAATTTATTGTCAAACAAATCATCTGTTTTGTAGCGTGATCCAGTGAATGAACCCAGTGAAGCTGAACACTCAGAGAGGAACGATGAAACAACGTCAGGAGAGTCTGAAGAACCAACTGTGTCAGATAAGAAAGGTGAATATGGAAGAAAATATCAACACAGACTTTAACTCTATAAACAAGAGATTGTAACATGATGATGTTATTCTTTATTTTGTTTCAGTGACAACTGATCGTATACTTGTGTTAGTTGGTGACACAAAGTCCATTGAGATTGGATCAAACAACCTCCTGCTTGACCATGACAAGCAAACAAATGAGGAACAGTTTTCACACAAACTGTGTGATTTGTTTGGTCGGAGCATATATGTCATTAACATGCTGGGTCCTCAAAACATTGACAAATTCCCATTAAAGAGGGGAATCCATGCTTTTCTCTTACTGTTACAAAATGGTCTGCATATCAGCCAGTACAGGTCAGGAGTGCAGTGGCTGGAAAACACTTTTGGAAAAGGATCACTTGCTTATTTACTGACAGTTGTCACTCATAAGTCAGATGAAAAATGTGAAAGTGCATTGACAGAGTTAAAAGCCAATAGTGCTGAAAAAAGATACCTTACATGTAACAACAGTATGATGGATGTAGATGAGATAAAAGAATTATTGAAGAAGATAGATGACATGGTGTCTGAAAACGATCCACACTGCTACTGTGGACTGATGTGTGATGACAAAGACCAGCTGGACCACAAATCCCAGGAAGAAGAGAAGATCAATTCCTCTGTGTCTCAGCAAAATCAAACAGGTGAGATTTAAAGGAAAACTGTGCTTGATTACAACTTAGGTTTCATTTTTGTGAAACAGAGTTATTGCTGAGATTGTGAAGGTACAGACAACTACAAAAGGGTTCATCTTGTTGATGTGAAAAGTATTTTTTATTTCAGTAACAATATAATTTTATTTGTTCTGAACCACTGATTTTAAGATTGTCTCCAGGATGTTCTGTATCTGTTACTATAAACTTATCAACAAGTCTTGATAAAGCTGCTTCAAATTATATTCATAGATGTAAGCCTTATATTACTGTTCACATGGCCAACACATGAATCCGCCAGTCTATCATGGGATAAATGGTTATAGATACAATATACAATATACATACAATATACAATTTAAATGGATTAGAAAATAGATGGATAAAGGTCAGACATTGCATGCAGCATTAAAAACTCAACAATAAAAGTAAGATTATAAATCACTGTCCAATCTGCTTTTTCCACATTCCCTCCAGTAGACGAGTCAGAGAAGAACACATCTGAAGTCGACCTAAAGGTAAGCTCTAACACCTTAATTTACAACCAAATTAGATGCTATAGAAAGTGACTTCAACACAGTTCATTGTGTTAAGTAACAATAATGACATTTATAAAAAAAACACATTTTTATTTGAGTTTTAACATATATAATATGTACATTTAAACACTTGGTACACATTCCCTCTCCCAAATTAAAAATGGAAAAAAAGCTAAAAATAGCAAAGTCCTTCAAAAGTGTGACTTTCCAAAAAGTCACAAAACAAGTAAGGTTTGTGTCTTTCCTTTTAACAACATAAGTAAATCAGTCCGAAGCAAAACAGGCTTCAAGTTCCTTGGTCCATATTTCTATAGAAAGTATGTCCATGTTTTTCCAGAGGAGTCCAAAGTCAATAAACCAGGTTTGCTGTAAAGTGACAAATCTTCAGTTCAAATTCCAAATACACAGAGTTTGGCTCAAAGAACTGCTTTAAATAACAAAGATAGCTAACCTTATCCTGTCTTATGAGCAGGTGTCAGTTCCTCAGTTTTGGATCATACAGGGATTTTGTCCAAAACTGAACAAATTGAATTGGTAAATTATTTAAACTATAAATTATATATTATATTACTATATATTACTCTTTTTGGAATGTCACACTTCTCACACAACTGGTTATCCTCTGTGTATCATCTGAAATTTACTCCACACCTTTTAAATATCATCATTTAAAATTGTTGCTATATTTTCTACTTTACTGTATCTACCCTGCGGTGATGATTATAGCATTTCTAATAGTTTTAAGCCAGCTTGGTACATGGACAGACTTGACAGCACACTAGTGATTGCTCTGTTCTCCTATACTTTCTAGAAACATGTTTAGTCTGAATCTGTTACAGCGGGACCTTCTCTGTTGTAATGAGCTGGTGAACTAAAGGCTCAATAAAATCAACTGTTTTCTTAGTGTCATCCAGTGACTGATCCTGGTGATGCTGAACACTCAGAGAAGAATGACACAACATCAAATGGAGAGCCTCAGGACAAGTCAGTGAAAACATCTGCACCACATGAGAAAGGTAAATATTTAATCATGTTTAGATTTTAATTTTAATGTGGATATACAGTAACATGGGTTTAATTCATATTCATATTTTATGACGAGTAACTATACCTTTAATTATTTCTTGACTTGTCAGCAGTGAATGAAAGTTAAGTTTCATTAAAAATATTCACCTCTTAAAATTGGGCTCAGTGTGCCACTTAATGAGTAGAGGCCTCTCATTTTGAAAAGCCCCTGTGCATCAGTGCAGTCAGTTTCCTGGGGGTTTTGTATTTTTTAAATTCAGTATTAATGTCTGTCTGAACAGCTTTAGACACTTCTTCTGGCTGATCCAGCTGACTTCCTGTTGGCTCCTCACTGATATGAAGAGCATAAAATGATTCACTGATAGAGCTCTAGACAATCTCATTTTCATTGTATCACATTCTGATACTGCAAAAAGTAATCTCAGGATTTTCTTTTATTGTTTAAAATCATTACTTATGTATGGTTTTATATGGGGAAACATGTTTTTTTTTAGCCAGCGGGCATTATGTGATCCTGTGAAATTGAATGGATCCTCTAAGCAAAAATCACTGTATAGCCCAACATTGTTGGTGATGGTTAGTACCAAGAGGACTGTACTAATGTCATCAGAGAAAAAATATATATAATCAGTGTAAAAGAAGATTATAAGACGTGGTCAGTGACTGTTCAAGATTGTGATCTGCTCTCAATTTGAAATTTCACACTGAGTGGGATCAGAGTAGGCCAGGAGAGTTCATCTGTGAGTTTTAGCCCAATAGATGTTTTCAGTTCATTATTCATTGAGTATAAGTTACCTTGCCAAAATTACAGCTTTGATCCATGACTTGTAATAGTAATGAAACATTAAATATTAAAGTTATTAAAAGTTGTTACAGTTGTTTTGTGCACTTCAAAATATATATCTGCTCTGTAGATCAATTGTCCTTTTGTTTTACTATGAGAGAAAAATCATAAGCCAAAGGAATAAAACCTTTATTTTTGGTTTCAAGATGGCACCCCTTTCTAATTAATACAGTGGATTAATATTGTTATGTAAATATATACAACTTGTTTTCATACAGCAAATCAAATCCTCACATAAAGCAGTAAAGTCAGTGTTCTGTCATAGGCTAGCTTGTAGCTACAGCACAAGTTTGTTATTACTACTACTCTCTCATAACTACGGTGGTCCTGAGGGGTGTACTAGCGAAGCCGGTTTAACATTGTGTGAGCTGGCTCGACAAACCCTAAACTGAAGATCAGAGACAAGTGATATCACAACGGTGGATATGAACTTTATTTGTTAAGTCAGGCTTTCTGCTTCAGGCTCTGTGCGCGTCCCCATAAAAAAGTGGCGTTTGGCGCCTCATTTGACTTTTTTCCGCTTAAAATGGACTGCTCGCGTACCGCATCCTTCAGTCAGGAGGAACAGGTCATTATAACAGAGAGATATGAATAATATAAATACATTATCACAGCAAAAAGCAACGCTGTTGCTGCAAATACGGTGAGAGATGAATGCTGGCAGAGAATTGTTGATCGTGTAAATTCGTTAATTAAAACACTAATTCATTAATTATGTAATTAGTTCATATTATTTGACCACTTGCTGCTCTCTCCGTGCCCCCCACATCCACAGCTCTAGAACTTTAAACTTGATGCATTTAAATATTAAACTCAAGAGGATCATTTAGGTCTGACTCTGTCCCATAATGAAGGATCAGTGGAAATCACTTTAGATTTTGGCTGAATTTATATATATATATATATATATATATATATAATGATCAACGTAGCAATGGTCCTTAAAATAATAATGAACAGTCAGTGTCTATGTATAAAAATAGTACTTTATTACAATTCTTCAGTTGTATAAAAACAACGGGTTAACATCACCCAGTAATCAAGACATTCACCAATAAATCAATTAACAAATCAAAAGAGGAGACAAGCTGAATATGCCATACCTTAGGCATCTAAAGTGCAATAGTGCTTCAAGGTTGACAGGATCAAAAAGTTTGGTAAGTCAAACACATTCTCAAACAACTACTCTAGCTGTTCTGCCTCTGGACTGGAGCAGACTTATTGCACAATTATTCTCTTCGTGGTGTACTAATAGCATTTAAGAAGGACCCCGACACCCAGCTTAGTCACCGGCCTCACACTGCTCCCCCTGCTCGCGTATACCGCACGACACAATAGTTTGTGAGCCTGCCCGGCCGATAGCGGCACTCACCGCCGACTCAACACCTGGCGTCCTGGCAGACCGCATAGAGGAAATACCTATATATATATATATATATATATATATATATATATATATATGTATATATATATATATATATATATATATATATATATATATGTATATATATATATATATATATATATATGTATATATATATATATGTGTGTGTGTGTGTGTGTGTATTCACAAACTTTTCTGTGATAAATATCAATAGGCTAATCAATTTTATTTTTGTTCAAAGTATTATCTTAAATACAGCTTGATATGTTGTAACAAAATCCCATCCCGCAAATAATCCAAACCTCTTGCACCGTTTCAAATTTACAATGTAACATCAAATCAATGTTCAGTCTGATAAAAGATTGATCAGTTTTCTAATCAGTATTGTAATAGCAGCAGTAGCAGCAGTGTTAAACGGATTTGGCAGCAAATCTGGTAGTTAGTTGAAAGTTCAGCGCTTTTTATTGCCATTTTAAGCTGAAACTCGGAACATAAACTGCTCCGGACCAGATTAAGTTTGCCGCATCAGTTACCATGGTGATCTAGTCGGGTTAAAAGAGAGCCACCTTTGTGACATCGAAATCCCTGGCTTTAGTCTCATCATACCTCACTAACCCACTAATCTCGCTTCGTAGTACACCCCTCAGGGCCACCGTACATACCCCTGCCTGTGTTTGGATAATCCCACCCACTCTGTTGTATTTTTTTGTTTGGTAAAGGGAGGAACCAAGCAGGGTTACACGGTGTACTCACTCTTTAACTGAAACTTTCCATGGCTATTTCAGTCTCATTTGAATCTTTTCAAGAAAAAATTAAACTAATCAAATTAATAATTCAGAATTAATAATAGAAACCAAAGTACATTGATTCAGTAGTATATTGCTCTGTCCCTCTGGTAATGAAGTTTATTGTTGTACTGTAGGTACCTCACATACAGATCTGGATAGAAACAAGGATGAGGTAAGGAATTTAAAATGAAAGACTATTTACTTTATAACACAGTCTTTGAAATTCTCATTTTTATACACAGTATATGATTTTTTACTTATTATTTACAGAAGTCAGAGAAGATTTCTGAAGAGAAGAGGAAGCAATATGAAACACTGCTCAGCAGACTTCACCTTCAACAGCAACTGACACCAGCAGATTTTCTTAGAATAAGTCAACCTGTAAAACAGCACCATGACACATCTGAGAAAGATCTAGCTCACACTTTTCTTCAGAGGCTGATGATGTTAGACTACAATGCCAGATATATTCCTGTAAAACAAGACAGTCCGGAGGTGAGCAACTCAAAGCCACAACTCAAAGAAACAGAAAAAAAAATAAATTACTTTGCTCGTTTGAGCACCAGTGCACACTCTCTTAAACCAAAACAGTCTCATGTGCATCCAATGGATGTTCAAATGGCAGTATTTCACTGCTGCGGCAGCTTTCTTAAGCAGAACATGATTACAAAGCTATCGCAGTGTCAGTACGCCTTACCTCTGCTTGTTCCTGACCCCGTCACAATGGATACTGAGTGTCCTCTGTGGACATTCAGACAAATAACAAAAAGCTGGAAGATAACTCAAACCAAAGACAATTCAAACATCATCACCATGAAGAGTATGCCCATCTGCAAAGCTGAGACACCCATGGTGTCATTTTTCCGTCTTGGTTCACTATCAGTGTCTAAATCTCAGCTGATGAACACTTTGATCAACGACCGTCACAGCACCTTCTTCCACAGAAACTGCAAAGGTAGCACTAAATCTCGCCATTTGATGGACGGTGTGACGGAGATTGCATGGTACTGCCCTGCTGGGAAACATGATGATGCTTTCACTGACTGCATTGCCTTCTGTAATCTTCATGGTGATGCTCTGTTGACTGAAAAGCAGCATAAAATACTGATAGAAAAGTCTTCAGTCAATGTTGTTCTGTTGCAAACTTTGGAGGAAAATCACGAAAGTTGGACAGTTGTCTCAGCCCTCTTGGAGTCTACAAAACCTCTCATTTGTCTCATTGTTGATGATGACGATTGTGATGTAGTTGAGATGGAAGAGGGAAAATACAAAATGGGTCTGAAAGACAGAAGCTTGTCAGATGTTGGTGAAGAACTGAAAGTAACCATTGGAAAAATCTTGTCCGGAAAACATACATCCTTCCAGCTAGAAACCATGGCTCAGGTCTCTGGAATCAGAGTGGATGAAGATGATGACTCAGTCTGCCAAGAAGGAAAATCTGCTGCTGTGCAAATAGTGACTTTACTTCAAAAGATGGATGTTTCAGAAATCAAAGATAAATATCTCCGTTGTCAAGGCAAACTGTGGCATGAATGGTGCAAAACAAATAAGGAACGGTTTCGCCTCAAAGGGAACATTGAGGATGATAAATGTAAAAAGGAAAAGGAACTGGAGATCAAACGTCAAAAACAATGTGATGCTTCCTCTAGTGAACTGATAAAGTTGTTCATTGAAAGCCTCTCGTCTTTCCAATCAAAGGAAAAACAGTATTTCCTTAAATGGCTTCAGATCCTACTGGATTCACTCTCCACAGATGATCTGTCTTCAATTCTCCAAGAGTATGATGAAAAGTGGTCTGAAGTCTTGGATTTGCAGAAGAAGCGTGACAAATCTGTTCAGCTAATAAAGAAGCAAACTGAGCTTGAGAAAATATCAACAAAACTACAGTCAGCTACTTTTGGCTTAGAGCACATCTTTAGAGAAATGGGACAGATCTATGAAGCCCATAAATCTCTGCAGAAACAAACAAAGATGGAAAAGACTGACTGGTCTAAATACCCTGAGCTGGCTGCAGAGCTGATGATAGCAGGGCACCCGATGGAGCTGATGGATGGTGATGCAGGTCATGTGCCTTTAACATGGATCTCTAGTCTTTTAGATGAAGTCATCAAGAAACTGGGCGACAAGAAAATTTTTGTTTTGTCAGTTCTGGGTTTACAAAGCAGTGGAAAATCCACCATGCTGAATGCCATGTTTGGATTACAGTTTGCAGTCAGTGCTGGCAGATGCACCAAGGGTGCCTTCATGCAGCTGGTCAAAGTGTCAGAGGAAATGAAGATGAAAGACTTTAAATCTGACTATGTTCTAGTGGTGGATACTGAAGGACTGCGTGCTCTTGAGTTGGCAGGTAACTCCACTTTTCACCACGACAATGAACTGGCAACATTTGTCGTTGGTCTGGGAAACATGACATTGATCAACATCTTTGGAGAGAATCCAGCTGACATGCAAGATGTCCTGCAGATTGTTGTTCAGGCTATCATGAGGATGAAGAAAGTTAAACTTTCTCCAAGTTGTGTGTTTGTTCACCAGAATGTAACAGATATTGGAGCTGCTGAGAAAAACATGGATGGAAAGAGACGACTGCAAGAAAAACTGGACGAGATGACTAAACTAGCTGCCAAAGAGGAAGTTTATGATGCTGAATGCTTCAATGACATAATTAAATTTGATGTGCAAAAAGATGTGAAATACTTTGCCCAACTGTGGGAGGGAAGTCCACCCATGGCTCCTCCAAATCCAGGTTATAGTGGGAGCATCCAGGATTTAAAGAACTTCATCCTCTCTAAAGCTTCACAGTCTGCTGGGACAACTCTCTCAAAGTTCAAAAGCAATATAAAGGACCTGTGGGATGCACTTCTGAAAGAAAACTTTGTTTTCAGTTTCAAAAACACACTTGAAATTGCAGTTTACAGAAAACTTGAGGTCCAGTATGGGAACTGGACCTGGGCCCTGAGGAGCAACATGTTGACTGTTGAGAACCAGCTTTACAACAAAATTGAAAATGGAAAACTTGAGGAAATTGATCCCAGTTATCTGTTTCAAGAAATGAGCAAAACATATGAAGAAGTCAAAAATGATATGAAGGTCCACTTTGATGATGAAAGAGACAAAGAAATGTTGGCTCAGTGGAGAAGTCGATTTGAAATCAAAATCAAAGACTTTCATGATGAACAGGTGAAAGGAGTTAAAAGAAAACTGGATGAGGTCATCCAGCAGAAGAATGCCTGTAAGAAGGTAGATGACAAGAAGGCAGACTTTGAAAAGATGCTGCTACAAAAGAGCAAAGAACTCGCTCAACAGTTAAGAGACAAAGCCAAAGACGAAAAGGAACTTAAAAAGCAGTTCAACCGTGTTTGGAGTGGCTGGGTTAAGGAATTAACTGGAGACCTTAAACCTATAAAAGATATTGACCTGGAGCAAGAACAAATATCCATCATTGAGGAGCTCGGTATTGAATGGGCTCTTAGAAAGGAGTTACAGATTAGTGGAAGCTACAAAAAAATACCATCCATGGGAGATTATTCTAAGTATGTAACTCTGACCAAGTATGAAGAGACAGAAGACCAAGACAGTACAAAGGAAAACAAGAACACAAAAGGACGATGGAGTTGGGTTCCCAAATTGTTTGGATCTGGGTCAAAACAGGAATCAAGTGAAAAGTTTCCACATAAAGAGCAAGAACAGATCAGATCCCTCATTAATAATGTTGTACAACAGAGCGTTGACATAATTAAGAGCAAACCTGTAGCTACAAGAGGATACAGTCAAATGTACTCACAAGAGGTGGCCAAAAATGTCAAAGAAAAAGTGACTCAATTTGAGAATACGAGGAAATACGCCCTGAAGAAGGAGTTTACAATTGACCTCCTACTGTATGTGTTTGACAGAGGAGGGAGTTGGCTTTTAGAGTCCCACAATGAATTCAAAATGAAAATTGATGCTGTAGGTTTTGTAGAAAGCAAGAAAAGTCAATATTACAACATTTTCAGAAGTTTCTGCAAAGGACACTCCTCTGCTGTTGTGCTTGGAGAACTGATCTGTGAAAAACTGAAGGATTCCACTGTTGAAGCTGTTTGTAACAAGACCGCCATTGATCTCGCTGGAGAGATGAGGTGCAATTTTCCAGCGTTCAGTGGGAACAGGTTGAACTTGGAGAAACATTTGTTGAAGTCACTGGCAGAGAAAGAAGACTTTGAAAGTTACATCAAGTACATCCATCAACCAAAGACGCAAGCAGAATATTTAATAAGAGAGGAAGTAAAGAAATACATCTTTACAAAACACAAAGCTAAAGCACTGAAGATACTCAAGAAAAATGTTGACGACATCGAGAAACTTGTGAGTCAAGCTTTATTTGATGCAACAGAGAAGGTCAAAGCTGAGGAAGGAGACATCGACATGTGGCTGAAGGAATTTTCCAGTTTGCTAAAAGAAAATGATGAGCTAACATTCGACACCATTTCTTCTCAAAATTTCAGTGACATAAACGAATTTGACTTTCTTAGAGACAAAATAAAAGAAGGACTTGCACCCATCATTAAAGAGTTGAGCTGCATCTCATTGGATAAGATGCAGGAATTCAGACTGAAGCCAGATCAAATCCTTATTGATCAGCTGTGTAAGTGCTGCTGGGTAACGTGTCCATTCTGTGCAGCTGTTTGTACAAACACCGTGGAAGATCACAGTCCTGATGATCACAGCGTGCCTTTCCATCGATCAGCTGCTGTTACCGGTTCGTACTTCAAAAACACAGATGAATTAAGCATCGATTTCTGCACAACAGACGTTGCAAGTGATTTACATTTTTACCCTGATCCTGATTCAGATGAGACCGTTCCCTTTAAACTGTACCGAACTGCTGGCCCAGAATATGCTAACTGGAGAATTGACCATGATGAATCTAAGTTGAAATACTGGACGTGGTTTGTATGTCGATTTCAAAAGGAGCTGGAAGACCACTATGAGTGCAAATTCAAGGGCAGAGGTGAAATTCCCAGCGACTGGAAAACACACTCTAAACATGAAGCTATTAAAAGTCTGGATGAAATGTTTGAGTGAGCAAACACAACACAACTACAACTCTGCTGAAAATGATGATACTGTTTTCTTTTCATGAACCGAACTACTATAAAACAGCGTTTTCACATTTATGCTGATTTTATAGTTGACTTTTACATATAGAAGGTGAGGTGAAGGTGACTTGTAAAGAAACACTTGATTGCTTGATTGAAGTGAACACATAAACAAACAAATGTTAAAGAACAATAATCATAATTAATATCTACAAAGCCAGTTATATCTGCAGTGAGAATATCTGGAAATGAAAGCGTTTTCATGCAGAGAAAAGAAATTTAGAAGATGTGTTTCTTTTAAAAAATGAGTTAAAGGAGAAATGAGACAAGATAAAGCCTCTTATTGCATTATCGTTTTACAGGATGCATAAACATTGTCAGAAATTATGTACGTATTACTTTTTTTTTTTTCTGAGTCATGATTGACATGACCACAACTATGTTCATTTATGTATTTCAACTCTTTTTTGTTTTATATTTCTATCATTTATTGGTTATGTGCTGATAAGAGCATAAAGTCTAAATGGATGTAGTTTTTTAATTTAATCTTTATTTCATTTAGATATTCATGAAATTTATTTGTAACAATTGTTTCAAGGAGCACAGAAATGTACACATACATATCTAGATTTCTGAAAATAAAGTCAAACAAATATTATCTTTTGAATTTCTTATATTTTAAGCTTATTTTAAGTTTAATGTTTATGTTAAAGAATATAGCAAACACAATTGATGAAAAATGTTTTATGTTTCCAAAATATTTGAAGTGTTCAATTTAATTTTGTTCTATGTCATTTTTATCTAATTTTAACCAAACTATTATTGTATCATTATATAAATGAGTTTTGTTGTTTTGTATAATTAGACTTCTGCTCTGTCTTGAATATGATGACATCCAAGACATTAACATCAAGTGTATTTCAACTCTTTTTTGTTTTATATTTCTATCATTTATTGGTTGTGTGCTGATAAGGGCATAAAGTCTAAATGGATATCTTTTTTGTTATTTAATCTTTTAATCCATTTAAATATTCATGAAATTTGTTTGTAACAATTGTTTCAAGGAGCACGGAAATGTGCAAGATGTTTGAGCTGAAACTTAGTGAATGGTGATCATGGACATATTTTACCCTTTTTATTATGTTGAACTCATTAGAAAGGTCTGAGGGTCATTTAATATGGAAAAAGTTGTCAGATCATCATATAAATGAGTTTTGTTGTTTTGTATAATTAGACTTCCGTTCTGTCTTAAATATGATGACATCCAACACATTAACGTCAATAATAACGTTGTGTTTGTGAGGAAAATCTTTTTAAATGAGTGTAACGAGTCATGATAAAAATAAATATCTACTGATATAACAAGTTTCTTATTGATTAGTGTTTTTGATTAAATAAGCAAACATGTAAGTGTTGGTATGTTTACTAGTGTACATTTTCACATTTTCAATAGTCTCATTAGATGCTATTCATTCTAAAAACCTGATGAACCTCAGATAATATGCAGTATCACCTTTGACTTTATGAATATTGTTTTATCCAGTAAGCAGCGCTAAATTCTAAAATATAGGTACTGTAATCTGACATTAGACCATTATTATATTGAAAACATAATAAAGATTTCAGTCTCAGTTACACATGTTTAAAACAAACACAAAGACACACATTTCTTCTCTGAATTTGGTTGAAGCACTAAAAGTTCTCTGCATCAAACACAATTACTTACTTTTGCTGTCAACCTGGTCTCAGGTTAGTTGTCACGTTCACCACTGTCTGAACCAGTGTTACAGTAAATGTTGGACTGAAACACAGTTTGGCCTTTCCTCCAACAGTTCCTTATTGCATCTGAACTCTGAACATCAGTGTGTTTCCGTACGTGCAGCCTACAGGTGTTCCAGTCAACATATGTATTTTTAAATTCACTGCACTTAAAATAGCCACAGTATAGCCTCATAGTAAGGAATATTATTACCATTTCTTCATAATTTCTTCTCTCTTTAAATGGCATTAAATTAAATTAAAGAACCGTACATCCAGAGTCCATTCATTAAAAATGTAGATAATGGCAGACTGGGTACCCAGTGAGTGCCAATTAGCATTTCAGTGTTAATTTTGAAAATTTGTGTCACAAAACACAAATCTCTTTAATCGTTTTTATTGTTCAGTTCAGTTGTAGCTTGAAAGACAGATGATATTGATTAGTGTGAAGGTAAGTCATACTGCACTGGTGGGTGACCCACAGTCATACATAACAACATAAGCTACTCCTACAACCTCCTCTCAAAGAAAACCTGGTGGGTCTGGGATATGGACGAGGTTTATATATTTAGTTTGAAAATATGTTAACATTTATGATGTAATGTATTTTTCTGGTTGGATCTACTGAATTAAACATATCATACTTCAAAATACTGCATCACTTTCTATAAATTATTACCCATTATTATTACAGCTTCTCGTTAAGGTTGATAGCAGTAATGTAGAAATTAAAATAAAAAGAAAGCAGAATTAAATTGACAGTTTTTCAGATGGAGTTTGGTCATTATTTATTCTTCTTATTATATATTCTTCTTTTCTTATTGAATTATTTGCCTTTATTAATAATGTTCAGGTCATACTTCAAATTCTGCATCACTAAGGACAGTAGTTATGATAAGATAAGATATATGATAAGCTATGATGAGAACACCGTAACAAACATTAACAATCCAGTAACTCAGTTAACTGGAAGAAAATTAAAAGGATCATTTTAGCCTCATAACAGTTTATTATCCTGGCTAGTTAGACTGCTTTCAAAGAACAAGAGTTTGAACAGAGCTACTAACATTAGTCTAAAATCTGATAGCATCCATTGAATAATCTGTGCTCTCTATTTAATGATTTGTGCTCTTGATTGCACCTTTTTGCCTGTTCTCCTCCGCCTCTCATCTTTATTTTTATTTGTCCATTTGGAATTTTTCTATGACATCCAAACAAACATGAACAACAGCACAACTCACAGCAGCATGGACAATTTGTACATGAGTTATTATGAAACAAGTTAAGCTAAGTTGGTCTTCTCTGAGTTATCAGGCTTCACTAAACCTGACTCTGTTAATCATGATAACTTCTCGCACACAGCTGTTCACACGATCATATTACAAGAGTTTAAAGTAAGACTGTTGCTGCTACTGAAGTCTGAGATCCTGAATACAACATGGCAGACGTACAAGTCAAACTAGAACATGTGGTGTTCCACAGGGACATGTTTCGGCTCCTTGGCTGTTTTTCAGTTTAGCTTCACTTGACAGAATGACAGCACAGTCCAGTTCAGAAATTATGCTCTGTGGTGACAGAGGTGATGACATCATCATCATCAGCCAATCCCTGTTCGGCCTGGGTGGGCAAGGGCGTTGCCATGGAGACAGGTAGGTTGTTTCCTGTTGTATGAGGAGTTAGTGATCAAATTTAGAAACATTTTCAAGAAAACGACTGACAGAGGCAAGATTGATTGTAACTCACATAATTGATTGATTGACTGATATCAATTGATGGCTGTATAGCTGCAAGGTGAGTGGATGATTACCTGTGGGCCTGTGTCTATACAAGGACACCATGAGGAAAGTGGAGATGAAGTACGGACAGAACACCACAAGGTGGCAGATCAGCCTGAATGCAAGGGGCGTGGCTGCTGAAACAGGGGGCGTGGTCGTTGAAACAGGGGACATGGTCATTGATGCAGGTTGACCTACAGAGAAAATCACATGAATAGGTATATGACATGAACTTATGTCATGCTGTCAAAGTCAAACTTTGTCATCATCATTTAAAGCTTTTTTTCTCCTCCTTTTATCTAACAAATCAATGTTAAAATCACAGAAAATGAACACTTCTGATTTGTGGGAAATTATTTTTAGTAATTTCTCTAAATTATCATAGAAGATTCTGTCACAAGTAAGTGAGTTATTCAAACCCATGGTGTGAAACTGCATCCATGCTGACATTAAGACAGAGATATTCAAATTGTACATCATATTCCATATATTTCTGCACATGCGATTGATTTTTTACATTGATTACAACCAGTTTTTCTATCTTTCTGAAAAAAATGTGTACAAAGGGACGTCAATACAAAGTTTGCATGATTTTCGTTGGGAAGAGTTAATATGTGGAAGAAATAAGTGGTGAAATGAGGTAACTAAAGGTAACTTCCTCACCTGCGACAGTGATCCAGCTGGGTGGAGACTCTCCATGACTGCTGATGTTACACTTGTAGAGGCCTTCATCAGACTTAGAAACATGGTGGATGGTCATGTGACCTGTAGGCTCAGTCCTGATGAGGGAGCCATCTTTATAGAAATCAGCCAGGAGGTTGGAGGTGTTTGTTTTACAGTGCAGAGTGACATCATCTCCTTCCATCACAGGGAGGACAGGACTCTGCAGGATCACTGGTCCATCTGAATACAAAGACAAACTAAAGCATTTCATCATTTACACTCAGCTTCATCAATACTAACTCCACAGTCTGATCTTACCAGTGACAGTGATGCTGATGCTGTTACTGGTTGCTCCCTCTCTGGACTCACACCAGTAAACTCCACTGTCCCAGGTGATGATGTCGCCGATGTTGCAGGAGGAACCAGCCGGTTCTCCCCAGATGCCACATCCTGTCCGGGTGTCTTTGGTTGTGTTCCTCTTCAGCGTCCATCCAGCAGAGGTGTCGTCCTCCTCACAGCTCAGAGAGATGGACGTCCATTGGAAAAACTGGGAGCTGCTGGGACTCACAGTCAGACCAGCTGTGGAGGATTCAGAGTATGAAATAAACGATATGTTATGCTGATGACACTGTTGTTTATTACACTGCAAACTCTCACAGCCTCCTCCTGCTTTCACAACTCTGTCCACTGTGATTTGTTTATCAATATGAAAAAAGAGAAAGTTCCCCTAACTTCTTCCTAAAATCCTTCCTGTCCTCCTTACATTACACCAGCATTTACTTATAATGTCTGTTTACAGGTATATTTTCATCTAAAATCTGTCATATATTCACAATATAGCTCTGTGTTTCTGATTTAAAATGCCTTAATTAAATAAACCAAACAGCACAATAAAGTGAAATACATTATAATATGCACTTCTTTTTATGTATACATTGACTGTGTCATGATTTGATTAAAAATATATTTTAAAGGATTTTTTTAACAGCTCCATGTGTTTATTTCAGATAAAAAACAAAATAATTGACCTGTAATTTTGACAGTAAATGCATACATGCAGTCAAAAGGAAATAAAAAAATATGTGCTGTGTTTCATTTTATTTCTTTGTTTGACTTGTTTTCATTTATTTCAAATCTGTTCTTCCTGCTGCTGTGTATGTTGAACTGATATATGTTATGTAATGTGTGTTCCAACCTTGAGTGCATCTGCAGCAGAGCATTGTGGTCAGACCTGAAGGGAAATGACAGGTTTGAACTTTCAAACATTATCAGAGAAAACAACTTCACTTAAACCAATACTGACAATAATTTTCAGCCTTAATACCATGTGGACATGGTGACCAAAACTTCCAAAAAGACAACATACAACATGTTTCTCAAAACGTGAACAAAATATAAAACAGAGGGAATGTTGTTTTTTTTTAAGAGAGAGACAAACAAACAGGTTTCAGAACATACAGAATGATGGCTATGGCTTAAAAGGACATTTTGAAACAACAAGTTTACATGCGGTCACAGCTGATTCCTAATATTAAACTTTACTTACAGAGCAGCCACTGAAGAGATGTTCGCTGCATTCTGCCGTCCGGTCATATGAGACCAAGCACTCGACACTCTTCCTTCTTCGTCTTCGTCTTCTTCTATTTCTTCTTCCTGTTCTAGGTGGTGTGGAGTTCTCTCTGCAGCAGGTAGACTGAGCAGGTGAGCTGAAAACATCTGAGGAGCTCCGTTAAAGATCTCACCTGAAGAAGGGGAAATAAAAGATAAAACACCAAAATGTTAAATGAGTGAAGAAGCATCCGTCACTGCAGCCACACTTATACACACAGGAAGTTAAATAATGTGAGTTTTGACCCATTAAATATCCTGAGTGTGTCTGTAACGTCACTGAGAGACTCATTCATTACACACATGGGTGTGTTAGCATGCCTAATAGCATAGTTATTAGCATTTCATTGTTTATATTTGGCATCATCAATAACTTCACAGTCTGATCTTACCAGTGACAGTAATGCTGTTACTGGTTGCTCCCTCTCTGGACTCACACCAGTAGACTCCACTGTCCCAGCACATTAGATAGATAGATAGATAGATAGATAGATAGATAGATAGATAGATAGATAGATAGATAGATAGATAGATAGATAGATAGATTAGATTAGATTAATCTCCGAAGGGAAATTCAAAGATGTGCTGGTATAGAATTTTTATGATATACTGCTCATCAACACCACCAACCATTTCATTACCACCATTACTGAGATTAAGGTCACTGTTAGAGGACACCTTGAATGCAGAGCAGCTCATCTGCCTTAATCAGCTGTTTTATTTTACTTTGTTTAGGAAAGCAGCTTTATACTGTCACAGCGAACCGGATTCCTGACTTTCAGCTAGCTGACATGATGATGTGGAGAGGGCAAGCAAAGGGGCAGTCAGTATGTTCTGTTTGTTTTTACCAATGTCTCTAAGTTTTAAACATGAATGTAACGATTAACACCCAGAAGATAACGCTGACTGTAAACTAATTGACCAATTTCAGCGGGGGAAAAAATCATTAATTTTCTAAATATGAATGTGTATGTATCAAAACCCCAAGGACCAACACCAGGCTATGAAGCCAGTTATACAGTTATTACAAATTCCTGTCCATCATGTGATGCACACTGGCCCAAAAAAAAAAGCTTTTGAGTGACTTTGGTAACCAAGGTGTCTGCCAAAATGACAAAAAAAACTTGATTTTTTCAGGAAGGAAGTTTAAATCATGTAAAGTGGTTGAGAATTAAAACCTGTAGGACTATGGCATTATCCAGGAGAGCCCTGAGTTTCTGGGCTCAGTAACATTAAGGAGATTAAATAAAGAAACATCAGAAACATGAATACAGAACAAGGGAAAACACCCCAGGAACCAGCAGCTCTATTCTGGCGTCAACTAGAGAATTTCAGCCTTTAAAAACGTGATTCAAATCTAATCAATAATGGCATTACCAAGAAACTGATGACACTCATTTGCTCCATGAAATAAAAATTGAATCATATCAATACAAATAGGAACAGACATCAGGTTATAATCCTGTTGTGTGAACAGAGTTGAACTCAGAGGATGGTCAGACACAACAACAGAAACAGAGACAGTAATGAACGACCGCTGACCACAGTTTCCTGTAACAGATGCAGATTTCCACTGAAGTGGAGCAACAGTAATTTCCTGAGTGCTTTTTTCCGATCTAAGATTCTGCAGAAGCAGTAAGCTTTGTGTGTCCTCATTAAAAAAAAGATTACATGCTAAATTTCACAAACTGCTGCAGCTGATATTATTGTTGCTACAATAGCTACATGTTAGATATGTTTCTATGTGAACCGTGGCTGAATTATAAGAGCTGGATACAGACTCAAAGGAGGAAGCTATTCAGTCAAATGAGCCAAAAAAAATTGTAGTGACTTGATTTCAATGAGAAGAGTCAATTTCTTAATGCAGTCACACTTTATTAATGCTCGGAGCATGGCTTACTCACACTGATTCTCCTGAGTTTTGACTTTTTATTTGCAATGTGTAAACAAAGTTAAACACATCACATTTTCAAACACAAGGTTCAGGTTTTATCACTAAATGTGAACATGTGTGTTCTTCTCTTAACAGCATTACTGTGGTGTTCATTAAAGTAGCCAACATTTCCTCCAGCAGAAGCGTGTTACTGTCTGTCTGCTGATTTTCTTCAGTTGGTATTTGAATGTCTGACTGCACTTAAACACAGCACACAGGTGCTTCCCCGGAAATCACGAGGCATAGTAGACACACCCTCATGGTGCTGACTTAAAGTAAGAAGAGAGTAAACAGGAAGTAGCAGGTCCAACCTGGAACCAGGACCAACTCAGCCATCATGGACACTTCGACATCTGTGTCATCCATGGCTATCCTCACCGCTGTGCTAATTTCAATTAGGTCGTCAGCCTGTGAAGGTAAGCTGAGTCTTTGTGAGTATCACAGATTTACGCACGTTAAACATCATACCTGCTAAATATCAATATGTTGTACGCATTATCAGTTGTAGCTTATTAGCATGCTAAAACTTACTATTATTATTTTTAAAAAAATCTTTATTAAATTATTGTTATACACCAGTAGGATAAGCAAGACATGGCGATTTGACAACACGACTTTCACATGAGTCATGACAAAGGAATGTTTAACACAAAACAGGGAAGTGATTTATGAGGGTGAGTTTGAATTGTACATACTGTTTTGTATGGACATGCAGAACACATTTTTTAAATAATCTGACACGTTGATATATTTTGTTTGTTGAAAAAATAGCCTCCTTAACTGTTAACATGTTAAACATTAAATAAATGTTTTAAATGGAGTTTCTGGAGGTGATTTTGCGGCCTTATTTTCACCCTTTTTCACATTGGTTTTGGCAGTGATATAAGTTTTTTTTATTAAGGAAAACTATTAATTCTTAATGGTGAAACTGTTAAAACATGTAATAGTAAAACTGTTACATGTAAAAAAATACTGTAAAAAATACTGCGGCTGAACGCCACACCACCTGATGATGCTTTATGATGTCTAATCAAGACTCGCTCAAGGATAAGTCTTGGTGAGATTTGAATTGTCATCGAGATCAGATAAATATTCAGCCATGAAAATCTTCTAGCGCTACAGTTCTTCTTATCATCAGGCAGGAAATTCCACTGAGTTGTGGGTTTTACAGAAAAAGCAGACTGCCCAAATGTAGTGTGACAAAATGGTATGGTACAATCTTGTATCAATAGTATCTAATAGAACTTACTGGGTAAGTAAACACAAAGTCACGTAGTGGAGGAGGGGCAAAACCACATAACGTTTAAACAAATTTGAAAATAATCTAAAATTCTCAAAGCTCAGTATTTCTAGTACCCTACAGTGATGTAAATGAGCTTTTCATTTGCTGCCAGCATTAACCTCAGCTGTCACAAAGCTTATGATAGCCTCCTTTGTTGTGATGCTAACATTGTTTGTGTTTCACGTGTGATAAATTCAAATGTATTTTGTTACACAAGAAGCTTTAACTGCCCACAATAAAATAATTTCTCACAGAACACCACACTGATCATTGTTTTTGTTTTTGCTCAGACCATCTTGAGGTCAAAGTGCATCCTGGACAGAATGTCATGCTTCAGTGTCGGGGTCCAGGTGGTACTATTGGGCTGTTACAGTGGGTCAGAGTGGACCTTAAGTCAGAAGACGGATGTGGTTACATCTTCTTCTACCGACAGAATCACCCAGTTGAATCCTACCAGCATCCATCTTTTCATGGTCGAGTGGAGCTGATGGATCCAGAGATGAAAGACGGAAACGTATCTGTGATTCTGAAGAACGTCACCATCAATGACACTGGGACATATGAGTGTCACATTAAAACGAAAAGAACAGGGCGGAGTCATAGAGACGCACCTGAACGCATCAGCACTATCAGCCTGAAGGTTGAAGAATCAGGTGAGTCTGTAGAGGCGATCAGAGGTCAGCAGATAATGTCTGACATGAGTTTGAAAAGTTTAGTTTAAACCTACCGGACAGATGATATCTCACACCTGTTTCTGCTCTGCAGGTCCCACAGATGGAAACACAGAGGATGGAAAATATGATCACATTGGAGCAATTCTGTCAGTAACTGGTTTGTTTGTAATTGTTCTTGTTGGTCTTGTTATCGAGAAATCTAAAGGATGTTTGAAGAAGAATTCAGACCTGCCTGATGTTGAAGAAGGTGCCACCATCACTTGCAACACTGCTGACACTCAGGTGCATACCTGATCCAGATATATATGGATAATACGTATGTGTATATGTATAAATAATTATTGGGAGCAGTGTCTTCCATTATTGTGACAGTTATACTGTGATAATGAGAGTATTATCGGGAGCAGTGTCTTCCATAATTATGACAGTTATACTGTGGTAATGACAAGTTATAGGAAGCAGTGTCTTCCATAATTGTGACAGTTATACTGTGATAATGACAGTATTATCGGGAGCAGTGTCTTCCATAATTGTGACAGTTATACTGTGGTAATGACAAGTTATAGGAAGCAGTGTCTTCCATAATTATGACAGTTATACTGTGAAAATGACTGTTTTATCGGGAGCAGTGTCTTCCATAATTGTGACAGTTATACTATGGAAATGACAGTATTATCGGGAGCCGTGTCTTCCATAATTGTGACAGTTATACTGTGGAAATGACAGTATTATCGGGAGCATTTCTTCCATAATTGTGACAGTTATACTGTGGTAATGACAATGTTATAGGAAACAGTGTCTTCCATAATTGTGACAGTTATACTGTGATAATGACAGTATTATCGGGAGCAGTGTCTTCCATAATTGTGACAGTTATACTATGGAAATGACAGTATTATCGGGAGCAGTGTCTTCCATAATTGTGACAGTTATAAGGTGGAAATGACTGTATTATCGGGAGCAGTGTCTTCCATAATTGTGACAGTTATACTGTGGAAATGACAATGTTATAGGAAACAGTGTCTTCCATAATTGTGACAGTTATACTATGGAAATGACAGTATTATCGGGAGCAGTGTCTTCCATAATTGTGACAGTTATACTGTGGAAATGACTGTATTATCGGGAGCAGTGTCTTCCATAATTGTGACAGTTATACTGTGGAAATGACAGTATTATCGGGAGCAGTGTCTTCCATAATTGTGACAGTTATACTGTGGTAATGACAAGTTATAAGAAGCAGTCCCTTCCATAATTGTGACAGTAAATCTGTTGAAATTTAAGTATTATCGGGAGCAGTGTCTTCCATAATGTACTGTACTATCATATATCTTCAGAAAATGTATGATATTACTATTATTTATTGTAACATGGTACAATGATTTTATATATATATACATTTTAAGTATTAACATTTATAATGGGTGTCTATGGGAAAAATTCTCTTTTAGCACTTAGCTTTAGTATTTATCCAAAGCCAGATATATACGTCATCCAGGTATATATGTAGCATATGTTATTAGATTGTGTTGTAATACCTATCGTACTTTTGGAGGAATTTAAGTCTAAGTGAGGGATTTTACAGCAGTTTTCTCATCATTGTGTCACTTGGTCAGGCAGAGAGGAAAACAGTGATTATTCTAGACCAGAAACAAAATTCTAAATACATTTCACTCTCACTTCTTTAACTCCTCAAGCATATATTTTACCTTTTAAGATGTTGCTACATACATCTTCTCACAATGTAAATACCCATTTCCCATTGGACGTTTTTAAAATTTAAACCTTAACTGATAGGGAGTCCCTGTCACATTTTCATTGACTGCATTACATCTCCAGACTGTGACTCCTCTCACCTCAGTTTCTTATAGCATTCAATTTATCTGAATGATCCAGTGGCTTAAGATCTTGTCACTTCTGTGCTATTCTTAGTTTCCCAGGTTGTGCGTTTGTACTCAGGTACTGCCAGTCTGGTGATTGAGATTACTTAATACATTCTGTGTAATAAGATCTGTCTCCCTCTCTCCTCCTCTTTTTTGAACTATCACGTCTGCCACGTCTGTTAGTCACATTTGATGTCGAATAACAGGTTTGGCTGCATGTTTGCATAACATACTGGCATGCAAAAACACATAACATTGCCTGTAAAACTTTTTGTCTAGGTATATTATAACCCTCATGAACAAAGTTGCTGTACATGTTAACTGGGTACTACAACCCTTAAATTCTATGCAATTAAAAGTCTAAATATGAAATTGAGATCTTGCTTACTGTTTGCTGTGTGACATGTTGGCTCAGTTTATAACATGGCTGTCTTACAAACATGAGGATTCAATCCCACCTGCTTGGTAGATTTTCAGTACCATTCTGCTTCCAGGAGGCACTAAAATAACATTAAAGCATGGCATTTCTGCATTTCCGTTGTCTTTAATGAAATGAAACTTAGTAAACAAGTTTTTGCATGGCACCAACAGCCCCACCCTGTGGCCATTAGTGAAACATCACCATACTACTTATTAACTGCCATATCTTTTTAATGTAATATTCCATGGTAATCAAATCCAGAAAAGTTAAACATACGGGGATGCTGAACAAGCATTCAATACCTATAAGTGGTGCTAAAAGAGTTTTTAGAAAACTGCTTGAGTAGCTCACACATTTTCTTCAGAAAATGCACATTCAAGTTATTATTTCCCTGTTTTTTGACATCTATCTATTTGTCATACAAAATAAGTTTAAATGCCAAACTGTACATCTTCTTAAGGAGGTTTATGCTATAGGTTTATTGTAACTTTACTGTACTTCAGTGATTTTATATTTTTCTTTTAAAGTATTAAAATTATATTGGAAAGTCTATGGGTGGAATGTTTTAAAGTTGATATCTCAAAAACTAAGAGTGCTAAACTATTCAAACTTTATGTACAGGTGTCCCATGTGGAAATACTTAACATATTAAAACATAATACCTATAGTGCCACCATGTGGTCAATTATTTTGTGTTTTACATTTTGTCCAGTAACTCATGAATAGTGAGGCATGGCAAAACAATATTTGCACTGTGTGTTTATTGGATGAAACTCATTCAACTCATATAGGCCATTTTCATTTGCACCTGGAAAAATTTTTCTTCCATTTTGGATTTTGGCGTTAAAAAAAACTTTCTTCTGTTGGCACATCCAGTTGTGCTCATTAGTGGCAGAATTTGTCTACTATTGGCCATTTTTTGGACAATATGACTGATTGTGCAGAAAACGTTTATTTACGGATAGTGATCATGTTTATTTTCACATAATTGTGCTTTTTTTAAAATCACAATGATAACTGAATTCACCCAAATGGCCCTGATCAAAAGTTTACATACCCTTGAATGTTTGTCCCGATAATATACACACAAGTTGAGACACACAGGTTTCAGTGGCTATGAAGGGTAAGTTTCCACATCTGTGACTTGTTTGATTGTAAGTAAGTGTCTGTGTATAAATAGTTTCTCTACTCTTGAGACCCTGCACATTTCATCCAAGACTAATTTAACTTTACTGGATACTGAGCCATGAAGAAAGAAAAAGAACTGTAAAAAGACCTGTGAGAAAAAGAAGTTGAACTTTATAAATCAAGAAAACAATATAAAAATAGATATCCAAAGATTTGGAAATGCCAATCAGTTTTGTTCAAGCTCTGATAAAGAAATGAAAAATTAGGGGTTCAGCTGATACAAAGCCACAAGTCAGGGAGACCAATAAATATTTCAGCCACAACTGCCAGGAAACTGATTCAGGATGCAAAGAAAAACCTGCATGCAACTTCAGCTGAAATACAGACTTCTCTGCAAAAACTTGGTGCCAGAAAAAAGCTGTTACTGTGCCAACACCACCTAACAGCCCACCTACAATGTGCCATACAGCACTTAGAAAAGCTTCAAAACTTCTGAAACATTCAAGTCATTTGGAGTGATGAGATCAAAATTGAACTTCTTGGTCACAACTATAAACACTATGAATGGTAATCACTTTCCAAAGTCTGCCAGGGTTTGTAAACTTATGAGTACAACTGTATTTTATCTAACCTTCACCAAACTTGGTACATATCATATTTAGAGGATCACGCACAAATCTTATGAATTATTAAATCTATATTTTGATAATGTATTTATTATTATTATTATCATCATAATTATTACTGCTACTACTACCATCATCATCATCATCATCATCATCATCATCATCATCGTCATCACTGTATTATTACTATTTTCGTCTATTTCGTTATTTATCATTTTCTGTCATCTTTTTAATATATGTATTATATATTTTATGTTTTTGTTATTTTTTAGACTTTGCTGCCTTAAAAGTATTTTTATATTATTGTTATTGTTGTTGCTATTGTTATTGTTACTATCACCATCATCATCATTATATTATTTTATATTTATTATTATTATTGTTATTTATCATGTTTTTGTTATCTATTTAGATTACTTTTATATTTGTAAGATTTTATTACATTTTATGGTTGCATTATTACTTATTATATATTATGTTATTAATACTATTATTTTAGACTTCGCTGTTTTCTTTTTATGTAAGTATAAGTATTATTATTATTATTTATCATGTTTTTATCTTTTAAAATTATTTTTTATATTTGTATGATTTTATTGCATTTTATTATTACGTTATTTTCTATTATATAACATTTTTTGTTATTTTTTAGACTTAGCTGCTTTCCTTTTTAAGTATTTTTATATAATAATAATTATTATTATAGGTTTGTTTTAGGGAGGTAGGCGTGGCTTCCAATGACGCAGCTGCGTCACACATCAAAACCAAAACATCTGCTGGCGACTCTTCAGTACAGTAAACTTCTAGCTAGCTAGGTAGTTAGCATGGTAGTTAGCCACCTAGCTAAAACACATAAAAAAGCTTAATGTTACGCAGCGGCAGCTACAAATAAAACATCATCTGATCACATTCAGAGCCGCTGCACAGGTGAGTGAGTCTAACGGTCCAACATGAAGCTAAACGTAACGTTTTTATGTCGTAGTCAGTTCGCTCTGCTCGGTGAAATAATGATAAACACAGCGGTTTGTTAGCTTACAGATGGCTGCCACTTTCACTGTCAAATAAAGCTGTTAGACATTTAGGAAATATTAAGATTTATACGTATAAAGGTGGTGAAACCTCACAGAGAAATGGCTAACGTTAGCTGTAAATTAGCAATTATTCCCACGGGATAGCTGCAGCAGGCTAAATGCAAAATATCCTCAGTGGTGGAAAGTAAATAAGTACATTTAATTAAGTACTGTAAGTTACTAAAGTATAATTTTGAGGTACTTGTACTTAACTTGAGTATTTCCCTGTGATGCTACTTTCTACATTTCAGAGGGAAATATTGTAGTTTCTACTCCACTACATTTGTTGAAGATTTGACACAATGGATAATATAACAAGCTTTTAAAATACAACACATTGTTAAAGATGAAACCAGTGGTTTCCAACCTTTTTGTCTTTTGACGTCTTACAAAAAGCAGTGTGTAGTCGGGGTCACACTTCACATGTCTATGAGTTGTTAACAGCTAGTGAGGGGAAAGAGGTTTTCCTCGCTGTAATCATTCCTCCTGTTCATACTGGATATTAAAAAATCTCCTTTAAATGTGCTTTCAATGGAAGTGATGGAGAACAAAATCCACAGAGTCATTTAAAGTGTGTGTGAAGCTTCTATTCAGCTTCATCAGTCTGAGTTAGTCATATCAAGTGGATATCTGACACATTTACAGTCTTTTTAGCATCAAATTCTCCTCTTTGTGTTTCCCTGTTGAGCTGCAGGTGGAAGTATAGAAACAAAAAGACTTTGCCACTAAAAAGACTGTAACGTTGAAAGATATCTACTGGATTTGACTCATTTGGACGCTGAAGCTTCATATTAGCTTCATGAAGGATCTTCTGATGGTCGGTATGAACAAGAGGAATGATTACAGCGGCATT
Organism: Euthynnus affinis; assembly: GCA_029490765.1. Lineage (NCBI taxonomy): Eukaryota > Metazoa > Chordata > Actinopteri > Scombriformes > Scombridae > Euthynnus > Euthynnus affinis. The sequence continues at coordinate 14,037,291 of CM055856.1, read as the reverse complement.
ATTTATTATTTTCACAGGCTGACGTCTGAGATGAAACGATTAGTCAATTAATCAATTAATCAATGGACAGAAAAACAACCTGCAACCATTCTGATAGCTGATTAAAATGAAAATAAAAAAGCCAAATATTTGCTGGTTCCTGCTTCTCAAATGTCTGAAATGTCAGTTTTTGAAGTGTATCTTTTAATTAAATATCTTTGCACTAGTTGTCAGACAAAACATGTGATGGACATTTCATAGACCAAGTGATTTAATGCTTCATCAGAAAAATAATAGTTATGTCACTGCAGCCCTAAATCAGTAAATCTGTTGAATACTTTCTCGATGAATTGATTAGTTGATCTATAAAATGTGAAAAAAAAGTCAATCAGTGTTTCCCCAAAGTCCAAAATGACGTCCTCAGATATCCTGTTTCATCCACAAACTGAAATATGTTCAGTTTACTGTCAAAGAGACTAAAGAAACCAGAAAATCAGTGGAAATGGACACACTTTTATCTCTACCTAAAACTTTAAACTGTCCCAGTGTATTCATGTTGCATGTTTATATTAAAATTAACTGTCTAATTTAGTCTTAAGATGTTTTATGATGATGATGAGATGTATCACACTGATCTGTTTCTTCTCAGTTTCCGTGCCGCCTGTCGGATCTGAGCTGCAGCAGCATAGGGAAGCAAAGCAGAGAGGCAGCTGCCGCCGGCGCAGCGAGCCTGGTCGACAAAATGTCCGACAGCCCGGAGAAGAGCGGCTCGGTGTCGGCTCAGGAGCTGAAGGAGCAGGGAAACCGCCTCTTCCTCAACCGCAAGTACCTGGAGGCTGCTGCCTGCTACAGCAAAGCTATTGTGAGGACTTTATATTCAACTTTAGGAAGAATAAAAGAGAAATTTAACGTTTCACCGCTGCAGAAAATGTGTCTTTGTCTCAGTGATCATGTTAGTATATGTAGTTTATAGTAAATGATAGATGAATAGATGATCCAGAAGGTTTATTCACTAATTTTCCTCTATGAGAGAGAAGTTATTTCCCTTTTTACTTTGCTAAAAGTGTATTTGCAAGCAGCGATTTCTGACTTTTTTGGCTTTTGACTCCCAAAAATGAAGCAATGTCTACTTTCAAGTTGTTACCGTTTCAACCAAAGAGGCATTTTAGAGGCCTGAGCAGGTGGAATTATGCAGTAATTCATCTGAAAAAGCAGAGATTATAGAAAAAGTTGTAATCAGAGAAATAAAAGATGAGCTGAAGGTTTATTCACCTCAATTTTCTTCTTTTCTTTTATGAGAGAGAGAAGTTAATTCTCCTTTTTCTTCAGAAATTTATGACTTTTTTGGCTTTTGACTCCCAAAATGAAGCAATGCCTGCTTTCAAGTTGTTACTGTTTAAACCAAAGAGGGATAATATTACTAAAAATATTATTTTTAGAGGCTTATGGAGGAGGAAAATGCAGAAAAAATATTCCTATGGTTCCTATGGAGCCCAGAAGGGGACATTGAAGGCATAAATTATTATTAATCCTGTTCTTTCAAAGGAAAACAGTTTCTAATGATGTGTTTTGCAGCTTGTTAGTGTAGATGTTTTGTCTCCAGACGTGTCACTGAGGACGGTTTGTGTTTTTCTCTCTCTGTCAGACCCACAGTCCCGTCCCAGCGTACTACACCAACAGAGCTTTGTGCTTCGTGAAGCTGCAGCAGTACGACAAAGCTCTGGCCGACTGCAGACACGCTCTGGAGCTCGACAGCCAGTCGGTCAAAGCTCACTTCTTCATGGGTCAGTGTCACCTGGAGATGGAGAACTATGACGAGGCCATCGGCAACCTGCAGAAAGGTAAGAAGGGAGGCTCTAGTTGTTAAAGTTATTGATGCTTTTGGCCACTTGAGGGCAGAAGAAGTCAACAACAAACTGAAAACCACTCTACCGCTTAACTGTCTGCTGTTTGCTGCTGGACAATAAATACATAAATAAGTTGCTCAACTCATTTCCAGGTTGTGAAGTTTTAGTTTTTTCTTCCTTCTCAGCAAATAAAAGGTGATCTCAGATATAGTTGTAGTTAAGTTGAATTTGATAAAAATGCCATCATCCCTTTTTTAAAATGTATTTATCTTTTTGTTTGCACATTAAAAACATAATTTTATCAAAAAATAAATTGTAAAAACATATTTTCACCTACATATACTATCATAATGAATCTAAAGTAAACAAACACTTTGACAAGACCAACAGAATTACATTAAAAGACTCATAATCTTCACATTTCCACCCTCTATATTTATATTCTGGGGCTCTACTGGAATATCTTTGCATGATTTCCAGTTAAAAACTTCTTATTTATCTTCTACTGGTCCTTTATGCAGGTTTAAAAGAAGATGAAGTGTGATAACAGACAAACAACATAAATTTTATGGTTCATCGTTGTGTTTTTTTATCAGCTTATAACCTGGCGAAGGAGCAGCGTCTGAACTTCGGCGACGACATTCCCAGCGCTCTGCGGATAGCGAAGAAGAAACGTTGGAACAGCCTGGAGGAGCGGAGGATCAACCAGGAGAGCGAGCTGCATGCCTACCTCACCAAACTCATCCTGGCCGAGAAAAAGAGGCAAAAGACTCACACACTCAGGACATAAATATTGTTCTTCTTCTGTTCTTTATTCTTATTATTCCATCTTCTGTACGTTTTTTGCTGCGTTTCAACTGCTGCGATAAAATCCATTCAACTGTCAACCAGTCTATGGGACGAACCGTCCAGCTGAGTTGTTTCTTTGACGCTCAACTGCTTTAAAATGTTCACAAAACTTTGAATTTTCAAAGTTATCAGATTGTTTAGTGATATCTTTTGTAGTTTTCCTGCAATTTAAGGTCAAAGTCAGGGGTCTTACAGACTTTGTCAGGTCTCATCAGTGTGTGATGTCATCAGGCAGAGTGAACAGCACAGATATTTTCAGACCAGAAAAACATTTCTAAACAGGACTCACCCCCACATTTTTCACTCCAAGCGCATGTCTTGCCTCAGAATGTTCCCATAAGCCTCCTCTCTCTCAAAATGTAAATACATTTCACATAGGACTTATTGTTTTTGAGATCTGAACCTTAATTGATAATCAAACACTTTTTACACAAATCATTCTTTCTCATGTTAAACTAGTCTTGTTTTCACTAATGATGTACAAATCTCTGAGCTTTAAGCTCTAGTTTGAGACAAACACATTTTCCTCATCAAAATGGAGATTTTTTTCTTCTCATTTCTCTGAATGTCTGTTGGCTCAGTGGTTTATAACTCTGTTCTCCTGATCAGCTTCACCTTAGATCACAAGGTTGTGTTGTGTCATTAGTTACCTTTTCCTAAACTAATCATGCCTGTGTTTGTGTGTGATCCACAGAGAGCTGGAGGGCTGCCGACAGAAACAAGAGGACAAGTCCGACGACAGCAGAATTCAACACAATCTCAACGAAATCCACACAAAACATGTAGGTTTTTATTAAATGACACGCAGCGATCTCTAAAGCCGCCAATCTTTGTACTAACTAAAGTAAGAACTGAAATCCTGTCATCAAATATGACGTTTTCCCACTTTGTTTATTATGATCTTCCTCTGAGCCCCAAATTATGTTTACTTGTTATATTTTCCTAATGTGTGTAACTTAAGTTGTGAGAAGAAAAAGATGGTATATTTTTGTTATGTTCATGTCAAATATACAGTCGCTGTGTGCTGGAAACCATCTTTGACTCAATGGATTAAATTACTTTCAAGCTCATTATGGAAAAATAAACATTTACATTAAAGGGGAAAACCAAGGAATTTGAAGAGATGTGGGATCAATTTATGGAAATCAGCCCAATGGAGGATGTTTCAATAGTTGCAGTTTTCTTCTTTTCCTTTATTTTTGTTTTGTTTTGTCTTTTCCATTATTGTGTTTTTTGTATTTTTGACATATATGTTTAAAGCGGGATCATGTTAAAACTCCTACAAGAACTACTATAACTACTATTGAAACTACTACAGATTACCATAGATCAATCAGATAAATGGTTTATAACACACTGTAATGTAATGTAGCTCCCCCTCTGAGGTATTTATAACTGGAAGCTGATTATAAACAGATACTGAAAGAAGCTTATCATTTAATTTTTACTGTCCAGGCTGCTTTAATTATGATTATTTGTAATCTAAAACTGTTTCTCCGCAGGACAAGTTCCTTTCAGACATGGAGGAGCTGTTCTCTCAAGTAGACGAGAAGAGGAAGGTTAGTGTTTGTTCTGCTCTGAAAGGGAGAAATATAGTCCAGAACTGTCCTCACGTTGCTGATGCAGAAAAAACATAAACACTGTCCGCTCTTGTCTGAAAACGGCTATTAGTGAGGAGAAGAAGAGAACTTAAAGGAAATCAGATTCTGTCTGTTGTGTGTTTGACAGAAGCGGGAGATCCCAGACTTCCTGTGTGGAAAGATCAGCTTTGAGTTGATGAGAGAGCCGTGCATCACTCCCAGCGGAGTCACTTATGACCGGAAAGACATCGAAGAGCACTTACAGGTAAACACGCCCACACCCTACACCCCCACTCTGCTGGGTACACGGTAACTGTGATAACCCACAAAGGCCTTCTTTCACTGTACTGGTGATTATTTTCTGGATTAATCAATGAATTGTTTTATCTATAAAATGTTTTCTATCATATAAGACAAAGAAAAGTGTTAAATCATCACATTTGAGGAACAAGAAGTTGCAATTTTTTGAGTTTTTGCTTAAAAAAAATTACTAAAACAATTCGATCATCAAAATAGTTGCAGATTAATTTACTGTCAATCAACTAATCCATTAGTTTGATGTGCAAAACTTCTATTTCTGTAACATTTTATATGTTTATCACAGAATATTTAACCATGTCCATTATAAGAACTGTTTTTTGGGAAGGTTTAGGTTTTTTTTCACTTAATAAATGTTCAAAAAATGTGAAAATGGCAGCTTTGTATGCAGACTCACTCACAGAAAGTCCCAGAGGATCTCGACTGTGTGATCGAAATGTACAACAAATATACATATTACACATATTAAAGTAATTCCAGCTGAAATTAAATAGCATTTGTTATCTGCTACAGCAACATATCTGCTCTGTGAATCACTTGTTGTATTTTCGTTTAAGAGTAAATCAGAAACGTTTTTTGATTTCATGATGGTGCCACCTAGTTTTTCATCATTTCTATTGGAGTCCTTATTTCCAATAGAAATGATTTCTTGCATAAAGTAGTAACATGACGTAGAGCAGACATGGTCACACTGAGCCTGATTGCATCCTGCAACACGACAAAAGACACGACCCTCAAGATGGCTCCAACAAAAAGGAGCCTTTCTTAAAAAGAAGTTGACATTATTTTTGACTATAAAAAGGGGATGATATGTGATTTTAGCACTGAGTGTTTGTTCTTCTGCTGCAGCGAGTCGGCCATTTTGACCCGGTGACGCGTAGCCCGCTGACCCAAGATCAACTCATCCCTAACCTGGCCATGAAGGAAGTCATCGATGCGTTTATTCTGGAGAACGGATGGGTGGAGGACTACTGAACAAACCGAGGAGGAAAAAGAAAGTCAAGACAGATCAGTGTTTTCAGTCACATGTGCTTAAGTTCCCCTTCACACTGTTTAATTTTGTCCTGAGTTAAAAGTTGACAATCCTGAGAGAAACGTGAAATCTTTGGTCGATCTCACTGAGACTCGATTAGAGCTTTGGTGACCAAAGACAGTCTGAGGTAAAATTCTGACTGAATTTAGGACCAAATTCTTGCAATGTGACTGCTGCTACGACCCACGACTACAAACCAACCAATCAGAATACGGCATGAAATGATATAAAACATTTGATAAGTGTCAGTTTTTTAATGAAGTTTAGAGAAACTTGCACACAAACCAAAACGATGTTGAACCAAAAAAGAAGGTTTGCGTGACGAGCTGATGTGCGTCTCCTCTCAAAGAATTTTTTATCTTATTTCTGTCGTAGCGCTACGATCAATCAGCAGCCGCCACGTCTTGAAACTGAAATCCCTTAAAGTGCCACCGATAACCGCTCAACTTCTCTCTAGAAATACTGAGTCAATCATTGTTTTCAATGAGTCTTTCTGGTCTCAGTCTCTAAATTCAGACCCTCTAATAAATGTCCTGGTGGTCATTTTGGAAATTATTGCTCCATTGATAAGATATAAAAGACTTTGATCATTTTTAAAGTCAGTATAGTCGAACATGCAGCAGAGATGCCGTCATTATCCTGGAAAAATTTAAATAACGCTTTTGTCAGCAGTGCAGCAGCTTGAGAATGACGGCTGGCTAACAGGTAGAGTTAATAAAAATAATAGTTTATTAATATAGCACTTCAGAAAGAGCTTCAAACAAAAATAAAGATATAGGAATAAAAACGAAGGCAGAAAATCATAAAACAAGCATCAGATAAAAATCTAAAAGACCTAAAATAAATATAGACAATAAAGTTTTAAGTATAAGAAATACAGATCAATAATTAGAATCAATTCATTAGTCTGTCTTGGTATTTGCTCCCACAAACATAGAAGAATAATAATAGAGCAAAATTAAGGTAATAATAAATGCAAAATAAACAAAATAATAGAAAAATTAAATATTAAATCTTTTTTTTTTTTTTTAGAGTCTTAAGTATGATTTAAAAGAAGATAGTAACGTTAAATGCACAATCTTTTCCAGTCTAATGAGATGCAATTAAATCATAATTTCATTCTTGTTCCGTTGTCTGACAACAGAAACAGAAAAATACACTTTATAAATGAGAACAACAACTATATAGTGAATTTGGCTGCATTAAACACAGTGAAAAAGTACAAAAACTGTACATATAATATAAATATAGAACATAATAACAGAACAAAATAATCTGGAAAGTGTTAAATCACATGAGTCATTACAGGGAACAAAGGAGTTTTTACTCCTGTTGCACTTGAACCGAGGAACTCTGCGGCCTGAGGGAAGAGTTTCTGTGTGGCAGCAAAGTTAATGAAACTTTCTTCATAATCAGTCGTTTTTTAAATGTCTTAATATTTATGCTGACTTTTTTTTTTTTTTTTTTATTGGAAGACGCTGCAATCATAAAAAGGGATTTTCATCAGCTGGACTGTCTCATCAGATGTTTGCTGTGATGAGATTTTGTTGTTTGTCAACTGAAAGGAGGACGAAGAAGAAGAGATTTAGCTGTTTGTTTTTGTTTTGTTTTGTTTTATGATGATGATCAAGTGTTTTACAGACAGCAGATTAAAAGTTAAACAGCATAGCCTGAATCTTAAATTAAAATTTGACTCAACTGTTTGTCATTTGTAAACGGGCCGGTGTTGATCATCAGTTAATGTATTAATCTGTGCTGTGGCTCTGAGAATCAACAAACTGTCGACTACAATCAGATAATCACTTTACGTAAAGAAATCAGATCATATAAATATAAAAATAATCTGCACTGTTGGTTCATCCAGCAGCTCATTCAGGTGTAAAAAGAAGATAAATGTGTTTGCTGGCAAACAGGAAGAAGAAAAACATGTTACTGGATGAAGTTCGTAGGCGGAAGAACAACCTGTTGTTTTATATTTTTGTGTGTTTTCAGATGTTTTTCTGTGTTTTTATTTTTGCAAACTCTTCGAAAACAAAATTTGTGCTTTTGTTTAAAAACTTGAGTTTTCTTGTTAAATCGTCTTGTTAGTTTGTGGTTTTTCAGCCTTTGAATAGCTCCATGAGTGTATGGAGGATTTAAAATGCCCATCATGTCACAGTATAATCAATTCATTCAGTTATTAAAGACAAAAAAAAAGCTATTTATTGTCCCTTTAACAAATGTTTTTCATTTAATTATGACAGTAAATACATAAAATAAAAACATGTGTATTGTGTTATTTCACTTTATTTCTTTGTTTGATTTAATGCTGCAACTAAAATTGTTTTCATGATTTATTGTGTTATCTATAAAATGTCAGTCAGTAGTTAAAAATGCTCCTTTTAATTCTCTCCTGCATAATGTGATGTCTTTAAATGTCTTGTTTTGTCGACCAATAGTCCAAAACCCCAAAATATTCAGTGTTTTTCATCGTTTATGACAAAGAAAAACATCAAATCTTCACTTTTGAGTGACGGGAAGTTGCTTTTTTTTTTTGCATTTTTACTTAAAAGATGTTGACACCAGTGTCTGGAATTTTATACGTGTGGTGATTTATACTCATTATAAGCTTTATTGAGCTTTATTTGAACTGATGTAGTTTTGGTTGTGTTTTAGCCACATGATGAACAAACAAATTACCAGAAACTAGAAGGTTTAACTTTTCAAATGAAGCCTAAAGATGCATTTTGGCCTCAGAGTTTTCCGTTACAAGCTTTTCCATTTGGGTATGCCAAATGGGCAAAAAATACCAAAAAAAAAAAAAGAGTGGATGTTAAGAGGTTAAGGTTACTGGTTTGGTACTGGTATTGCTTTACTGCCTACATATGTTCTGTCCAATTATCAGCTTGTCTGTCATCTGTGAAGCACTTTGATTTGCATTAACCTGTATGGAAACTGCTGCAGAGATAAAGTCTGATTGTCTCCAAAGTCGAGCAGAGAACCAACGTCTGTTTAGCTTGGAAGGAAAAACGTATTCTTCCTCATTTCTGAAGAAAAAGACAAGTTTATGCTTCAGCTTTTCCACAAGTGGCTCAATATGAGGCTTAAAAGGAGGACAGTCATTTATTAGATGAGACAAACTCTACACTTCCCCTGAATTATAACAACTCTGACACATTCAGTCATAAACTATTTGTACAAAGAAACACAAAACTGGTCTGTTATCTGCAAAAACATTTAATAGCAGGCGACACAACGCTGACTGGAGAAGATGTTTTCGTCTTCATCACTTAATAATGATATGATGACATAGAGAATTAATATATTTCCATCTGAAAATGATCTTCACATCTCATTTATAAATTAAGTTACATATAATTAAAACATATTTTCCTCTGATCTGCAATGTCTGGTGAGTCTATTTTTCCTGCTCCAGAATTATTATTATCATTATTATTATTAGAAAGCATTATTTTATTAAAGACAGAAAATAAAGACTGTTCCCAAACTGTTCACCTGGAATGTAACTGTGCTGGAATTACATAAAATATCATCACAAAAAAAACAAAAAAAAAACCATCCGTCTCTTTAATTAAAACAATCGTTCTGCTGAAATATCAAATTAAATCCCTGTTTGAGTAAGTTTTTTCCGCCGCCAGCTGAGCAGGAAGTTCAGCCTAGGAAGGTGGAGATAAAAACGCTGGTGTCCAGGTTGAGAGTTGCGTGCCACCAGCGGTCCGGGAAATACAGCACCTGTTAGAAAAACAACAACAAAAAACATTTCATGAAAAGAAAACTCTCCCGTTAACTTCTGTAAACCCTGGATAGATGTGACATAACACCTTTCTTTAAAATAATATCACGATATTTCAGGGTATTATAACGATATTCTTGATGATGTGACTAAATTCCTCGTATTCAGACAGCTGCTTCTGCTTGAGGTGGTGACATAAGTTTGTTTTATTGACTCATTTTGTTGTTACACTCTTGTTGAACAAACAGACCCGCTGATTCAAGTAAAAACACTGAATAAAGCAGTTTCAGCTAAAAAAAAAAATCAGTGTTTCTCCACCATGTTGGGCGAGCAGCGGACTTCCTGGAGGGGCTGTTAGCCGAGCTGCTGCTAACGTTTGCCCAGTTTATTTCTCTGATAACTTAAGATCCAGACGTCCAATGACTAAAATCCTTCTTGCGGCTAAAAGATCAAGTTAAAAACCAGCTAAATTTATCATGAAAATGTGGCTTCAAACTGAATAAAAGTCCATTTCTAACAGTTTGTGTGGAACAAGCACAACAAAGCCCATGTATTATCTTGTATGTGTGTAAGTTACTCTTTGCTAGACGCCATTGTAGCGGAAAAACATGGCGCAGACGCATGCATCTTGTACATCTTGTTTGTTTAATCTGGACAAAAAAAGCTTTAAAGTGGTGAATTCTCTGCTGCCAAATGAAAACTATTAATCAGATCCAGCTCTCTCAGATGGGAGGGGTTGGACTTCAGAGTTGAGGCCAGAGAAGCAAAGCTGATCTCTGACAAACTGCAGTTAATCAATCTGAATAAAGAATCAATGATGTAGATAAAAATCCTTTTATATATGTGTGTGTTCAGGTTTTAAAATGTGAAGTTCAATCATCAATGAACTTTTCTCTAAAATGAGTAGAGGGACTTGTGTTGTGGCTCTTTGGTAGAGGAGGTATGACGTCATTGACAGGCCACCAAATGAAACGGTCCGTTACTTTGATTAAAATGACAGATTTCTCTGGGTTTGAAAACTGTTGGAAACATTTGGGATAATGTAAGAACACAACTCAACAACATATAGAACATAGGTCTAGTTGTTTTTACACATTTTAATGTGGAATCATTACAGATTAGAGCTTTGATGTGGTTTGTTGTACATCTGATCTGCAACTACTGAAGTCGCTGGCTGTTTTAACGCTACTTGCATTCCTACTTTTATTCCTTCTGTTTATGTGTCTTCAGTCGTTTGACGTAATTACATTTTTGTACGGTGGCCCTGAAGCTCAACACACTGACTTTATTGATCAAAACAATTTCTGTTTCATCACAATCACATCCAACATTTTGACACTGTGAACTGAAATCAAAGAATCTTGTGAAAGATTAACAGAAAGGGACAGAAGAAGAAGAGGAAAGTGTCGTTACCTCTCCGGGTCGGATGGTGCACTCCAGTGGAGCCTCTTCCTCGGGCAGGTTGGGGTACGTCTCCGTCACCCAGGACAGGGTGGTGCGGTTCGGGTGAAAATGAGGCTCCTGATCAGGCGGGTAGAGGAACCAGCGCTGTGTAAGGAACACCAAATTATTCTGGGATTTATGTGACAGCTTTTCATGATGCTAAAACTGTGACTTTTATCTCGCTTGACTCCAGATTATTGACCAATTCATCACTAAATTAAATTAAATGAATTGGTTCTTACCTTTCTGCCATAAATGACCTCAGAGTAACCCGGGCCGTGCCAGTGAAAGGGAACTCCTGTTCCAGGACCTGAAGAGGAAAGAGTAGATCTGCAGGTTAAAGCCGATCCAGCGCCATCTTCAGGTCAAATAAACAACTTTAATTTGTCCAGTTCTTTGTTTTATAACCAAAAACTTTCAAAACCTACTTTGAGTTTTATTGGTTTTTCTGTTTCTTATGTGCATTAGCCTCAAATTGTTGGTCTGTTTATGTTTGTACTGTCTTATATCAGCTGTGAAACACTTTGAATTGCACCAATATATGTGAAAGAGGCTGTAAAACACACCCAAGCTGTAATTTTCTTGTTTTTTTTAAATGAAAACAGACGTCACCTGCGATCCCAAAGCTGTACGCTCCACTGGTGCGCGGCAGCACGTACGGCGGAGACTCGTAGTGCTCGAACAGACTCTGCCACTCGGTGAAGTTATTGTCTCCAAAAAAATACAGCGTGTCTGTTGACGAGAGGGAGAGAGACGTCGGTTATTTATTTTCAACAAAGACGGAGAAAATGATGGTGAGTTTACTGGTCATATTATTCTGTGACTCTGGAGGGAAACTTTCTAAGATCTGAGATAATAATCTGGTTTCTCAGACTGGGCTTAGTGTCCAAAATACCGTCATCATCCTCTTCTTTTCAAAGTCTCATTTACTTATCAGTCACCTACATGTCTGCTCTTTTTTCAACACAGGATGAATATGTGTATATAACTGGATAAAAGAGTGTCAGTGTATAAGTAGATACACTAATCTGAGCATTAGTGATATCATCAAATAATGAACAATATTCATATTAATGGGTTTTGTCGCTCTTGTGTTATTCTTTCTTTTGTATTTGAATTCTGTTTCGGGGTCATAAACCAGGTCAAACCTGAGCCTTGAGGTCACTTTGTCACTTTAATCTCTCTCCTCGAGACTTCAGCTGTCTGAGATGTTTTGGCGAAGCGGCAGCCTCTCTAATAGTGAGTATATCAGTGTTGCCATGGTAGCCAAGGCCAACGTGATTTAAGATGTCGCAGGTAAAACTAGTCCCTTGTTTAGAAGCTTGTGAACCAATTAGACTAATTTTTCATATATTATAGGCCGACCTGTTTGGGTTACAGACTTTCAGAGGACAGAATGGAAAGAGACAGAATCTGAGTTACAACCACTTGGATGTTCGCATATTTTTCGGTTCTCATTGATCAATAAACATCTTCAAGTGCCGACCACCACTCAGAAACAACTTCGATTTGGGGGAAGATCACGGTCTCAGTTTTAGCTTTAGTTGCTTTGTGGGATGTAAACAGGAAGTATAATGTTGCTAGAGTTAGCTGCGAGTTACGTCTTGAGCCTCATTTTATTTTCAGCTGATATTCGTTTACATTTTGGTAAACTGGCTCCATAAAAGGACAGTAATGTAGTAGCTGTTACAGTAGTACTGTCCTTCTCAATCTTTAAGAAAACTTGATAGACTGTAGGTAGACAAAAAACAAATAAAATAAAACAAGAAAACAACCAAACATGCTTCTATGCACTCTATTGTTGCCTTGTTGATGCTTGTTGACATCTACGTCCTATTGGGCCCAAACTTCAGCTTTATGGCACTTCCTCATGTTGTTGTTTCCTGACTAGATCCCTGCTTGTGTTGTATCAGTCTCATACGTACATTGCTTTGGATAAAAGCATCTGCTAAATGAAAAATGTAATATAATGTGATGTAGTATTAGTTAAAAGGTTGAAACAACAGTCAGGAGCCTAAATGAGCTATTACTGGTTTACTTTGATACTAAAGAAAAACTTAAAAACGTGATGATTCAGCCAAGTTCTGGAGGAGGTTTTCACGTCAGAGACGATGATATCTTATGGAGGTGGAAGTCACACTGAATCTAAAAATACGTTTATCATGTTTATGTTCAGATTTAACTGAGTTATGGCTCAAAGAAGGAGTCTCCCCCTCTCCGTCTCTCGGTTTGAAAAACCTCTGAAATAAACTTGGAATAGTTTCTGAGCGTTTACTCACCGCTGCCGAGAGTGTCGACGGACTGAGGCCTCAGTAACATCTCCACATACTCTCTGAAAGGGACGTCCACTGGAATAAATAAGATTATAATGAGTCAAGCAGAAGAAGAGAAAAAATAAAAACCACACAGAGCCCAAAGTTTACTACAGATTATCACAACAAACCCAATAAATTTGTAACAAGCTTTAAAACACAACAAATATAAACTTATTTTAATGTTAACAACTTAAACACAGATTATTAACACGTTTACAGGGCTGGTTGAACTAAAGATCTGTTCAAACTTTCAAATTGAATGTGTAAGAAATATAATGTAAACCTATGTGAAAGTAGAAATCACTCTTATGTAGAGAATGAATACGCTTCTTGGAATGAAATGTGTGAAAGTGCAGGATGAATAAATACATAATTTAAGTCATTCAGACAATGTTTTGTGTTTAGTAAGAATGATTATTTATATGAAGAAAGAAAAATAAACATTTCCTATGAATTCTGAATGTACTTGACATTTGACTCAATGATATGAGCTGGTTAGTTTGTGTTTATGATGTTATATAGCGTGTGTGTGTGTGTGTATGACTGCAGTGGATGTTTATACTGGTGTTAATGGGACAGAAACAGCAGAGCATGATGGGTGTTGACGTCGTACCTTTCTTGTAGGAGTAAGTGTTCGCCGTACTGAGCCGAACTTTCCGGTCGCCATATTCTTCCAGTAAGCTCGACTTGGAGCACAAAAACCTGAATTTCTGAAACAAAAAGTCAACATGTTGTTTTTTTAATTTCAGTATTTGTAACAGAGCAGAGTGAATGTATTCATACAGCAACATAACAATACTCCGTCACAAGTAAAAGTCCTGCATGAAAAATCCCTCTACAGTAAAAGTACATAAGTATTATGATACACAGTTAGCTAGTTTAGTCCACTGCTTCCCAACCTAGGGGTCTGGCCCCTCCGAGGGTCAGCAGATAAATCTGAGGGGTCTCTTAACAGCAGCAGCTGCAGGTTGTTGTTATTCAAGATCAACCTGCTGAGATCTAACTTCTATTCACTGTTACTGTTTACAAGAGGAAAGAAGAAGAAACAACATTCTGATAGTTTTGATTTTTTAGGGGGAAAGGCAAGTTTAGAGGGAAAAATCACTATTTGGTGGAGCTGTTAACAACTCATAGACATGTGAAATGTGACCCCGACTACACACTGCTTTTTGTAAGACGTCAAAAGACAAAAAGGTTGGAAACCACTGGTTTCATCTTTAACAATGTGTTGTATTTTAAAAGCTTGTTATATTATCCATTGTGTCAAATCTTCATGTGAAAAGTAACTAAAGCCAAGTGCCGAGTACCACTCTCGAATTCGTGTGACAAAGCATATTCTGCAGATGTTTTTATTGCTCCTTTACATTGGAGCAGTTATCAGCTGTTTTCCTTCCAACTATCAATATGTAGAAATGATTAAGTAACAGTTTAAACTTAATTCATTATTTCTACAAATCAGTTCTTGATAAGCCCTCTTCTTCATGCTCTCAAACACAACAAGCTCCACTCTGAACTCATATCTCCTTGTTCCCTCCCTGATCTACAGTTTGCAGATGGGTGTAACCAACATGTGATGCAGTAAAAGAGCATTCAAACTTGTTTCACGAGTCAGGAAGTGAAACTCAGACAGTTGTTGCCACTGAGAGCTGAAATGGTGCAGAAAGGAGATCAGCTGGACCAAGAAACAATCAGCTGAGTAGGAGTGTACCAGACCACATTCACTCAGCCTCTCTATGCTGGACTTCGGATTGTAGGTATTGGAACCACAGCTGAGTTGTGTAACTCAAATAGACAGAAACACGTGTTCAGATCAACGTTTGAACTTGTTTCATTTGTCAGGAAGTGAAACTCAGACAGTCGTTGTCCCCGAGAGCTGAAATGGCGCAGAAAGGAGATCAGCTGGACCGAGAAACAATCAGCTGTTCGATCTGTCTGGATCTACTGAAGGATCCGGTGACTATTCCCTGTGGACACAGCTACTGCATGAACTGTATTAAACAACACTGGGATGAAGAGGATCAGAGGAAGATCTACAGCTGTCCTCAGTGCAGACAGGCCTTCAAACCGAGGCCTGTCCTGATGAAAAACACCATGTTAGCAGCTTTAGTGGAGCAGCTGATGAAGACTGGACTCCAAGCTGCTCCTGCTGATCACTGCAATGCTGGACCTGAAGATGTGGCCTGTGATGTCTGCACTGGGAGGAAGCTGAAAGCCCTCAAGTCCTGTCTGGTGTGTCTGGCCTCTTACTGTGAGAAACACCTCCAGCCTCATTATGACGCAGCTCCATTAAAGAAACACAAGCTGGTCGATCCCTCGAAGAAGCTCCAGGAGAACATCTGCTCTCGTCATGATGAGGTCATGAAGATGTTCTGCCGTACTGATCAGCAGAGTATCTGTTATCTCTGCTCTGTGGATGAACATAAAGGCCACAACACAGTCTCAGCTGCAGTAGAAAGGACTGAGAGGCAGAGAGGGCTCGAAGTGAGTCGTCAACAAATCCAGCAGAGAATCCAGGACAGAGAGAAAGATGTGAAGCTGCTTCAACAGGAAGTGAAGGCCGTCAGTCGCTCTGCTGATAAAGCAGTGGAGGACAGTGAGAAGATCTTCACTAAGCTGATCCGTCTCCTCCAGAAAAGAAGCTCTGATGTGAAGCAGCAGATCAGATCCCAGCAGGAAACTGAAGTGAGTCGAGTCAAAGAGCTTCAGAAGAAGCTGGAGCAGGAGATCACTGAGCTGAAGAAGAAAGACGTTGAGCTGAAGCAGCTCTCACACACTGAGGATCACACCCGGTTTCTACTCAACTACCCCTCACTGTCACAACTCAGTGCATCTACAGACTCATCCAGCATCAATATCCGTCCTCTGAGATACTTTGAGGATGTGACAGCAGCTGTGTCAGAGCTCAGAGATCAACTACAGAAGATCCTGAAGGAGAAATGGACAAACATCTCACTGGCAGTGACTGAAGTGGACGTTTTACTGCCACAACCAGAACCCAAGACCAGAGCTGGGTTCTTAAAATATTCACGTGAAATCACTCTGGATCCAAACACAGCACACTCAAAGCTGTTATTATCTGATGGGAACAGAAAAGCAACACTCATGAAGAAACAACAGTCTTATTCTCGTCACCCAGACAGATTCACTGTATGGCAGCAGGTCCTGAGTAGAGAGAGTCTGACTGGACGTTGTTACTGGGAGGTTGAGAGAAGAGAGAGAGGAGTTCGTGTAGCAGTCGCATACAAGAATATCAGCAGAGCAGGAGAGTCGAATGAATGTATATTTGGAATGAATGACAAATCTTGGTCTTTAATATGTTACTCTAACAGTTATGAATTTCAGTTCAACAATAAAGATACTCCCGTCTCAGGTCCTCGTTCCACCAGACTGGGAGTGTACCTGGATCACAGAGCAGGTATTCTGTCCTTCTACAGCGTCTCTAAAACCATGACTCTCCTCCACAGAGTCCAGACCACATTCACTCAGCCTCTCTATGCTGGACTTTGGCTTTCTTTTGATGGATCCACAGCTGAGTTGTGTAAACTCAAATAGACAGAAGTCATTTCAGACTTCATGGGTCAGATTCTGTTGTACTTCATGTTTTTGTCTCCATTGTTTCTGAGAGCTCGTTGCTGTGGTGTTTCTGAACTGCACAGAGATCAGCTGTCAATCAAACTGGGATCATCAACACTTATTTTCTTTTCATGTGTTGTTCTTTTAATGTTTTGAGTTTCTTTTTTCACTTTTTGCTGTGTGTTTCCTGGTGTAAAACTGATCAGATTTACTGAAATATGCTACTTATTGGTTAGTCAATTCACAGAAGATTAATCTGTGACTACTAAATAAGAATCTTCTCAAATATGATTATTAGGGTCCAAGCATAAACTGGTGCAAAGCCCTACTGTATTTCTATGTGTATTTGTCTCGCTTACCTGAGGACATAACCAAATTATTGTCAAATTAAGGACAGCAATCAATAGTTGCAGCACATTTAACATTTTATTGTATTTCGTGATTCTACTGATGATTTCTTGACATTTTGTGTTTGTATTTTCTACTCTTTAAATCTTTAAACTGCTCTGCACCACAAAAACAAAGCAAAGTCCCTCATATATATTTTGTTCTTCTCACTTTGTAATTTCATAAAGAAATGTCCAATCAAACTGTAATTATCATGATAATAATCATTTATTATGTTTTTGTACATTCTGGGTTAAACTAACTGATTGTGTGGATGAAGTGAATCTGAACATGAAATCATTGAACACGAGTCATTTAACAGACTTTACTGATCAGATGTGTGAACAATCTGAAGCTTTACATAATCAATAAATATGCATTTTTTTCAACAGCGATCAAAGTGTTTTCTTCCGTCTTTGAATTTTGATGAGGAATGATATTGATGTTGATCAGTATTATTATATAGATTGGTATTAGTAGGTTGAAATTGGTGATGATGATTACTATTATGCTTATAAATGATGACCTCAGAACACTCACAGTTAGCTTAGATTCATGGTTGTTTTAATCTCCATCTGCATTTACATTTAATATTTCAGAAATGAATACTAAGAGCTTACAAACTAAAAATCACTGGGTTTTATTTTTACCCACTTTGGGTCAATATATCACCAACACAACACTGGGTTAACTTTACCTGGTAGCAATCTGTTATTTTGAGCCAGTGTCACACGCCACAGTTAAAAACTGTTATAATAGATAATGACAAGCTTTAATTTGGGTAAATAATCCAACAGTAAAATAAAAAAATAACACTAATACTGGGTCAAAACAACCTCATCATGGTAATCCATCAAATATTTGTTCAGATACTTGAAGTAGTGGACAAACTGACATTGTTATCCACAGAAATAGAAAAATGACATTACATGCAGAGGTGGGATAAAGTAATTGTTTTTAAGACTCAAGCAGTGATGGAAGAAGTACTCATATCCTTTACTTAAATAAAAACACTGATACAGCCAAGAAAAGAATTCTCTATTACAAGTGAAAGTCCTGAATTTAAAACATTACTGAAGTAGAAGTACACAAGTATTAACAGTAAAATGTGAGTGTCAAAAGTAAAAATACTCATTATGGAGAATTTTAGATGTAAGCAGCATTTTAATTATTTGCAGGTATGTTTAAATGCTTTTAATGTGCCACAGCTGAGCAGCTAATTAGCTACCTAGCAGCTAACTGATACTAGCGGTGAATGTGTGTTTGTTGGCTTGTTCAACAAGCTAAGCTGCAGGATGAGATGTGTGTTCATGGTTGTAGATAATAGTTAGATAATAAGGAGACTTTAGCAGAAAAGCTAATGTGGGTTGTTGTTGAGAGTCTGTGTGGCAGGATGCGGTCAGGCTCAGTGTGACCGTCTGCTCTGCCTGTGTAACCATATAAAACCATATAAAACAGTAATTTTCACTTTTTCTAGCCGATGTAGTCTACAATATCGTCTCTTTAGGCTCTGAGTGGATCTTTTTGTTGTTTTAACAACACATAGTGTGATCAATACGTACCGTGTTATCAGTCAGACCTCTGAGGATGACCGGGCGGCTGTACGCATATCTGGGGACAGAAATAATCATTTTATTAACATTAATGTGACACCAATAAACATTTAGAAAGATGGCGTGTTTTTATTAAATCATTAATTTAGAACATTTGACTCCTACATCCTCGTTAATTGATGAGAAGTGAAGGTAGTTTGAATATTGACATATTATAATACTTTAATACTGATATATGATGAGTGAAGGAACTGTTAGAGGATATTAACCCTCTTTATTGGTAATCAATTAATTTTGCTCAGCTACAAGCTGTAGTGCTGATTGTAAACATATATTTATCCTTTATCATATTATGTTCTAGTAACCTAAATTATAGCTTGTCTAATGTCATAGTCAATTATATTTTTATTAATATAATTAATAATATCAATATCTTGTTGCACGTATCTGTTATTTTTTGTCTTTTATCCATTTTATTGTTTTTTTTATTTCACTTTAACATTTCTATCATTAGTCTTTCATATAATTTGATTAAATCAAAGACTGCAGGAATGAAAATAAAAATTTGATAACACTAACAATGCAGTATCAACATACTTATAATGTGTTATAATCTGCTAAGATCAAGTATCATAATAGTTAATAACTATCGGTCACTCACTGGCATTTTTTTGTTGTGTGTTATAATTCTTATTGTAATACATCATAATCACTGTTATAATGCATTATAATGTGATTATAAGTCACTATAAGTGGTCGTTGTTCGCTTTAAGTGAAAAAAAGTAAGAGAATTTTCTCAGGTTTTATCTATAATTTGAATCTTTAGAGTCACTTTTTTGAGGGAAATTTAAATGTAATCATCATGTTTACCTTTCGATGAACTGCCGATGTGAGATTGAAGAGCCGTCCAACACGTCGATGTTACAAAGACCTTCATCTTTTAATCTGTAATCTGAGTTTAATGACCTGAACACAAACAGATGCTCAGATCAATATCAATACATCAAAACAAACCTCACTGTCATTTTATAATATGATCACATGATTCTACACACTGATAATTATTAATACAATACTTCACTTACTTTTTTCTTTATTTTATACTTAAACAGTGCAGAAAGAATAATGCTAAATGTATGTATTTCATTATTTTGCATTGTTTTTTTATCTTTTAGTTTCTCTGAATGTACTTGAGTATTTCCATGTGATGCTACTTTCTACATTTCAGAGGGAAATATTGTACTTTCTACTCCACTACATTTATTTGACAGCTTTAGTTACTTTTCACATGAAGATTTGACACAATGGATAATATAACAAGCTTTTAAAATACAAGACATTATTAAAGATGAAACCAGTGGTTTCCAACTTTTTTGTCTTTTGACGTCTTACAAAAAGCAGTGTGTAGTCGGGGTCACATTTCACATGTCTATGAGTTGTTAACAGCTCCACCAAATAGTGATTTTTCCCTCTAAACTTCTCACATGCTTTCATTTCAATAAATGTTCAAATGATCCAATATTTCAGCAATAATCAAAGATATCAGAACTTTGTTTCTTCTTCTTTCCTCTTGTAAACAGTAACAGTGAGTAGAAGGTAGATCTCAGCAGGTTGAATAACAACAACCTGCAGGATTCAGAGGACCAGCTGCTGCAGACTGATAAGACCTTCAGAAACATCACATTTCAGCAAAAATCAAAGATTAGAGAAAAAGTCCAGAAACTGAAAACACATTTGTGTATCAGAACTTTGTTTTTTGACCCTTTGGAGGGGCCCGACCCCTAGGTTGGGAACCAGTGGACTAAACTAGCTAACTGTATATAAAGTAGTGTAAACTAGCTCCACCTCCAGCAGCTACAACAGTAACATGCTGCTCTAACACTGATGCTTCACTATTAATAATCTAATGATGTCATATATAATAATATATCAGTCAGAGGGACCAAACCACTACTTTTACTGCAACACTTTAACTACATCAAGATCATAATACTGATGTACTTTTACTGTAGTAAGGTTTCTCATGCAGGACGTTAACTTGTATTGTGCGAAGTTGTTCATGTACGTTAAATTGACAGAATTTTAAATGCAGTTTAGTTTGAGGTTCAGTCAGTCAGCAGGTTTTTGGGTTCCATACATGTTGAAGTAGAAATCTAAATTGGAGACATAATATTTTAAAACAATCTCACAAACATATGTGTGTGTATGTCCGGTGTAGTGGACTCACCAGCCTCCTCCGTCAGCTGACAGCTGCTCTGCCTGCAGTAACACGAGGACACACGTCAGAGCTACCTGAGAGCACGTGAGGAATAAAAACGTGATAGTTTCCATTCAAAACTGTCACAACTAAACCTCAGTTTAACTCAGCACAAGAGAAAATACTATAGTCCATCTGAGGTGAGTATCTGGTATAATCGCAAAGCATGGAGCTCCTTCTCGCTTCCTGTAAAACATCCAATCAGAAAACACCACATAACGTGCGCTGCGTTCAGGAAACACGGGAACTATGAGCTCTTTTCACCAGCAGCTGACTAAAAACTTAAACTGGCCTTTAATTAAGTTCCTCCCCAACATCTACCTGTCTGTTTATTGCACTTTTTGCACTTTAATGTCTATTTTTTTATGTGTTTCATTTTTAATTCTCTTATTTTTAATTTATCTTAATGTTTTGTTATATTTGAATGCCCTTTAGTTACAACTACTGTATAAAAAGTGATGTACAAATAAATACATTAAACCTGCAATAATTGAACAGTTGTTCTATTCTTTAATGTTTTTAACTTTGTAGTGACGCTCTGTATTGGCCAGGTCCTCCTCCAAAAAGATATTTTAATCTCAAAGGACTTCCTGGTTAAATAAAATAAAATAACTGGAGTTTTTTTTGGCCATCTGGAGGCATCAGAAACAGACATATCATCAGCTTTTTTAAGTTGATATGTTGAACTTGTTAGCAAACGTTTATTTATTTCTATATCCAGCAGTTACAGACCACTTTTTTTTTTTTTTTACCACTTTTATAGAAGCAATACTGAAACTGCCGCTTCACCTTTAATTTATCGTTACACTCCTATAAAACTGTGAGACTCATGATGGATGGTTTTAAAAATAAATAAAAAGAATCAAAATCAATGCAGCAGAACCAGAGATATTTTATTCCATACATTCTTCTTTCTTGTCCAAACCTGGTGTCTCCATTACCCACAATGCAACCTGATAATTGTGTGTGTTATGCTACAGTACAATACAATCAAACAAGGTCAGTTATACAAATGTTATTTAGTCTTATTATTTAAAAATATATATGTTTACTCTCACTTAGAATACCTGACTGAGAAACACTGTACAGTCCAAACAAATGTGATCCAGTTTAAACAGCTCTGTAATAAAATCCTGAGAAGTTCATTAAGGTGTTTGCAATATTTTGTCAATCCCTTAAATGAATAATTATGGAAACATTCATAATATACATCATGTGTAAAAGCTGCAGGTGCTCAGTGCATCATTTGCAGACAGAAAGAGATTAAAGAGACATTTCTTCTCTTCTGTTACTTCACAGGTTTAAGTTCAGCTTCTAAAACTCACTGTCAGTGAAAATTTAAACAAAAAACAAACAAAAAAAAAAAAAACCCCACAGAGAATTCAAACTTGACAGAACTAAATACTCCGGCTTTATAAAAAATACAGCTAAAAGTCAACGTATGGAGTCTGAAGTGTGCCAAAAGATAAATGTTAAGTGTTTAATTATAATCAATCAATTCACCAATAAAAAAAATATTATGACTTCATAAAAAAATTGATTTAAACAATGTATTATAAATCTTAGAAAGTACAAAATAAAAAAATAAAGTATCAATTAATAATTTTTGTCTTTATATCTTTATAAAATCACAAAATGTATTTTAGAAAGATTTAGAGATTGCAAAGTTTTACCCGTGTTTCATTAATCAGTTTTTGCTTAATCAAATTTTGCTTGGCTACATGTCTTTAAAGCAACATTTTACAACCAAAATAACAGCTTCAAAATAATTTCGCTTCAAAATTGCCACACTGACTTGTGACAGGCAGAATGGCGCCTCTTCTTGCACTACGTGACCTGGGTTGAGCAGGTACGACGATCGCCTGTGAGAAAAATCAGTTACCTGGATGTAACTCCAGCTCTGTGAGTGAGTGCAGTATTGTCTTCTCATGTTATGCTTGCGGTCCAGACACGGCATAAATGTTTAAGGCTGTTTTTTAACGTTAGAATAGTGCGGTACCCTCATTAAATGCACCGGTGTCCTGTAATTACCCCTTGTGGCAGCAGAGGGCGCTGTTGCTGCTGCTCAGCAGAAGTTACACAGTCTTGCTTTAAATTAACAACATAATGCAAATATGATTATTAATTGTCAAATGTATAATTAATCATATTTGAATTGATATGATATTAATTTAGACATCATTTAAATTAAATGTTAATTATTTTTGCATAATAGCTTTTTTTTAAAAAAAACAAAAAACAGGTACATTTATTAATTGATTTTAATTAAATACACTTATAAGGCTCCATAAATGTGTGGTTAATTTAATAAGATAAGATTCTGCAAAAGAAATGTTGTAATCAAGTCCCATTTTTTGTTACTAGTCCCTTATTCTCTGACTTCTCTGATTTATATCTGTAAAATTTCTTAAATATATGAAACTAGGCAGGATTTCAGGATAAATATGAGGTCAAATGACTTCAGCTGGAGGATTTTTTTTTACAGTGGCTCTGTGCTGCTGCACTGATCCAACTAATCAAACCCTGCAGGCGTCATTAAGAGAGCACGAAGAGAGAAAAGAGGACGGGTAAGATGGACAGCAGCAGAGGAACAGAGAGGGACATGAAGGGAACGTTCCCGGTGGATGTAGCATCAGTGGAGGAGCTCGGGAAGGTGACAAAGCCCGGCTGGTCGCTGGTGATATGGCTGTTGATCCAGGTCTGGTACTCGGACACTCTGGCATAGACTCCGGGGAAATTGGGCTCTGCACAACCCTGGCCAAAACTCACCACTCCAGCCTGGACCCACTTAGAGCCGTCTTTCCTCACCATCGGGCCGCCTGAATCCCCCTGAACAGGTAGAGCACGTCATCAGCAAATAAAAACTAAAGTGATCAAATTCAGCCTTTTATAGTTTGTAGTGAATTGAGAGTCACTCTAATCATAATTCAGACGATTTGAATACTAATATACAGACATCATATAACAGTCGTGAACATTTGTTATAGACACTGTTGTACTTTAAAGGATCAGTCTGGTGATTTTCTACATTTTGGAGAAAATCAGCCACGGTTGGTCATGGCAGACGTCACTGAGCATGTGCAGGAACCCTGTTCTGTTTACAGCTTCACTAGCTTGTTGTTCTTCATATTAGAACCATGGAAGTATAAAAAGAACTGGATACAGGAAGAGCGCCAGGCTTTGAAGCAAATTTGACACAGCAGCCAAACCGTGTAGTTACATCACGTGATGCACACTGGACCAAAAAGACTTTTCCCATAGACTTACACTGTGAAAGAGACGTCTGTATCTCAACGGATACATTTTTTTTAGCATCTCAACCTCCACGAAATGACTTGTTTCACTATCAGAATTAAATCCATGCAGTCCAATCACATTTCAAAAGCCTAGAAGAGCCGCATGGTTGAATTGTTTTGTCCCCATTCAAGTTAGCCGGTGAGCTAAACTGGAAATAGTCGGCTCGGCCAGCGAAAGTCAGTAGTGCGCTCGCTCAATGCGGAAGATCCAGGTACTTTTATAAGCAGAGTTCATTTTTTTTGCTTCATGTGCCACTAAGCAATTTTCATAGGAATGAACGGGGCCTCCCCTCCAACACTGTATCCAGTTCTCTTTATACATCCATTTGGTCTTTGTGGTTGGAGTTCTTTATATCGATGGCCGAAGAGCAAAACATCTGATCTGAAAAATGCACTTTTTTTCTTCCAGAATGCTATTTGTTAAGGATATTCAGTATATAATATATTACCTCCAACAAAGTTTTAATGCCTCACAAAGTGCAGATAGGAGGTTTTTCCCACTTTTCCTTGATTATTTTGCAGATAGGAGCTTTTGCAGTTGGAAGAGGTTCTACATAACGATGCTCTAAATGAAGTTAATAATTACAATTAAATTAAAAATGAAATTAAGTTTGTTTTCAGGTGAAAAGATGGGCCAGTGTAGTAAATGTAATATTTACTACATTGTAATGTACTACGGTCAGAGTTCAGCTCAGCCTGATGCTGATGCAGATAGGAGGTTTTCACCAGGTGACTTTTCTGTCACAATGAAGGGCGGGATTATCTCGCAGACAGACTGAATATGAGCAGCTTTCCTTCTTCTCATCAAGTGAAATCCACCAATCAGAAAATTCTGCAGATAGGAGGTTTTGTGCTCTGGCCATCGATATCTCATTTGTTAACATTTTCTGTGTTTTACTGTAAAGCACACTGAGCTCATCTGTTTGTGAAACGTACTATACAAATAAAACCGACTTGACTTGAATTATCCTTTACAGATGTTGGTATGAAGATAAAGCATATGCAGGTTGATGGAGGAATGTTTTGCAGACTAACCTGGCAGGAGTCCTTTCCTCCTTCTGTTAAACCGGCACAGATCATGTTGCTTGTGAGAATACTGTAGGAGTTGATACACTGGGTGTTAGCCACGACAGGAACATTCACCTCCTGCAGCGTCTGTGGGTTAGGAAGGGAAACTGGAAAAAAAAAAAAGATATTATCCACTGAACTGAACGGGCTGAACTGTCACAGATGGAGATCATACTACTACTTATGAGGTCAGATTAAGGTCATTAAATCAAATTAATGAAATGAAAATAGTTTCAATATCCTGACATGCCCAAAATTAAGGACATATGCATATCAAACAAAGGTTTGGACCTGAATCATTTGTTACATCTCGTTCATTTAGAAGTCAAAGATCTTCAGTTGCACCTTTGACAGCTGCTGTTCTTTCTTTGGCTTTTTAGGTCGGTAGATTCAAAGATATCCAGAAGGAAAAAGGTTGTATCAGCTGTATGATTTGGATGAAGTGCAAAGTGAGTCTTATTGTCTTCTATTATGTGCAAACTAAAACGCTTTAAGAGTTTCCATGAAATGTCTCAACAAAACCCTGAAATATTCTGGATGAAGAGAAACTGGACAAGTTGTTTGATTTTGATGTGTTTACATTTGCTAACTTTGTCTTAAAAGCCTGGAAAAGAACACAAGACAGACTGTTTAATCAGTGTTAACTCTAATTTCTCCACTGGTTTACAGCATATTATATGTCACCGATTTATGAGTTTTGTCATGGACATGAACGTGTGAAAATGAGATACTTTATTTTTGGAGCATTTTGGAGCATTGTTTGAAGACATAAACACAATTTGAGGTCTTGTAAACCCATTCACATGTAGTTTCATGTACCACAACAATAAAAACTTACATTATGCATGCACTATTGGCAGTAAATGTGAAAATGACTAAATGAGATCTCACCATCGCTGCGGATGTTTCCCCATCCAGTGACCCAGCAGGTGGTTCCGTCCCCGAAGACGCTGCCAGCCGCCGCCAGACACACAGGCCTGATGTAGTCGGTGAAAGTAACAGCTGAGGACAGCTGCAACAAGGCGATGTCGTTGTCATTTTGGGGGTCATTATAGTTGGGATGTCTGATGACCTGGGATACTGTACGGGACACCTCGTTTGGATTCTCGCCTTGTTGATTCTGACGTCCGAGATAAACCAACAAACCAGCTGTGCTGGTGCTGAAAGAAAAGACAACAATTGACATATGTGACAATAACATATCAAAGAATTTTACTCAGTCTGAGGGACTGAGTAAAAATATTGTTATTATTATTATTATTTCTGAGTATCACTCTGCAGCAGCTGCTCCTCTGAATCCTGCAGGTTGTTGTTATTCAGGATCAACCTGCTGAGATCTACCTTCTACTCACTGTTACTGTTTACAAGAGGAAAGAAGAAGAAACAACGTTCTGATATCTTTGATTTTTGCTGAAATATTGGATCATTTGAACATTTATTGAAATGAAAGCATGTGAGAAGTTTAGAGGGAAAAATCACTGTTTGGTGGAGCTGTTAACAACTCATAGACATGTGAAATGTGACCCCGACTACACACTGCTTTTTGTAAGACGTCAAAAGACAAAAAGGTTGGAAACCACTGGTTTCATCTTTAACAATGTGTTGTATTTTAAAAGCTTGTTATATTATCCATTGTGTCAAATCTTCATGTGAAAAGTAACTAAAGCTGTCAAATAAATGTAGTGGAGTAGAAAGTACAATATTTCCCTCTGAAATGTAGAAAATACTCAAGTAAAGTACAAGTAATTCAAACTTGTACTTAAAGTCACTACTTTAGTTACTTTTCCATCACTGGTTGTGTCATTGTAGACAAAGCATGACAGCAACACACTGCTCAGTGTTTGTCTGCAACCAGTAACACCTGTATTCAGTTCAATCAATTAAGTCAATCCGTAAATCCATGTTCATACATGTCACTGATTACTGAGTCTCACAGCTCATCCCCATTATTAATCTTTACATAACAGGTATATTGTTCAGCTTTTGTTGAGTTTGTTTTCTAAAGGTGTGAACTCAAGTTTATGGTCATTTTTGTGCTGCTTTTTGTAAGACGTATCACCTGTCGAAACAGTGAGCGGCAGTCAGGATCCACTGGCTGTTGATTAGAGATCCTCCACAGAAATGTGCTACACTGTTGTGCAGACTGGCCTGCCAGGGCCACGCACCCGCAGTAGCATCTTCACCTCCTACGATCTTTGTGTTGAGCGGTGCAATGCCACAAACTGCAGGAGACACAGTTGGTTTTAGACGAGTAGAGACTGAAATATCTCAACAACTATCAGATGAACTGCGATGAAAGACATTCATGTTTCCCAGAGGATGAATCCTACTAACTTTGGTGATCTTTTGACTTTTCCTCTAGCACCACCATTAGGCCAACTTTTGAACTTTGAACAGATTAAGACTAGCTTCACTCTTTACACTAAGCTAATTACCTCCTGACTGTGCTTAACACTCTGAAATTAGACTGATATTGATCTTCTTGTCTAACTTTTGGCAAAAAAAAAAAAGGTGAATGTGATGAGTCAGATGTGTGTTGAAGTATTTCTCTGAGGTGATATAAAGCAACTTAACGATCAGAATCAGCCCAGTTAAGGCCTCAAATGAAGCATGCTAGCGTTAGCATGCTAATGTTAAAGGTTGTTTTAAACCCTGTTCCAGATTTGAATAATTTCAATAATAATAGAACAAATGATTTCATAAGAACATTTGAACCCCAGCGAAACAGCACAATAGTTTTAAGGTGCTTAAAATAAGTAATCAGAGGTTTCCAATTATGGTAAACAACTATTCGAAGCTCCACATAATGTGAACTTTTGTCTTGTTTTAACAGCATATCCCAATTTTGAAGTTTATCAAGTGTTGTATTTAAGATGTTTTATGAGGAGAAGGTGTCAAAAACTTCTGTTTCAAAGAAACATAATTATCATGATAATAGCATTGCGTAGCGTGATATTTTTTACCTACAATAATAAGCTGGATCCTAGCACATCCCTACATGTGAGCTCAGTCACGTAGGGGAGGAGGGTTAGAAAGGGTTAGGAACTCTATGAAACCTTCATTCTTGTGTGTGTAAACAGAAAAGAAGATCTCAGCAAAAGATAAATAAATGAAAGTGGGGAAAAAATTAAACTCACCATCCGACTGTGCGTTGCCTCCTGCGAGAGAGAAAGAGAGAAAATAAATCAAAAGTTTAATTGCTGAGCAGGAAACTGTCTACTTGTTTCATGAAGGTGTTATTAAGCAGACTCCCTCTGGCATTAAAAAAGGTTTTGACATGTAGATGTAATTACTTTTGCCAAGAAACTGGTTGTTAAGAAACTGGTTGTTCCATTATGACATGCTGTTGGGGGGGTGAGGCAGCAGGTGTCCGTCAGTTTCCAACAAACACATTTACATAAAACCAGAAAACATTTAGCTGCTAAACACAAAGAAAAGGAGCAGATGAAGTCGCTGAAAAGTTTATTCCTAGTGGTAAAAACTTCAGAAATGTGAAGACATTGACATGAATCTGTGAGTTGACTGAAACTGACTGAAACTGACTGAAACTCTGTCCTGTGAAGGGATTTGCAGTGTCAACAAAGTGAAGAGCTTCAAACTGGCTCTTCAGGAATTTCATGTTCTGTAGTGATTGGAAAAATATTTTAGATGTGAGCACTGACAAAGATGACGCAGCAGGAAATGCCTGCTCTTTTACTTTACCTCATCTGTAAGTATTTTACATACCAGACACATTTTTGATCCATTAAAGTAAATTTTTACTTTCACTACTTTATCATCATGTAATGATGTAATATTAAAGTGAACATCTAAACTAGTTTTGTTTTGTTCAGAGAGTAAAATGAGAGAACAAACACACAGTATTTTGTTGTAGTTGTTTTGCATACCAGAAGATCATTTGAATTCTGTTTTGTGTATATTGCTATTTTGTTTTCATTTTAATGGTCAGAAAGTCAAACATCCTTCAGTTTTCACAAACAGCACATAAGCTTCGAATCCAAAGGCTGTGAAAGCTTTTAATACCTGTTTTGGTTTTTCTTTATAACTCCCCTTTAGATTCTTCTGTCTGATGTATATTTTGTGCAAAAATACTGTATCATACCGTCATCGAAGTTTATGTATATTCCCATTTGTACAGGTCATAGTTGTTTCTAGGCAACAATGACTTAGTAAGTCCAATCATTGTTGCCTAGAAACGTCATTGAAGTTATAACATACAGTTTTTAATTGAAACATCTCAACGGTTATTTTGAAAGCTGTTCAGTTTTACAATGAGAGATGTTTTCCATGATTTGAACAAAAACCAAACATTACAACCATCATATTCTGCTATATAATCAATAATGAAGTTATCTAATGATTTTTAATGATCAGTCAACTGTTTCAGTCAGTTTTCCAAGCAAAAGTACCAAACATTCGACGGTTTCAGCTTCTCAAATGTGAGAATTTGCTGCTTTTCTTGGTCTTTCGTGATAGTAAACTTCATCTCAGTGGGTTTGAGACATTTAAACACCACTGCCTTTGACATTTTTCACAGTTTTCACACCAAAAGATGAATTGATTAATGGATGGAAAGAAGATAATATCACTGAACTACAGATTTATTTTCACTCTAGTTGTTAGTAGTGTATAGAAGCACTCACCTGTAACCATTATGGTCATCAGCACGACGTAACAAACAAGCAGCTCCATGATGAGATTCTTCCAACTGTGTCTCCAGATCAGCGCGCTGAACTGATTTGATCTGGAACAGGAAGGCGTGACTCTGCTGAAACCGCCCTCCTGTCAGGTGCAGCATGTTGTTGTCATGCTTTGTCTGCAGTGACACTTGACATGACACACACGCCCTTCTTTACAAACAACCACCAAATACACAGTGGTGGGTTGTAAGGACATACAAGGACATTGACTCAACTACTGAGTTTCCTGCTGCTCTTTACCATCATCTTTTAAGAGTCAACATGAATGAACCAGAGGGAAATATTGTACTTTCTACTCCTCTACATTTATTTGACAGCTTTAGTTACTTTTCACATGAAGATTTGACACAGTGGATAATATAACAAGCTTTTAAAATACAACACATTGTTAAAGATGAAACCAGTGGTTTCCAACCTTTTTTTTTTTGAGTACAAAAATGACCGTAAACTTGAATTCACACCTTTAGAAAACAAACTCAACAAAAGCTGAACAATATACCTGTTATGTAATAATTAATAATGGGGATGAGCTGTGGGACTCACTAATCAGTGACGTAAATGAGCATGGATTTACGGATTGACTTAATTGATTGATACAGGTGTTACTGGTTGCAGACAAAAGACCGAGCAGACGACACCGACTCTGCTAAACCTACAGCGAAACTTCCCATGACACACACACCCTGCTGTGTAAACATATTTAAATACAGCCAGTGATGGAAAAGTAACTAAATTCATTTACTCCAGTACTGAACTTAACTATAGTTTTATGGTATTTGTACTTAACATGAGTATTTCCATGTGATGTTACCTCCCACTTGACCCGACCCCTAGGTTTGGAACCACTGGAATAAACTATCTAACTGTATATAAAGTAACATGCTGCTTACAGTATTTTCACATTGCTGTACTGGTACTTTTACTTAAAGGATCTGAATACTTCTTCCTACTGAATATTGCTGCCAGTCAGGTCGGACCTGGACTTTTAGGGATTTGAGTGATGCAGTGATGCTGAGTTTTTAAAGGATCTGTTCACAATTTTTCAAGTTAGTCATAAAAAAAATCGTCAGCTGCTCAAATGAATACTGACCAATGTTTTTTTCTTGTGTGGTTAATCCTCAGTTTAAATTTAATATTAAATATAAAGAGCAAAACTGTGGAAGAAATGCTGTAAACTCACAATTATCACAATAATTTGAAAGATGCTATAATTATGTAACACCGTACAAATAGTGGCTATCACATAACCAGTGTGTTATCAGGGCTGTAGAGTCTCCTCTTACCATTAGAACAGGTTAATCTTGTCTGAGTTGTGACCTCAAGTCTTAAAATAATCAACAAAAGAGGTGATTGTGTTCTAAGTTATTTTGGGATTTCTAACAAGGGAATGTAAAGCTAATAACTACAGTATATCAGCCATTTTCAAAGCATATTAAAGCACTTGTTATTCAGCCAAGCTTTCTCTTAAAGGAGCTCACAGTATATGTTATGTGTGTATATGAAGTGTGTGTATTATATAAAACACTTTGAACAGTCTTTGTATGAAATGGTGCAAATAAAGTTTGATATGATTAATCTGTAGCCTAATTAAATATACAAATAAAGAGATTTATGCAATATAAAGCAATCAATATTTTTTGTCCTCATAAATTAAAGCTATAATCATATAATTAAAGAGATTATCTTTTAGATGAAACATAATTTGTGTAAATGATCACAGGCTAATTAAAAAAATCCTTGTTCCTCCTGTGTATACACAATATTAGTAAGGGATACATTTAATAGCATTTAAAAATATTATTGTTGTCTGATGTTTATATGAGTAACAAAACAAATTTAAGAAAATCAATGTTAATTTTGGATAAGCCTAAATATTGGAATGAATACCACTGCCATGTGTTTTCTTAAAGTGAAATAAACCTTTCACCATAAGAAATTCTCCATTTTATTTTGTTTTGGTCGTTAATATACAACTGTTTTTTTGAAAGTTTTGATAAATTATTAGCCTCTTCTCGAAATTTCGGCATTGAAATAATCTAGTGCCTGCCATATTATTAAAATATGAATTGCACATTTAAATGCAGTGATTAGAGCATTACTAATGTTTTAACAGAGATTAATCAATCTGATAGGCAACGTTTGTTTCGTTAAATTAAGAGATTTAACTGTCTTTTTCTGTTTAATCTGTCCAGAT
Organism: Euthynnus affinis; assembly: GCA_029490765.1. Classification (NCBI taxonomy): domain Eukaryota; kingdom Metazoa; phylum Chordata; class Actinopteri; order Scombriformes; family Scombridae; genus Euthynnus; species Euthynnus affinis. The sequence continues at coordinate 14,005,166 of CM055856.1, read as the reverse complement.
TTATTCTGTCTCGATTTATTTGTCACTTTTTAAACCGTCCAGATTGTTCTCACAGTTTCCACACGAGTCCAGAAGCCGGTAGAAACTTCTGAGGCCACGCCCCCATGTAGCGTCATCGCGTGAGTCACCGGCGCTGAGCTCTGTGATTGGACGAGAAACTCGGGAAAGCTCGAGAAGTAACTAGGGGGGCAACGGCAACGGTATAAATATGAAACGACCGTTATCAGGGGCATTGAGACAGACGAGGAGAAAACCGGCAAGAATAACGACACAACAGGACAGAAACCTTCTCTATCATCGCTATATCCTCATCTTTCAACGAGAGTGAGTAACTTATTTTACCTTACTGTTTTTAAAGTTTTAAAATATATCTTTTAACGTTAAAATGCCGCTAAGAGGTATTTTCTCGGGAAACAGTGTTCGACCAAACTCCATTTGAAAACTGTAAAATTTTCAGTTACTTTAGTCATCAGATTAATTTGTAGTCCTTTGAAACTCATTTTAAGAATTTCCAGCAATCACTGATGTTTTCTTGAAATGTCGGCATAGCTTGAATCCACTTTAAACAGAAGCTGCAATAATGCTGAGCAATAATGTTGTGGCTGCCAGTAGCTGATATATATTTGCTTAAACATTGCATTTTTTTTTGTCATGGCAACCATGCTAAAATAGTTTCAAATATCGACTGTGTAATCAATTATTTGTTACTTTGAACTAGCATGTCATTCAGATTGGTTGAGAGTTTCAGAATATAAATACATTTGATTAAACAGAATCTGCTGTTTGACCAAACTCCATTTGAAAAACTATCATTTTTAACCTACTTTGGTTATCATAGTCCTTTGAAAATCATTTTAAGAATTTCCAGCAACCACTGATGTTTTCTTGAAATGTCAGCATTGCTTTAATCCACTTAAAACAGAAGCTGCGATAATGCTAAGTACTAATGTATAGGCTGCCATTTTGCACTAATAATGCTAAATGTATGTAAATATTCCCCTAAACAGCCAGCTGGAGAAGAGAGGGGAATCTAGGCTGTAAGGAAAGATAGATTTAGAAAAATCTGAGCAACTTTTCATGAATAAAATGTCACACTGTTTAAGATAGATACATATTTGTAAAAATGAGCCAAAAAAGGCTGTAATACCAGATCATCAACTGATCCATTATACATGATATGTGTTGTGTTATTTTCCTAACTTCCCTTTCTCATTTTTGTCTCTGCATCTTTAGGACACAAATTGAAAACAACCAAGATGTCTGCAGGTAAAGGCGTAGCGATCGGCATTGACCTGGGCACCACCTACTCCTGTGTGGGGGTTTTCCAGCATGGAAAAGTAGAAATCATCGCCAACGACCAGGGCAACAGGACCACCCCCAGCTATGTGGCGTTCACAGACACTGAGAGGCTGATTGGGGATGCTGCCAAGAACCAGGTGGCTTTGAACCCCACCAACACAGTGTTTGACGCCAAGCGACTGATTGGGAGAAAGTTTGATGAGCCAGTGGTGCAGGCGGACATGAAGCACTGGCCCTTCAAGGTGGTCGGAGATGGAGGGAAGCCCAAAATTCAAGTGGAATACAAAGGGGAGAACAAAACCTTCTTCCCTGAGGAGATCTCCTCCATGATCCTGGTGAAGATGAAGGAGATTGCTGAAGCTTACCTCGGCCAAAAGGTGTCCAACGCAGTCATCACAGTCCCAGCGTACTTCAACGACTCACAGCGACAGGCCACTAAAGATGCAGGCGTCATCGCAGGACTGAACGTCCTGAGAATCATCAATGAGCCCACAGCAGCCGCCATCGCGTACGGTCTGGACAAAGGCAAGTCAGCAGAACGTAACGTCCTGATCTTTGATCTGGGCGGAGGCACCTTTGATGTGTCCATCCTGACAATCGAAGACGGTATCTTTGAGGTCAAAGCCACAGCTGGAGACACTCACCTGGGAGGAGAAGACTTTGACAACCGCATGGTCAACCACTTTGTGGAGGAGTTCAAGAGGAAACACAAGAAGGACATCAGCCACAACAAGAGAGCCTTGAGGAGGTTGCGCACAGCTTGTGAGAGGGCCAAGAGAACCCTGTCTTCCAGCTCCCAGGCCAGCATTGAGATCGACTCTCTGTTTGAAGGTGTCGACTTCTACACCGCCATCACCAGGGCTCGCTTTGAGGAGCTGTGCTCTGACCTGTTCAGGGGAACATTAGAGCCGGTGGAGAAAGCCCTGAGAGACGCCAAAATGGACAAAGGACAGATTCACGACATCGTCCTGGTTGGAGGCTCCACCCGAATCCCCAAAATCCAGAAACTCCTGCAGGATTTCTTCAACGGCAGGGAGCTGAACAAGAGCATCAACCCAGACGAGGCGGTGGCTTACGGTGCCGCCGTCCAGGCCGCCATTCTCTCAGGTGATACCTCAGGCAATGTTCAGGACCTGCTGTTGCTGGACGTGGCACCTCTTTCCCTGGGTATCGAGACAGCCGGAGGAGTCATGACATCTCTGATTAAACGCAACACCACCATCCCCACTAAACAAACACAGACCTTCACCACCTACTCTGACAACCAGCCTGGGGTCCTCATCCAGGTCTATGAAGGGGAGAGAGCCATGACCAAAGACAACAATCTGCTGGGAAAGTTTGAGCTGACAGGACTCCCACCTGCTCCTCGAGGGGTCCCACAGATCGAGGTCACCTTTGACATCGACGCTAACGGCATTTTGAATGTGTCAGCAGTGGACAAAAGCACCGGCAAAGAGAACAAGATCACCATCACCAACGATAAGGGCCGACTGAGCAAAGAAGAGATCGAGAGGATGGTGCAGGACGGTGAAAAATACAAAGCTGAGGACGAGCTTCAGAGGGACAAAATCGCTGCCAAGAACTCGCTGGAGTCCTACGCCTTCAACATGAAGAGCAGCGTGCAGGACGAGAACATGAAGGGCAAGATCAGCAAGGAGGACCAGAAGAAGGTGATTGAGAAGTGTGACCACACCATCAGCTGGCTGGAGAACAACCAGCTGGCTGATAAAGAGGAGTACCAACACCAGCAGAAAGAGCTGGAGAAAGTGTGTAACCCCGTCATCAGCAAGTTGTATCAGGGAGGAATGCCTGCAGGCAGCTGTGGAGAGCAGGCACGACAAGCCGGCTCCCATGGGCCCACCATTGAGGAAGTGGACTAAATATGGACTCTATGACCACTTGAACTGTTACGTTTTTATTATACCTTCGGTTTGTAAATTTGATCTCCTTATTGTATATATGTTGTAGAGCAAGGGTTCAACCAGTGGCCTTTTGAATTCATTTAAGAACAAATACATTTATAACCTCGTTAAGGACGGAGGGAACGTCTTTGTGTTTGTGAAAAACAAATCTGTTCTGGTTCAACATGCAGAAGTTATAGAATTCACACATTTTACTTGAATTTCTAAGCTACAAAAGTCAAAACTGTCATCGGAGGGCTGTTGGCCTACCACTGATGTAAAGGTTAAACAGTCGTAAAGGTTTTGAGAACTTACTCTTTGAAATGTTTTTTTTAACTTTTGCATTGCTGGACTTTGCAATAAATATGATTATTAAATCAATCTTCACGTGCTCTTTGGTTTTATTTTCATGGTTTTCATGTTATAAGTTTACAATGCATTTTTAAATATTGAGTCCTCACAACCTCCTTGGTTGAATTAAATAAAATCGTAAAACCTACAGCTGTTACTGATTAGATAATATCAGGGGATGAGCTCTATTATAGGGAGAATGAATGTAGAGCAAAGAAAGCAGTGCAGTACACAAAACTGCCTGTAGATGTCACAATTTCATTCAAACTTTGGTAGATTGTTTCTTTGCTTTTTACAGTTTGGATTTTCATATCTGACTCTTTGTTTTAAAGCAATAACAGATTTTCAATCAGTTTTAAAAATGATCCTGTCATCAACAAGATTAGAGATGTTAACAGGGAATATCTTAAAGTGTCTCTTGAGAGTGAATCAGGGACAAAAAAAACAGCTAAATGCCAAGAAGTAAATGCAGAGAAGCGATATATTGTGCAGGTTACATGGTTTAATTTAGCTGTGAGCATCACAAGTGAGTAATTTGACCACAGCGATGGTGCTGACATGAAAATGACTCTAAACTGCTTCTGTGTTTTTACTCTAAATTTAGAGCTTCTAAATCTGAACCAATAATTTTGATTTTTAAACTATTTAATAAGAAAAGTGTTGCTGTTTTTAAAGCGTCTCTCCGCTCAAAAACATATTTTTCTTCTTGTTCCTTCAGCTGGATGTTTGTTCTTCTTCTCTGTGCAGAGTTTGTTTTCACGTTCAGCTGCTGGAGGAGGAAAGTTTCTCTGCTTTCACCTTAAATCTCAGTTTAACATGTTAACCTACGAGCAGGATTTGTCATGTCACAACCAGTTTGGAGCCAATCGTGGTCTAATATTCAACTTACACAAGTGTGATGTGGAAATTTGAAGCCTCTGGTTGCATGAACACTGAGACTTTACAGTGAAGGTGGAGACATCTGGTGTCCAACAGTAAGACTTCTGTGATGAAATATGTTTACATATTTATAGATTTCAGAATTTTTAATGAGAGAAAAGTTGATTTAAAGTTGTAATAATCCTATTTTTTATATATTGTAATAAATGTCTGAGAGAATCTTTAATAATTTCACCAATTTTATGCTTTCTTATGATACTTTTTTGTTCTTTAAACTATCTCATATATATTTTCTATCAAGTGTTTTGCCTCAACATCATGAGATGTAGCCAACATATATACATAGTGTTGTAAAAATAATCAGTAAATCAAGCCTTCGAGCCTTTGATCATTAAAGATTCCCTGCAGACATGTTCTAAAGGATCAATGTGTAGGATTTAGTGGCATCTAGCAGCGAGGTTCCTCAGCCTTGTTATTGATCCGCTGAACTCTTCTGGAGGGATGAACATCATTCTTCATAAAGATGTTCCCTCATTTGGTGTTTTGATGATGGTGGCGGCCCGTCCTTCACATCATTGTTATTCTCATCAAACCATTCAGTGACCCTGCATGTCCTGTGAATTGGGGGCATTTGTTATCCTGCAAGAGACCAAATGTTTTATCATAGGATAAATGTGATCACTCACAACTACTTTGTATTGATTAGCAGTGACCCTTCACCTCTAAAGGTGGATCCAAACTGTGCCAGCAAAGTGCCAACCAGAGTCACCAGATCCCCTCACTGTAGAGGTCCAGCATTCAGACCTGGACCAGGTTTTTCCTTTAATTTGTCAATCAATCATTCTGCACAACATCTTTTTTTGAAAGATAAGACAATTACAGAGTCAGCCTACTCTCACCTAAAGAATATATATTAAGAATTAAAGCACTTATGTCTCAGTAGGAAGAAAACTGCAGATCTGCTGTTCTTTTAAATCACAGCTGAAGACTTCTCTGTTTTTTTATTATATTTATTATATTTAAATGTTTTTTGTTGCCTCGTGCTGCTTTTATATTCTATCTAGATGCATTTTATTCTCTACTTAAAGCATTTTGCCTTGTTGTTGTAATTTGCTGTACAAATAAACTCACCTTGCACTGTGCAGCTCAAACATTCAACTGTAAGAACAAGAAGCAACACTGATTTTTGAGTGGAAGGGGCCTTTAATGTTATCTAGGTCTGTTTATTTATACCATTTTATTTGTGAAGCGGAAACCTCACCGGAAACAGAACAAATCATTTTCCGGTCAGCGCTCGAGTCCCGCCCCACCGAGTCTGTGCCATCTTGTGTTTAGCAAGAACAAAAAAACGGTGTCAGGAACAAGTCCAGCCTGGAGGGACGGGGCGCAGATTTTAGCTTGAATTTTAAAGGTATAATTTAAAAGGAAGGTTTGACGGGACAGTATGCTTGGACGTGCGACACCGCGGAGAAACAGCAGCCACACCCCGCAGAAGAGCCACCGTTAACGGTTAAAGCAAAGCTAGTCAATTAGCTCAGGCTAGTAACCGTTAGAGAGAGGCAGCAACTGGCGAGCTCAAAGTTTCCATTTGACCCAGCTGAACGAGCCGCCGTTAACCGATTTATACTCTCTAAACATCCCGGAGGAACGTCTGTGGAAATGGAGCAAACGTCGTGTTGATCGTCTGCCGTGCGGAAACCCGGGCTATGAGGATTGAGGCTCGCTAGCTCGGCTGCTAACAGTTGTTTTTCGGTCCGGAGCGGAACCACAATAAGCCGCGGTAAGAAATGCTACTGTTAGCATTGAGCTAACTAGCCTGGTTAGCTGTTCGGTGGTGTTCACAACTTGGGTCCGGGGGCCGCCCTGTGGTCTCTGATTTGTTTTTTAGAGGCCTTCAGTGAAATGAGAAATAATTTAAAGGGGGTAAAGATAAACTCAGTGGTGGAAAATAACAAAGTACATTCACTCAAGCACTGTACTTATGTATAATTTTGTGGTATTTGTACTAAACTTGAGTATTTCCATGTGATGCTACTTTCTACATTTCAGAGGGAAATATTGTACTTTCTACTCCACTACATTTATTTGACAGCTTTAGTTACTTTTCACATGAAGATTTGACACAATGGATAATATAACAAGCTTTTAAAATACAACACATTGTTAAAGATGAAACCAGTGGTTTCCAACCTTTTTGGCTTTTGACGTCTTACAAAAAGCAGTGTGTAGTCGGGTCACATTTCACATGTCTATGAGTTGTTAACAGCTCCACCAAATAGTGATTTTTCCCTCTAAACTTCTCACATGCTTTCATTTCAATAAATGTTCAAATGATCCAATATTTCAGCAAAAATCAAAGGTTAGAGAAAAAGTCCAAAAACTGAAAACAGATTTGTGAATCTTTGTTTTTTCGTCTTTCCTCTCCCATTAATCATCTCACGACCCCTCAGATTTATCTGCTGACCCTTTGGAGGGGCCCCGACCCCTAGGTTGGGAACCAGTGGACTAAACTAGCTAACTGTATATAAATCAGTGACTGTATATAATGATGGATGACACGTCTCCACTTCCTGCCACTGTGCAAAAGTGAAGCCACAGTATCTCCTTTTTGGGAGCGGCCATCTTGCTTGTGTGATGTCATTTGGAGTCAGAGTCTGGGCCGTAGTGATGGGCGGCGGGATGACGGCGCACAGGACACACCTCCCCAGCCTTCCTGTCGCCCATCACGCCCTTTTTATAGCATGAAATAACTAATTAAAAAACAAAATTATCAGAAGAATGAGCCATCAGACAATCAGCATGATAAGAACGACCTAGAATGACGGAAACGGTCTTTGGGGACAAACTGAAAAACTGCAGCCTGCCACCAGGGGGCGATACAGATATTTTGGCTTTTTGAGAATGGCGTTCATATTTATATACAGTCAGTAACATAAAGTTCAGTTAGTGTAAACTAGCTCCACCTCCAGCAGCTACAACAGTAACATGCTGCTCTAACACTGACGCTTCACTATTAATAATCTAATGATGTCATATATAATAATATATCAGTCAGAGGGACCAAACCACTACTTTTACTGCAACACTTTAACTACATCAAGCTCATAATACTGATGTACAGAATACATTTATCCTGTTAAATGCGATTTCTTCACCTACCATTAACAAACATAATTCAGAGAGAAGCAACAAAAGGTGACTTGTACCAAGATGCGTTGCACACAGCGTCCGTCTCTCCGCTGCATTTCCTCAGCAGTATCCTCCTCAACAATAGCAGGCGTTTTTCACATCATCTCCCTAAGTCTGTAGAGGTGGAGATAAGGTTTGAAAATGAGAGATAAGTTTGGAAAATCAGCGACATTGTGCTTTTTAATCTCTATTGATGAGTCATTATGAGGGCGGAATTACGAGCATTTATGATGCAGCATTGTCCGAATGAAAGCGACTCTGTAGACGTGAGGTTTCTGTTTTTAGGGCAGATGTTGTTTATGTAAACTTGTAATCAAAGAAGTGACTGAACGAATGAGATCGCAGATACAAGCGGCCAAAATGAGTTTCCTCTGGAGAGCGTCTGGGCTGAGCCTTAGAGATCAGTTTGAGGAGCCAGCTGAGGTGGTTTAGGCACCTGGTTCTGGAGACGTTCAACAGGTAGGCGACCCAGAACACGCTGGAGGGGACCACATATCTGTACTGGCCTGGGAACACCTCAGGATCAGGAGGGGGTTAAAGGACGTCTGGGTTTCTTTATTCAGTCTGACGCCACTGCGACCCAGAAAATAGATGGAAACTAAAGAGTAACGTAAATTTCATCATCAAAGTTTGTACCTGCAGTTTGTTGTGTCTGCGTGGTCGTAACGCCGTCTTCCCGTAGACGGCGAGCTACTGCGCATGTGAGGAACTCGTCCTCCAATCGGACTCTAGAAAGTAGCATGAACACATCAACTGCCCGTCCGTGGCGTGTGCAGCTGTTCACGTGTTCTCGGGGGTATAAATGAAGATTATTACCGACACACTTCAGTCCTGCTGCAGTAAAGGAGCTCAAGTCTGGACTTATCGTCCCGCACGTCTGAGTAAAGGGATTATAAAACTATTTTGACATAAATTGTTTGGGTCACGGAGTGTACCAAACCAAAGGAGTCGCTTACCAAACGTTACCACACCTACTATTTAAGAGTTTAGACGGATTCATTGCAAATAAACATGCAGTTTGTGGATATTTCAGTGTTTCTTTACATTTAGGACCACGCCCGCTGAAAATGGTTCATCCTTCATCGCCTGTGAATCAACCACTTGTGTTTCTGTTGAAATGAGAAATAGTTTAGTTTTCTTTAGTTTAGTGTTTGGAGGTGAAGCTTACTGGCACTGATAAATGTTGTTTTTTTTAAAAAGCCAGTCTGTGTTAATGTCACACAAACTCCACATCACGGAGGCTCTACTGTGCAAAACTGTTTCCAAGTCAGGGCTGGGTTCAGCCATGTGATCCTGGTCATTAGGCACCACTGACACACCAAATTTCATGTCACTATTTAAAAAAAGAACTGTCTGGAGCTGTTTCCCTTTTTTTCCCTCCTCTGTTTTTAGAGTCTTTTGCTGCCTTCGCGTTGAACTTGATTGAACTTGTGTGAGTTTGTTTTTTTCCAAGTAGGAAGTCGAGGAAAGTCGTTTCCCAAGTGGTCGATCGCTAAAACTTGTGTGAGAAGAACTCTGCTCTTTGGAAAATGACAGAAATAGCTGCTGTGAGGCTTTTTCTCATTTCATCAATGGTGAATGATTTAGTGTTTTTTTGTTTTTTGTCTTTTTTTGCTTTTTAACTTTGAGTTAAAGGGCCAGAAAATAATCATTTACACATTATTATATTTCCTAATCTTTCTTTATTACAGTAGAAGTCCATCAGTATTATGATCTTGATGTAGTTAAAGTATTGCAGTAAAAGTAGTGGTTTGGTCCCTCTGACTGATATATTATTATATATGACATCATTAGATTATTAATACTGAAGCATCAGTGTTAGAGCAGCATGTTACTGTTGTAGCTGCTGGAGGTGGAGCTAGTTTACACTACTTTATATACAGTTAGCTAGTTTAGTCCACTGGTTCCCAACCTAGGGGTCGGGCCCCTCCAAAGGGTCAGCAGATAAATCTGAGGGGTCGTGAGATGATTAATGGGAGAGGAAAGAAGAAAAAACAAAGTTCAGATACACAAATCTGTTTTCAGTTTCTGCACTTTTTCTCTAATCTTTGATTTTTGCTGAAATATTGGATCATTTGAACATTTATTGAAATGAAAGCATGTGAGAAGTTTAGAGGGAAAAATCACTATTTGGTGGAGCTGTTAACAACTCATAGACATGTGAAATGTGACCCGACTACACACTGCTTTTTGTAAGACGTCAAAAGCCAAAAAGGTTGGAAACCACTGGTTTCATCTTTAACAATGTGTTGTATTTTAAAAGCTTGTTATATTATCCATTGTGTCAAATCTTCATGTGAAAAGTAACTAAAGCTGTCAAATAAATGTAGTGGAGTAGAAAGTACAATATTTCCCTCTGAAATGTAGAAAGTAGCATCACATGGAAATGTAAAGTAGAAGAAGCTCTAAACTGGACTTAGTTACTTTCTTCCACTGAATATCAAACTCTTTACACAAATAAACAACATGCTGATAATTTAATCGCTATCTGTTAATGATGAAGATGATGGTGAGGAGCAGCAGGAAACATGAAGGGAATGATGTGATAAAAGGTCCTTGGCCTGATCTGAAACAACAGTTACATACTGGAGGCTATTAGGACGCCCCCGTTTCTCCTCTTCATTTGGTAAAACTTGCTGTTCTCCTTGTAGACAAACGCTCTTGTGTCTTTCACAGTTTTTCAGCTGGGTTGTTTTTCTCCTGACTGTAGACAGTAGCTGCATGCGTCTGCTTCCTTGCTCTCAGTCTGAAACACCATGATACCACTGAGCGCCACATAATATATAATTGGAAATTGGTTGACCGCATTTTGAAGGAATGTTGAGTGGGGGGGGGAGGAGGGAGGGGAGGAGGTGGGTAGGAGGGTGGGAATCTGTGCGTTTACACAGCAGTGCTTTAAAAGGAACAAGCGTTGCTGTACTGCATTAAACTGAGACCCCGGGGCCGTGTTTTCATGCATTCACCGGATCACAGAGGCCTGGTTATGTTGCCGGCTCTCCTCCAGGGCTCCAGCTGACACTCAAGGATGAGCGTCTACATTAACCCCATTATGAAATGATGTTGCGTTTGTCAGGAGCCGCGGCTCAGTGTGCAGGCTGAGATTACATTCATTCGGCCGATTTTAGTCAGATGATCTGATTTTTTTTTTTTTTTTTTTTTTTGAAGCTCAGCTCGGCTCATCTTTGGATTTTCATGGACTTTATTTATATCAATCTTTTGATTTGAGTTTCAGCGTCATGGTGAAGACGACGATATGGAGCCGTCAGTTTGGCTTTCTGCTGCTTTAGATGCATCTGACAACACAAACCGTGGAGTAGTAAATGTGTTTAAATCAGCATTCATGTTGATTGATTCGCTCCACAGGTGTTAAACTTCCAACCAGACGCTCCAGATTCATCTGCGCTGAGTAACATCTTCTTTTATCATGAAGAGTTTGATCGCGTTAGTTTAACGATGCGCTGCCGCTTCATGGGCTACACTCGACGTTACCGTGGAGTAGTTTTGAGTGGTCTTCCCTCTCCTCGTTCGTTAAAGGACGTCTGCGCTGTTCTAAAAGTGTCGGAGCTGCGTTCAGGAGCAGGGCAGCGCGTAATGTGCGAGCGCAGCGGTTGAGCGAGCGGCAGAAAACTGACGTCGGATGCGAGCGGAGCAGCGGGAAAAGATCAATCTGTCAGTTAATAAATGCTGCAGCTTCTCAAGACCAAGAAAAGTCTCGTCTGTTCCCATTCTGCTGGTCACTTAAGGTGGACTGACCTTTTTAAGGTGGACCAGCCTTTTCTCATTTTAGTCGATCTCAGCTGCTCCGAGATCTGAGAAATGTCCGTCTGCTGAGTCTCTGCAGAGTTTTGCTCATGATGAGATTTGATGACCGTTAAAATCTTTCAGCCGAATCCTTTGAACTCATCCCGTCGAGCCGTTTGAAGCCACGTCGTCTTCATCAGGATGTAAGCCGCTATATTCAGAGCGGTCTCATGACGACCTTCACGGTTGAGACATTAAAAGGAGCGCTAAGTGATTTTCTCACGGTTCTTCTTCGCTCTGGAATAAAGCGGATGTGACTCCGTCGTCGGGCCGTTACTGACACCAACCAGAGGAAAGATCCACTTAAATGTGATTAATGCCGTTATTTAACTTCCACACAGCAGCAACATTTATCCTCATCAGTGTTGTTGGCGTAGAGCAAGAAAAGTCGATTAATTGATCCTCAGAAAAATGAATCAGTGAATACTTTAATAATTGTTTCAAGCAAAAATTCCAAATATTCTGTTTCCAGCCTCTAAAATGTGACGATTTTCTGCTTTTCTTATGGACAGTAAAGTGAATATTTTATCAGATTGGATGGTGTTGGTCGCTGTCGGGCTTCATGTTTGGAATAAAAGCTGTTCATGTGTCGGGTTTTTATGTTTCTGTTTGGATTCAGCCTGAATACACAGGTAGCTTCCTGCTAGCATCCACTTCATAATACTTCTAAGGACGATGCTACAAGCTAACATGCTAGGTGGTTAGTTAGCATAAAGCACTGCTACATAACTGCCATCATTTCTTTCTCAGCGTTCATGTTAGCGGCGTGTTTGTGTGTTTGTGGCCAAATCCAAACTTTTAAATGGGTAAATAATTCAAATGGATGCTAATTATGAACTGGTTTTTGGTTCTGCACCAGTTCCTGTCCTGCACGCCACAGATCAGCTGGAAGATTAAAGCTGTTTTACGCTAAAAGAAGCCAGACATGAAATTCCTGCAATATTATGGGATATTTGAGGTGGAACATGGATTCAGGATATCAGGGAAGCGGATTTTTTTTTTTTTTTTTTGCAAATGGGTCAGTTTACAACAGTACAAGAATGCATTTTCCAGCATGTTTAACACATTAATTAGTTTTCTGCCCAACTGAAGTGGAAAACAGACGCTTCACATCCTTCAAAATCAAAACGGGCACACGGCCAGTGATCCAAATATAAACCAAAAGGGAAGTCCCCTCGCTGAAACGCAGAAACACACGACGGGAACAAAGCGATCGTCAGGTGTTTCACCACATCAACCAAAAGTCAACTAAATGATCTCTGTCGCTTTTAATACTTCATTCAGAAATGTCTGCAAACAGTTCTGGTTCATATTTTACACTAAAGTCTGTTTATAAAGTGAAAAATGTTACAGATTTGTCCTTTAAAAACAGCTTTTCCAGAAGTGTTTGGCTTTGAATTTGAACGACTTTAGAAACCCAAAAGGTAAAATCATCCAGTAAATGACAAGAAAAAGGCAAATATTAGAGGAATGTCTGAATAAACGTAATATTTTTGTTGCAGAAATGTTTTGGGGAGGTTGGGAACCATTGCGTAGAACCACAGGAAGTAATTATCAGCAGTGACCACGATTTACTTGAGAGCTGATGACTAAAAACACAAACCTCACCACCGTCTCCCGGCACTAACCTTACCTGTGTGTGTGTTCGTACCTGTGTGTGTGTTCGTACCTGTGTGTGTGTTCGTACCTGTGTGTGTGTTCTTACCTGTGTGTGTTTCTTACCTGTGTGTGTGTTCGTACCTGTGTGTGTGTTCGTACCCGTGTTTCAGGCCCTGGCCATGCCCTCGAGTGCACGGGCGGGCAATCTGAAGGACCCGGATGTGGCGGATCTCTTCTGCAAAGATGATCCGGAGAAGCTGTTCGCTGACCTCCGTGAGATCGGCCACGGCAGCTTCGGAGCGGTCTACTTTGTGAGTAGGACGTAAACAGCGGGAGGGGTTGATTCTCATGTTTGTTTGTTTGTTCTAATAGTTGGGTAATAAATTTGATTACAGAAGGAAACATCGGCTTGAATATAAGACGACCCTGATTATAAGATAGGAAATAAACACTTTAAACCACGTTTTCGATTGATTGAGTCTAAAAAAAAACACACAGTAAACTTTAAATAAAGGCTGAAAACAACCCATAATGCACCTCTCTCTCTGTAGGAGACACAGCATCAGAAAGAACACCTGATGTTATGAATATTATTATATAACTTAATACGACCTCAGCTCGTAAACACACAGTTTCAAAGGGGAAGAATTGATCTTATATTTGTAGAAACACCATCTCGGTTGAACAGCGTCGCGTTTTCTCCGCAGATAAAAAAGGGGAAAAGATCAACATGTCTGATCAGTAATGCAGTAATCTATTACTCGCCTCCATCTTTTGATATTCAGTAGATGAGTTGAACACTGTGTGCTGGAAAAACCGGTCAGAATATGATGATCTCCTGCTTGTTGTAGCTTGTCGAACTTTCTGTAGAAAGCAACAACATACTTTCTGTTCACCACACATGTTGAGAGATTGTTTAGATCTTAATCTGTTTTTTTTTTCCCCTCAAACATTTCTCTTAAAAAAAAAAACAAAACACACAGAGTGGAGGAGGCCTGAGCAGAAACCAGTCTGTCTTTTTAATACTAATGATATAAAGCAGTGGGATCTTATTAGGTGGTGAAATAACAGGTATGTACAATCTGTGCATCTCATTTCACCTGTAAAGCATGGTGTGGTAGACTAACACCTCCACACGCTCAGCCTCTGAGTTTCTGAGGATCCTTAAAAGGCCATCAGAGAGACGCGCTGCAAAAAATAGACGGTAGATGATGTGCATCAATTTGCATCAATTTAACAAGCGTGCCTCCGCTCCTCTACCGTGTTTCCTCCGGCCTGACCTCAGACGTCTGTTATTCTCTGGTTTTAAAATATTGCTTTTAAAAGGCTTTGTGTTCCTCTGCCGGCTGATTTTGATCCAGTTTTTAAGGAATTATTGCGACGCGTCGTCTGGACTTGATGCTGAAGTCCTCTCAGAGCAACATGACTTGCAAATCTGATCTGCTGCTTTGTCTGATAGCAGCGTCCTCACTTGGGATTTGGGATTAAAGCCCTTTTTGGAGGATTAAAGTACCCGGAATAGCTTTGAGGAAAAATATGAGTGTTTTTTTTTTTTTGTCCCCGAAAATAAATCATGTAGTCTGATTTTTTTTTTTTGATAAATGGATCTTTGTTTACGTCTTTGTTCTCCACTCAGATTCGTCTTCTGGCTCCACCAAGTGGTCGTTAACGCCGACCTCAACTCTGCTCCACAGAAGATGGTTTCACAACACGATAGTTTATCCGCTAATAAAGCAAAATATTCAGTTTTTCAGAGTAAAAGTTCAGTTTCAGTTCCAATATGGTAAAAAAAAAAGGAGGTTAAACGTTTAGAAAGCACAAAAGTCTTTATTCTTTTAAGCTTTTACTTTTATTGTTTCATTAAAATGAGGAAATTTAAAGTATTTTAACTGAACATTGACAAAATAAACACACATAAACCTCACAGCGGTGGGTTTCCTGTCAGACGCCTCTAGTTTCTGTAAAGTGTTGCCAGTGTGAAACTGAAATAAAATAATCATGTCTGTCAGTCACCAGGACCCTAAAGAACCCTCCAGAAAAACGTTGTGCTAGTTTTTCCTCGCAATTAAACACGAAAAGCACAAAACGCAAAGCTGCTGGTTGCCGTTAGTTACACATGAAATACCACAGCAGTGTTAGAAACGTCCATCCGAGCAAATAAGACGTTATTATCAGCCTCTAGATAAAAGCAGGGGGGGAAAAAAACAGCATTTAAAGAAGGAAAGGTGCCAAACGTTTAAAGAGACTGGAGTGGTTTGACTGTAAACTCACTGGTCGTGTTTCTGTGGTTCAACAGGCCCGAGACGTGCGCAACAATGAGGTGGTGGCCATCAAGAAGATGTCGTACAGCGGCAAGCAGACAAACGAGGTAACGGACGTCAACTTCTCAGCTTCAGAGTTCCTCCTGTGTGAAAAATCTGCCGCCTCTCTGGAGTTAAATAACCGGCTGAATGCAAGATTCTTCTTCATTAAATCATCACAGCAGCAACAGTTCAGTCTCATTTTCAGCCTCGTTCGTGGATGGATCTGTTCCAGTGGCGTCATTTTAATCTTATCATATAAAGTTACATTTTCTCCCAGTTGTGCTTTTTGTTGTTTCAAGATAAGCGTCAGTTTTTCCTCTAAGATTTCTTCTGCAGTTGCTTCCTATTTAGTCATTTATTAAGGTCGCTACGTGTCCCTCAAATACAGAGATTTACATACATGTAGATAGTATTTTAACCATCTATCACTTCTCATAAACATGTTTATTTTCTCTGTGAGATGATTCACATACATGCTGATGGTTCTTAAAGCAGATGATGCTCGTGTTTATGTGCTGTCGGCCCTCTGCAGTGAATAACTTAATATTTATCACTGGTTGAAAGGTGTTGCTGTATTTTTTTTCACAGATTATTTGCTTTGAAAAATGACAGATAACATTATATTCCTCTAGTAATGACAGTCTGTCGCTGAAAAGAGCAGGACTGAGTGTTTTCTGGGTTTTTTTTTTTCTGTGCAGAAATGGCAGGACATCATTAAAGAGGTGAAGTTCCTGCAGAAACTCCGTCATCCCAACACCATCGAGTACCGAGGATGTTACCTGAAGGAGCACACGGCATGGGTACGCACCGTCAGCCAGTGGGAGTGTGATTACATAACGTCTTACACATGATAAGAGAATTTGATAACAGGAAGCTCTCTGCTTATTTTGCTTTTAAAGACTTGGTGGGAAACACGGCTGCGGTTTAAAGCTTATCTCCGTCTGTGTGGTCTGCGGCCTTATCGGGATAAAACATGATCTGTGACGAGTGTGAGACATAAAAACCGAGACTTACATCACGATGGGAACACTGGCTGAATGAACCTGTGGATGTGTTCAGATGTTTTTATGTTTAAACGGCTTCCTCATCAGATAAAGAAGCTTGTAATCAATCAGAAATGAAGTAAATAAACAACAAGTAACAACACATGCTAGTTCTGGAGAAATGATGAGATGTTAACATTTCATTTACCCACCACTGAAGTTTTTATTTCCATTCGGCTGTTTTCACTTCGACAATTCACACAAATACATTTAGTTTTAGTGTCTCTGACATATAATTACTGTGTTTCTGTCATTAAACATGTAGACAGAAGTGAAATGTAACGTCTTTATTTATATAAAACCTTTAAAAAAGTGCTTTGACAGACGAAGCAAAGACATGAAACAGAAAACAATAACAGATCTGACCAATAGAGAGAAAGAGAAAAACAAGATGATCGAAAGACAAAAATCACATCAAGTCTGAAGAAATGATTTTAAAAAGAAGGAACTGAGTCTGTGAGACTTGTTTTGAATAAATTCTTGACACAAACTTCAAGTGTTTCTTTCCAGAATTCTAAAAGTGATCAAATATCATAGAAATAAATATAAATATAAAGGAATATTGACAGTTGGCTGTTTACAGGATAACGTGTAGAGGATGATTCATTAACGTCTGAAACAGGCCTGTAAATATGTGATTATATACTTGGAACAAAGAGACAATCCAGTGATTCACTTAAAGAGACTTTTATCCTCATTTCAGCTCGATGTATTTTTATTCTGGGACTCGACTGAAGCAGATTTACATGTTCAAAAAAACTCCCATAAAAACAGCCCATCAGTTCAGCCTCTGTCTCTTTAAGGCCGCTCTGTTCTGATTGGCCGTCCAGGGATCAGATGACCATATAAGGAAAGCCGTCACCAGCTGACGTCATCTCGAGCTGAAAGTAGAAAAAAAACTGAAACGAGATCACTGCTGCATCCGTTTACTTCATTATTTGACTGTTTAGCCTCGTTTAACATCAACATTATAACTTTATATATTTGATACATCTCTAATATTATTTGTATAAGAGCAGGTGTGTTTTTTGGCCTCTATGAGACAATCTGCTGCTCTTAAAAAACGCTGAATTCACTTTCCTCTAAAAGTCCGTCGCCTTTAAAAAGCCTTAAATTTGCTGTCCAGACAGAAAGGTGATATAAATGTTATAATCCTGACTGGTTTACTAGTCGCTCTTTGACCAGTAAAACTGTGGAAAACCTATAAAAATACATTTAATGTGTTTGTAAATGGAACTTGTGTTACTGTGTGTTGCTGCTGCTGTGATGATATCTGTGTGTGATCGTCTCGTTCCTCCTCCAGCTGGTGATGGAGTACTGCCTCGGCTCGGCCTCGGACCTCCTCGAAGGTCCGTCATCCACAATCAACACTTTATTACTCATCACTTTGTTTGTTTTTGTTTGTTTGTGTGTTTGACTCTTCTTTGACTCTTTTCTCTTTTTTTTTTGTCTTTGCAGTTCACAAAAAGCCACTCCAGGAAATCGAAATAGCTGCTATTACCCATGGTGCACTGCAGGGATTAGCATATCTTCACTCTCACAATATGATTCACAGGTAAACACGATGATGACGTCGTCTGTTAGAAGTCAAATATCTGTTTTAACTTCTGACGCCCACAAATCTGCTGTTCATGCAGTTTAATCCTCCGACTTCAGCACTTCACAACCAGCGGATCCTGCAGGAGTCTGTAGTCATGTTTCAGTGCTACAGGTGGTGTTTTTATGTGAATGTAATGAGTCTCTGTGTGTGTGTGTGTGTGTGTGTGTGTGTTTTCTCTGCAGGGACGTGAAAGCGGGAAACATCCTGCTGACGGAGCCCGGTCAGGTCAAACTGGGGGACTTCGGCTCGGCCTCCATTGTGGCTCCGGCCAACTCCTTTGTGGGGACTCCGTACTGGTGAGTGATCAGGAAAAACCCCCCCGGTCCCGGTTTGTGCCCCTCATGTAGAAGCTCGGAGGGAAAATGGATGGAAAGATATAAAACCAGTTTCCCAAGTTGTGACTCGTGTTCAGGCCGGCGAGCTGAAACAAGCCTCTTAAACCTTTTTATAAATAAACAAGATTTTAACATAAATCGTTGCAAAAGCTCGTCTGAGTCCAGCTGAAGGGAAACACACACACACACACACACACACACACACACACACACACACACACACTCAGAGAAGCCACCAAAGATTGTTTGTGAGGGAAGAAACTTCACTCTCAAGGCGACTGTCTGAGGAGTTGCTTCCTTCACATCTTATTAAAGGTTTAACCTGTTTAGTGCTTCAAATAATTATTATTTCTCAGTTTATCGTTTATCATTATGTCCTAAAGCCCAACTTCACATCTTGAAATGTTCTGTTTAGTCCGACAAACGTTTCAAGCCCCCAAAATATTTATTTTACTATAATAAAAACACCAATAAATGCAGAAAATTCACACATTTGAGGACCTTTGAGAAGCAGGAACCATCAAATATTTGCTTAAACATGACTAACGATTACTCAGTTATCCAAATAGTAGTAATTTT
Organism: Euthynnus affinis; assembly: GCA_029490765.1. Taxonomy (NCBI): domain Eukaryota; kingdom Metazoa; phylum Chordata; class Actinopteri; order Scombriformes; family Scombridae; genus Euthynnus; species Euthynnus affinis. The sequence goes on along the minus strand of CM055856.1, from coordinate 13,986,287 downwards.
CTGCTGATCAGCTAATCAATCGAGCAACTAATCGACCATTTGAACAGTATTTGGGTCAATAAGCTCGTCTACTGCTGTTATTTCAGTGTCAGATACATATTTAATCAACATTAAGGTAAATAAATGAATAAGATCAGAATCAGTTTGGCAGATAATCAATATTAAAAGACCAAACTAAAGTTGTTAAAAGAAGGCCAACATGATGCCTAACCTCTGACCTCTGACCTCTGACCCCTGCTGTGTTTGTTTTTTTTTCCTAGGATGGCTCCGGAGGTGATCCTGGCCATGGACGAGGGCCAGTATGACGGCAAGGTGGACGTCTGGTCGCTGGGCATCACCTGCATAGAGCTGGGTAGGATTCTGCCGCACGGCGGGCGCCGCAGACGTGTTGAATGCAGATAAATCAGCACGTGAAGGTTTTAACGTGTTTGTTTTTTGTCTCCTCCGCAGCGGAGAGGAAGCCCCCACTGTTCAATATGAATGCTATGAGTGCCTTATACCACATCGCGCAGAATGAAAGCCCCATCCTTCAGTCCAACCACTGGTGAGAACATCTGTCTGCCTGCCTCAGCCGCTTTTTGCTCCAGATTAAAACCTTTGAAATATTCTCTCATAATCATTGTGTTGATTGGTCAGTGCATGAAGAGCAGAAGTTTTTTTTATCACAGCTTAATGAGCTTAAAAACCTAAATAAGGAGTAAAGTTTGTTATCCTTAGAAGTTTAAAGGGTCTATATTTATATTCTGGGGCTCTACTCCTGTCTCTTTAAGGCCCCGCCTCCTGATGAGCCCTGCTCTGTTCTGATTGGTCAGCTTTCAGGAAGCTACGTAAACAAACTATAGTAGTAGGATTTCACTTCTTTACTCCAAATGTTCAACTTCTGAGAGTGAACAACTTCATCTCATCAGGAAAGTAAAAAAAAATGTCACAAATGAAGTTTGAACAGGAGGTTTGAAGCCCCGGGTTTTGACTGGCAGGCGGCGTTTAACATAAATAAACCACAGACTCTGTCCCCTCTAAAGGTTCAGTTTATCAGAGACCACTGCTGCTCTTTGCTTCTGCAGTTTTTCTCAAACTTCTCTGTGAGGATTTAAATCTTTTTTATTATTTCTCTTCAGGTCTGATTCCTTCCGCAACTTTGTTGACTCTTGCCTACAGAAGATTCCCCAGGACCGGCCTACCTCGGACGTGCTGCTGAATGTGAGAAACAAAACAAACATCAGCGTTCACTGTGTTTGACTTCTGTGTAGTTATTATTATTATTATTATTATTATTATTATTTCATTTTCTCTCATTTGTATCTCTGGTTGTGAAAGGCGCTTTATAAATAAAGGTTATTTACTTACTGACTCTTCTGCAGCGTGGTCTCATCCGTCCTCTCCGTCTTTTGTTTTTTGTTTTTATCTTCCAGCATCGCTTCTTGTGCCGCGAGCGCCCGCTGACGGTCATCATGGATCTGATTGCACGAACCAAGGATGCAGTGCGAGAGCTGGACAACCTGCAGTACCGCAAGATGAAGAAGATCCTCTTCCAGGAGACCCAGCAGAACGGCCCGGTGTCGGAGGGAGGAGAGGATGAGGAGGTGAGGAGGGGGGAGGGAGGGAGGGAGGAGAGGATGAGGAGGTGAGGAGGGGGGAGAGGGTGAGGAGGTGAGGAGGGGGGAGAGGGTGAGGAGGGGGGGAGGGAGGGGGGAGAGGATGAGGAGGTGAGGAGGGGGGAGGGAGGGAGGGAGGGAGGGAGGGAGGGGAGGATGAGGAGGTGAGGAGGGGGGAGGGAGGGAGGGAGGGAGGGAAGGATGAGGAGGTGAGGAGGGGGGAGGGAGGGAGGAGAGGATGAGGAGGTGAGGAGGGGGGAGGGAGGGAGGAGAGGATGAGGAGGTGAGGAGGGGGGAGGGAGGAGAGGATGAGGAGGTGAGGAGGGGGGGAGGGAGGAGAGGATGGGGAGGGGAGGGGAGGAGGGAGGGAGGGAGGGAGGAGAGGATGAGGAGGGGGGAGGGGGGAGGGAGGGAGGGAAGGATGAGGAGGTGAGGAGGGGGGACCTCATAAAAACCAAAGAATACAACGTTTAATTTAACATTTTTTAACATTTTTAGCTTTTTCTGCGTTACGTTTCTGCCAGAGAACGTTTAGAACTGCTCTCATATAAAATATTATTTATGGTTCAACTGATTTGTTCTGTAAGAAAACAACATGCATCATGTGACTCTGACAAAAACAAACAAACACCTTTAAACGGTTGATACAAGCTCTTTTCTTTCTTTTCCTTTTTACATATTTGATATTTATTTACACAAACTAAATAAAGGTTTGTGCAGCGGGAAACAAAATCAGATGTTAAAAGGTGTTTTTTCCATTTTAATTTGTCCCTAAATGTTGATCCTTACTGATAAATTCATTCTTTTTTTAATTGACGATTAGTCAGTTCATCAATCAGACATAAAATTAACTATTTTGATAATTGATTCATTGTTTCAGTAATTTTAAACCAAAAAAAGTCAAAATATTTGATGGTTCCAGCTTCTCAAATGTGAGAATTTGCTGCATTTTTTGCTTTTCTGTTGTAATAAATTGAATATTTTGGGATTTTAGATTATTGATCAGACAAAACAAAACATTTAATGACATCATTTCAGGACATTTTTCACTGTTGGCTGATGTTTTATAGACTAAATGTTAATGAAAATAATCGTTGTAGGACTTTATTCAGCTGGTAAAATGGAGACAGAACGAACAGAAGAAAAGCTGAATGAAAGTAAAGAATGAAGCTGAGTTAACAGTGTGTGTGTGTGTGTGTGTGTGTGTGTGTGTGTGTTTGTTTGTGTGTGTGTGTGTGTGTTTGTGTGTTTGTGTGTGTGTGTGTGTGTGTGTGTGTGTTTGTTTGTGTGTGTGTGTGTGTGTTTGTGTGTTTGTTTGTGTGTGTGTGTGTGTTTGTTTGTGTGTGTGTGTGTGTGTGTGTTTAGGAGGTGGAGCAGTACCTGCTACGGACCGGCACCGTCAACAGCATGGAGAGCTCCCAGTCTGTTCCCAGTATGTCCATCTCAGCCAGTTCACAGAGCAGCTCCGTCAACAGTCTGGCCGACGCCTCCGACGACAGCAGCAGCGAGATGGCCATGATGCAGGAGGGCGAGCACACGGTCACCTCCAACAGCTCCATCATCCACCGGCCCACGGTAAGAAACCACATCCCGAACCAGACCCGAACCCGACCCGAACCAGACCTGAACCAGACCTGAACCCGACCCGAACCAGACCCGAACCCGACCTGAACTAGACCTGAACCAGACCCGAACCTGACCCGAACGAGACCCGAACCCGACCCGAACCCGACCCGAACCGAACCCGACCCGAACCAGACCCGAACCAGACCCGAACCGAACCCGACCCGAACCAGACCCGAACCCGACCTGAACCAGACCTGAACCAGACCCGAACCAGACCCGAACCCGACCTGAACTAGACCTGAACCAGACCCGAACCTGACCCGAACGAGACCCGAACCCGACCCGAACCCGACCCGAACCAGACCCGAACCCGACCTGAACCAGACCCGAACCCGACTTGAACCAGACCTGAACCAGACCCGAACCCGACCCGAACCCGAACCCGACCCGAACCCGACCCGAACCGAACCCGACCCGACCCGAACCAGACCCGAACCCGACCCGAACCAGACCTGAACCAGACCTGAACCAGACCCGAACCAGACCCGAACCAGACCCGAACCCGACCCGAACCAGACCTGAACCAGACCCGAACCAGACCCGAACCAGACCCGAACCCGACCCGAACCCGACCCGAACCAGACCCGAACCAGACCCGAACCCGACTCGAACCCGACTCGAACCCGACCTGAACCCGACCTGAACCCGACCTGAACCCGACTCGAACCCGACCTGAACCCGACCTGAACCCGACCTGAACCCGACTCGAACCCGACCTGAACCCGACCTGAACCCGACCTGAACCCGACCTGAACCAGACCCGAACCAGACCCGAACCAGACCCGAACCAGACTCGAACCAGACCCGAACCCGACCCGAACCCGACCTGAACCCGACCTGAACCCGACCTGAACCCGACTCGAACCCGACTCGAACCAGACCCGAACCAGACCTGAACCAGACCCGAACCAGACCTGAACCCAAACAGCATACTGAGGGTTGAGGTCTCAGGGTCTCAGCTCTCTAAACGTTCAGTGTCAGAACAGAAGTTTTGAGACGCAGCAGAGTTTTTCAGATAATTCAGGAAACGGCAGAAATCTTTTTCCACGCAGTCGTCGCCGGTGCGTCTGGCGTGTTTGTGAAACTCTGCCGGCACAAATTAAAGACAACGTCCTGTTTTCTGTTTTCCAGCAGCTGTTTGTGGAAAAAGGCTTTGTGAAGGTAAAACACACTCGTCCTGCTGAGAGAGTTTCCCCGAGATGTTACTGATCTAAAGAGAAGAAGAGAGTGTTTCCATTACAGCAGCACCTAAATCACACACACACACACACACACACACACACACACACACACACACACACACACACACACACGTCTCTCCTGTCAGTTCACTTGTTTGTTGTCTGTTTGAGCTGACGGCTCTGAAGTTAAACTGAGACTCACTTCAGGAGGAAACTGGCTAGCCTAGCAACATTAATGCTACAAACAGCCCATAATGCATCACTCTCTGTTACAGCCATGATGTGAACACGTCTCGTCTTTTTTTAGTTTCAAATAGAACATAACAACGATGCTCCCACCCCGATAACAACGACATAACTGTAATAAATGAAGCTATGCCCCCCAGAGTGCTTCATTTCAGCAGGTTAACAGCAGTAATCTGCAGCATATGAACAATCTTAATGTGAGTTTCTCTGTCTCATCTTTGAACATAAGAGGACTTCCACTCGTTTAAACGTCTCCAGAATAAAATATCATCTTACATTTGGGTCGATATGATATTTATTGATATGTTTATTTATTTATTGGTTTATATAAGAAGGCTAATAAACAATAAACGTTGCTGTAAACAGATGTTACAATCACCTAAAACACAAACACAATAATATGAACCGAGTGGTTTTATTGTGATGTAAAACGTCTCTCTTCCTCTTCCTCCCCCTCCTCTTCCTCCTCCTCCTCCTCCTCCTCCTCCTCCTCCTCCTCAGGGTCAGGACAACATCTATGACGATCCTTACCAGCCGGAGATGGATCAACCTCAGGTTCCCTCCGCCGGCCGCCGTCGAGCCTACTACCGCAACCGCGACCACTTCGCCACCATCCGGACCGCCTCGCTGGTACGTTCGCCGAGCCGAGTCCGTCGCGCTGTGACGTCAGTGAGAGCGTCCTCCGCTTCCTCTAACGTCCTATGACCGTTCCTCCTGCAGGTGACCCGTCAGATCCAGGAACACGAGCAGGGCTCGGCGCTGCGGGAGCAGATGTCCGGGTACAAACGCATGAGGCGGCAGCACCAGAAGCAGCTGATGGGCCTGGAGAACAAGCTGAAGGCGGAGATGGACGAGCACCAGCTGAAACTGGACAAAGAGCTGGAGAACCAGAGGAACAGCTTCTCCACCGAGGCCGACAAGCTGGGCAAGAAGCACCAGGCCATCCTGGAGAAAGAGGTGAGCGGCGTGTCTGGATAACTGGTGTCACTGTCGCTCCATCTGTTCAGCACTAACAGGAAGTGCTGCTGCGTTAATGTCTGTGCAGATGTTTTATAAACGGCGGCTTCGCTTTGTGTCCCTCCTGCAGACGAAAGCGGCGCTGGCCGAGGAGAAGAAGTTCCAGCAGCACATCCTGGGCCAGCAGAAGAAAGAGCTGACCAGTTTACTGGAGTCACAGAAACGCCAGTATCGCCAGCGCAAGGATCAGCTGAAAGAGGCACGAGACGGCGCTACAACACACACACACACACACACACACACAGACACAGACACACACACACAGGAGCGACACCAGCCGATCCCTGAAGAAGAGAACGTTACTTACACAGAGAGTGAAAACAGCTTCTGGTGTCTCGATGGGAAAATAAAAGTCCTCAATAAGCAGTTTAGAGACATGACAGCGTGTCAGAAACTGTTAACTGCTTATAAACAGAAAGTGTTACTCATTTAGTTTCACATCTCATCCAGAATCAGATAAAGATTACGATCAGACGGTTTCAGGCACGTCTGGAATAGTTTGGCACAAAACCACAAACAAACCTTCCAACAACTCCAAGAGTTTAAAGTCAAACTCTGACAGGATATTCCTTTTATTTATTTATTTATTTATTTTTATTAATGGGGTCGTTCACAGTCCAGGTTTGTGTACATAAATCTCATTTACATAAATACATATTCATATAGAAATAAACAAACAACAACAACAAAACATTAACGTCTATCTGAGTAAAACTGGTCTGGGATGTTTACTTTAACCCGTCTGTCACATGTGAAGGAAAATATTGTTTATTTATTTACTTCCTGTCCAGCGTCTGTAACTCAACAGTCACTCAGTGCTGCTGTCAGAGGTTGAAACCTTTTTTCAGCTGCTGTAGTTTCATCTGTAAACCTCTCCTGTTTTCCTCTGACGTCGTCGTTGTTGTTGTTGTTTGCAGCTGTAAAGACGTCGGTCTGAACGTGTCTGAACTCGCCGTCGCCGCTCCTCTGCTCCGTGACGTTTAGCTGCAAACCTCTAGGGCTTCTGGGAAATGAAGTTTGTTTGAGGGTTAAAAACTTAAATAGTGAATAAACAGTGAAATCAGACGGTTTGTCAGGAAACTGTCTTCATCTGAACATACCAAGGCTGGATTTTTATTTATTAGCGTAGTTTCGCTTTATTGCTCTAAAACATCTTTAACTCCAAAAACACGTAAACTCCAAACCCTTATAACACTAACTAGACTACAAATTAAAGCTTAAGAAGAGTTTTGACTGTTTCATTTCTTAACTTTTCCGTTTTCTGTGTCGTTTTCTTGAAAACAGGAGCTGAACGAGAACCAGTCGACTCCGAAGCGTGAGAAGCAGGAGTGGTTGATCCGTCAGAAGGAGTGTCTGCAGCAGATGCAGGCGGAGGAGGAGGCCAGTCTGCTCCGGAGGCAGCGGCAGTACTACGAGCTGCAGTGTCGTCAGTACAAGAGGAAGATGCTGCTGGCTCGACACAACCTGGAGCAGGATCTGCTCAGAGAGGTACGGCAGCAGCTGCAGCTTTCATTAAACACTCACCGAAGCACCGAATGTGGATTCATCCGCTGCTGAAAGTAGTCCCCAACAAAATGCTCCATTCCCTCCTGTTTTAAACTAGTGACCAGCTGCAACAATTTAGTCGATCTAATTGATTAGTTGGTCAAAATAAAACTAACCTACAACAGTTTTAATCATCGTTTGTCTGTTTTCAAGTAAAAATATCAAAGATTTGATGGTTCCAGGTTCAACTTTGCCTCTTTTTTTGGTTAAAATGCTAAATATGGAAGTTCTGGACAAAATAAGGAGGATATTGTGTCAATTTTCCAATGTTTTATAGAACAAATTAATGATTTAATTGCAGATTAATTGATAATGAAAACAACCAGCTGAGCGTTAAAGACAGGATGAGAAAAATTTCGGCAGCTTCAGTTTCAATAAGAAGCCGACTTCCTGTTTTTAAATGATTGATCTTGTTTCTGTCGGACTGCGTGAGTCTAGAACAGTTCAGCAGCGTTTCTGCAGTGTTTTTCTTTGTCGCTTCACTTCCTGTTCTCTCCGCTGACCCCCCTCCTCCCTCCTCCGTCCTCCGTCCTCCTCCAGGACCTGAACAAGAAGCAGACCCAGAAGGATCTGGAGTGCGCCATGCTGCTGCGGCACCACGAGTCCACCCAGGAGCTGGAGTTCAGGCAGCTCAGCTCGGTGCAGCGGACCCGGGCCGACCTGATCCGGACGCAGCACCAGACCGAGCTCACCAACCAGATGGAGTACAACAAACGGCGAGAGCAGGAGCTCCGGCAGAAACACGCCATGGAGGTCCGGCAGCAGCCCAAGAGCCTCAAGGTACGCAGAGAGGAGCCGAGAGGAACCAGGAAGCCAAGAATCAGTGTTTCTGATATCAGAAGCAACCAGAGAGGAGATAATCTGGATCTTTAGTTCTGGAAAGTGATAAAAAAATGTCCAAAAAAGGCAAATAAAACAGTGGAAAGTTCTTATTCTGCATCAAAATCCTGATTAAATCAATAAATAAAATGTCAGAAGCACAAAATATACAAAATAATTTGGTCTTTTCTGATCTTTTCTCTTCTTCCAGTCCAAAGAGCTGCAGATCAAGCGTCAGTTCCAGGAAACCTGTAAGATCCAGACCCGTCAGTACAAAGCGCTGCGCAACCACCTGCTGGAGAGCACTCCCAAATCCGACCACAAGGCCGTCCTCAAACGCCTCAAAGAGGAGCAAACACGTAAGCTGGCCATCCTGGCCGAGCAGTACGACCACTCCATCAACGACATGCTGTCCACACAGGCTGTGAGTAAGGCAAGGAATCCTCCGCGCACCGTTCACACCACATCAGCTCCTCCACAGAGGAAAACAACAACAACAACAACAACACATCTAATTAAAATCTTCTTACAAGTCACAATTCAGCAGCTTTTTTAAGCAACACAATTCAAATATTATTACAACAGAAGTTCTTTAATAAAAACTTGAAGCAGTCGCCATCTTTTAGGTCAAATATCAAAGAAAAATGCCAAATATTCACTGCGGATATCAGCATTTTTCTTCCTCTCTGATTTTAAATTAACTTAAAATGAAATTTCCATTATTTAAAAAAAAAAGGTTAATTTCAGCTTTAATTGGTTCCAGATTAGCTAAATTGATTTTAGCTAGTTTATTAGATTTCTAGTTTGTATTTTACTCATTTATCCAACAACAGCAGTGAATCATCACATAGTAACACAGTATGAGCAGCAGAGACGAACCAATCAGCAGCTGGAAGAGTTTACCAACTTTTTATAAAGTGTTCTTTACAACAACAATTCAAATATTATTATAACAGAAGTTCTTTAATAAAAACTTGAAGCAGTCGCCATCTTTTAGGTCAAATATCAAAAAGGTTCTCTGCGTGTTTATTTTTCTTCTTCTTCTGATTTTAAATAAATTTAGAATAAAAGCCTTTTTTAAATTTCCATTATTGGACAAAACAACATTTGAAGACATTTTCTGGCAAAACAAATGATTATTTAGGTAAAAAAAATCATCAATTGCAGCTTTAATTGCTACTAAATTATGATTTTAGCCAGTTTATTAGATTTATGTTTGTTTGTATTTTTACTCATTTATCCAACAGCAGTGATCATTATTATTATTATTGTTATTATTATTATTATTATTATTATTATTATTTTCTACCTGAAACACTTTTAATAATCTGTAGTTTAGAGCAGAGAAGGAAAAAAAGATGGCTGCTGTTTGAATCAGTGAGATAACTGAGCAGCGTGTCGGTTCAGAAACACGTCGTCCTCCTTCAGTAACGTCTCGTTGCTCGGAGCAGATTGCGCTCTACTGATACCGAGGCTCCTCCCCCGTTTTCTCCCCCACAGCTGCGGCTGGACGAGACGCAGGAGGCGGAGTACCAGGTGCTGCGGATGCAGCTGCAGCAGGAGCTCGAGCTGCTCAACGCCTACCAGAGCAAGATCAAGATCCACACCGACACCCAGCACGAGCGAGAGGTGAAGGACCTGGAGCAGAGGGTGTCCATCCGCCGGGCGCTGCTGGAGCAACGGGTACGCACGCCGCCAACCTCTGATCCTCTGCTGCTGGTTCAGTGTTGGACTGACACATCCAGTCCTGCTTCTGTCTGACAAATAACAAATATACTAAAACATCAAACACGTCACATAACAGCAGCGACGGTCTGAAAACTCCAAACAACAAAATAAAACACATTTTAGGAAAATAATAATATAAAAGTTTTTTTTTCTTTTCTGAAATGACGCTAACGTTCTTCTCTGTGATGTTTGTCGGTCAGATCGAGGAGGAGATGCTCTCGCTGCAGAACGAGCGTTCAGAGCGGATCCGGACGTTGCTCGAGCGTCAGGCTCACGAGATCGAGGCCTTCGACTCGGAGAGCATGCGGCTCGGCTTCAGCAACATGGCGCTGACCGGCATCCCGGCCGAGGCCTTCAACCAGGGCTACCCGACCCCCAGCCCCTCCTCGGGCTCCAGCGGCTGGCCGTCGCGCCCCGTCCCCCGCTCGGGGAGCCACTGGAGCCACAGCGTGCAGAACTCGGTGGCGACTCCGTCCTGGCGCAGTCAGAACCACGGCGGAGGCGGCGGCGGAGGCTTCAGCCGGGCCGAGTCCATCACCTCCTCCCACGCCCTCGGCAGGGACGGCGAGCTGAGCAAGAGCGGCCGGGGACACCCCTCCTCTTCCTCCTCCTCCTCCTCCTCCTCTCACCACCAGCAGCACTACCTCCCCCAGCACTACCAACACCACCAGAGCACGCCGCACCTGTACCGCGAGAGCCACGACCGCCACGACGGCAGGGAGCGCGAGCGGGCGCGGGAGTGGGTCGGAGGAGGGGGCCACTACTCCCATCACTCCCAGGGCCACGGCCACCACCACCACCACCACCACCTCTCCTCCCACGCCTCCTCCCAGTCCCTGGCGCTGCTGCCTCCCCCGCCTCCGCCTCCCCCCATCTCCCTCTCTTCCTCCTCTCCTCCTTCCTCCGCCTCCTCTTCTTCATCATCTCAAGGAGGCTACGGAGGCGGGGGCCTCGCCGTCAGGGGCCCCAGTCTGATGGCCCTCAGGAACAGCCCCCAGCCTCTGCGCAGGACGGCCTCCGGGGGCCCGGGCGGCGGCGGGAGCGACGGAGGGCTCAGCCGGAGCACGTCGGTCACCTCCCACATTTCTAACGGCTCTCACCTGTCGTACTCGTGAAGCCGCCGTTCGCCGTTCTCCTCGCCGCGAGCGCCGTTCTGCTTCTGTGAGAAACAAACAGGGCTACGACGACGGCAGCAGAACGACGCTCAAGGAAGTGGCGAGGTTAAATGTTTTTTTTAGATCTTTAAGAAGCTTCAGAGCTCTGAAGCAAACCGACCGTTTCAACATTTGATTTAGAGAATTTAATTTTAAGATCTCCTTTCTTGAAGTGTGTCGAGACTTTTAACGGTTCTCGACACACAAGAAAAGAAAGAGAGGAAACCTTTCTTCTTCTTCTTCTTCTTCTTCTTCTTCTTCTTTTTCTCTTTTTTTAGTCACTACAGAGAGTTCGAGGCTCTGCAGCAGCTCCGTGCCGAAGAGTCGATGAAACAAAACAATCCAAAAATATATAAAAAAACAAAAAAGTGGCTAAAATCTGATTCGGACGTCACGTTTTGTTTTGTTCCACATGTGAAAATGAGCCATGTGTTGCAGAATGAACAAGTCGCAGCACACGTGAGATCCAACAAACAAACAAACAAACAAACAAACAAACAAACAAAGGAAAGCTTGAGTACATTTGTTCATTCTGTAACACATTGAATCAGTTGCACAGTATTGAGACAGTTTAACTGGCTGTTGGATGGTTGTGAGAGTTTCAGGTGTTTATCAGAGCAGGTTTCACCTTTTTAAGGTTTTAAATGGATGTTTTTGTTTTTTGTTTTTTTTTTGTTTTTGTTGTTTTTTTTTCGGGGGGTTTCCAGTTTGGATCTTTGCAGGTATCTGAACCGAGCGAAAGTTGTGGAGCTTCCACTTGGCTAGCGGTGCTTTTAAAAAAAAAAAAAAACCACTGTAACTATGTAAATAACAGTAAATTGTAAACCCAAGTTTTTGATGTGTTTCATACATTCAGCGGGAGGGAGGAGGTGGGAGGGGGGAGGAGAGGGGGGAGGGGGGGGGGAGGACAGCACAGGAGTCGACCAAGGGAAGATTTCTTGAAAACACATTTCTTTTATTTGTAGTGATAAGATTCTGTATATGACAAGTACAAAAAAAAACAACAAAAACACACAAAAAAAACCACACACTGCCATCTTCTTTGTTGGGCCGACCCGAGACAACTCTACCACTGCCCTTTAAGTCCTCTTAAAGAAACACGCAGACCGCTTTGGGGGGGGGGGGATGTTTGCTGATTTTAACCCGAGTCAGAGAAGAAGAAGAAGATCAGACGCTGCTCAGATGACGTCCAGAAGTCACAGCGGACTCAAGAATCTGTCATAGTTTTTTTTTTGGACATTATTTCCTTTTAAAAAAACAAAACAATTGAACCGACTAATCAAAGCAGCTGTCGATCTCGTCACTGAAATCTTCTCCGACTTCTGTTAACGCACCAAATAAGAAAAAAATTAAAAATCTCCCAAATGGACGGCGCGTTCCTTTAAAAGGATGCTGCCAGAGAGTATTTCTGAGTGAGCCGAGCACTAAAAAAATAAAAACAAAAACAAAAAAAAATCTGCGTGCAAACGTTGCTGAAAAGTGGGGATATATATGTGTGAGTGTGTGCGTGAGTGTGTGTGTGTGTGTGTGTGTGTGTGTGTGTGTGTGTGTACAGCGCTGACAGCTTACCTTACACCTCCACCTCCACCTCCGTTCGCCCACGTTCTCGTCTGCATCTGTTGATAAGATGTACATGTGCATTACAGATTAGTACAATTCAGTGCATGGAACTTGTGTACAGACGGCATTTGTATGGATAAACATGCACACTACCTATTTATATAAATGCATATAAATGTAAGATACCTGTTTGATGTAGCAGGTATGTTGAAGATTGTTCACTGTTGAAACACTTTTGACTTGCATTGTACTTACGAGTGTACATATAAGCACTAACTTTGAGACTGTGTTAGAGTAATAATAATGATTATTTTGTCACGTGAGTCATACCGATTTGTAATAGATGCAGACAAATAGATGCTATCATTATTATTACTACTACTGCAGTTGTAATATTTATGTTGTATGCTAATTTTTAAGGGTTTTTTTTTTTTTTTTTTTAATGTAATTGCCAATTTTGACCACTAGGTGGGGAATACGCGCAATGTTACTGTGATAGAGCTATTACAAAAAAAAACAAAAAAAACCAATATTAATGTTTTTAAGGAGGACAAAAGGACTACCTTTCCCAGCATTCCTGTCGAGGTCTCAGGGGAAGAGTCTACTGGGCAGGGCTGCATTCTACTTTTTATTTTTATTCTTTTTTTTTTTTCTTATTATTTTGAGCCAGTATTAAAACGTGGAGCGTCCATATAGTCGCATTCCCAGATTCTTTCACTACATTCGGTGCCATGTTTTTATTTTAAAGTTCCTTTTTTTAATTTCGTAGTAAATGATCAGAATAATCTGCAGGTATTTAAGGGTTAATTTTTCTGTGAGGTCATTTTTACAGAGACGTTGGTGCAATTTGGTGCAAATTCTAAGAAAAATCAGGTGTTAAGTTGGTTTAGTTGGTCCTTTTTATATTTGTCTTTATATGTAGTTTGACAGAAAAACTTCAGTGTTCAGTTTGTAGTTTTGTGTCAAACTACATGTTAGAATATTCTAGAGTATTTCCTGTATACCATCAAATCACATCAGAAATGTCCTGAGAATCAATAGTTATACTGCAGCTACTTTTATAAGTGCTAATATGATTTGACACACAAAACTACTCTGAAAACTAAGTATTTCCTGTCAAAGAGTCTAATTTATTAAGAATCTTTGCTAATTTACCAAATATAACAATGAACTAAACCAATGTAACACTTTTTTCCTTTAATTTATATCAAATCGCTTCCCTTTCTCTGTAAAATCTCCTAATAATTAATGTTGAATACCTTCAAATTACTCTGAGAATTTCCAGGAAGTGTTTATAAAATTAAGGGACCTGCAAAATAAAGTTTATTTTTATCTCTTTGCACTCTTTTGACACAGTGCGAAGGACTTTCCCAAAAATCAACAACAACAACAAAATAAAAGCCCCCACTCCTCTTTTTCTAAATAAAAACACCTCATTTGATTTAGCACAGTCCGAATAGGTAGAAAATAAACAATCATCTGGTCGCTTTCTCCGGCCGTGACGAATAACTGACGTGAGGTCTCTGGCGTCTCTGGCGTCACGTGACTCCATCGCCGCCGCAGAAAGTCGATCTGTGTGTGATCTGATGCTGTCTTTAGTTGTCATGTCTACCTCATTTGCACTGATAGTAAAAGAATGTTTGGGTGGGGAAGAAAAAGCAGACTTGTTACATAAATACATTAAAAAAAAATGTTTGTTTCCCATATTTGTGCAAATGCTGACATTAAGAGATGAATGAGAAGAAGGAGGAGAGAGCGGGAATCCAGAGTGGAAGCTGGAAAATGTTCCTTTTTTTTTTTTTTTTTTAACTTCCTCCTCCGCTGACGCAGCACTACAGGACATCATGCTGGACATTAAATCCAATGTGGAGACGCTAAAAGACATTCAGGGTGAAAAACACGTCACCTAAAATGTTGTTTTTTTGATTTGTGTTGGAGGGAAATGTTCTGCAGTTTTTCTCCTGATCCTCAAACCCTCAAGAAATATTTGAACAGTGAGATTTCTTATTGCCAACTTTCTTTTTTTTTTCCTTATTTTTTTTTTATTTTTAAATGCTTTTATTATTTTTTAAACGAGTTTCAATCAGTGCTGACCATTCCTTACTTGTGTTATTTCTGCCAATTAAAGCTGCACTGGGTAAGATTTAAGTCTGAATACCTCCTGTGGCTGCAAAAGTGAGAAGAAGTCGATGCTGTAGATTCGCCCGTTTGGCCAAAAGAGAACTTGTGTTGGAGAGTCGATAACGTTGGTAGAAGTCGGAGTTTTTCCAGGTTATGTGTTGCACATGTAAAGATTAAAAAAAAAAAAAACACAAACTGGAGTTTCAGAAAGAAATGTGACACATCCAGGTTTCTGATCGTTCTCTGTAGGAAATGAAGAACCAGGTTCCATGTAGACGTCATGTTGTGGATCAAATCATAATCGGGGTGAAACTCGATAGTACTGTAAACTGTTTACTGACAGTCTGGAAACTGACATCAGGGTCTCTTATTTGTGTCTTCATGTTGTCAAAATCAGAATATTTTGGGATATTTTCCTGTCGAGGTGAAATGATTAATCGATTAGTCAGTGGTTAGAAATTGAATCGGCAATATTTCTCCAATTAATTTTATCAAAGGACCAGTGGATAAGATTTACTGGATTTGAAGTCTTCAAATGTTTTGTTTTTTGAGCTGCAACTAACAACTATTAATGATCGATTTGTTGTTCGTTCCATAAAAAGGTGAAATCTGTCGATCAGGCTTCCAGAAATCCAAGATGACGTCCTCAAACGTCTTGATTTGTCCACAACGCAAAGATGTTCAGATAACTGTCATAGAGGACTAAAGAAATCAGGAAATATCCACATTTAAGAAGTTTGCAATTAATCGATGAATCAACTCGTTGTTGCAGCTCCAGCTTTGTTATTTTTGTCCAACAAACAATCCAAAACCTTAAAATATTCTGTTTAGTGAGATAAAAAGAGAAGCTGGGACATGAGGATGTTTGGCATTTTTGCTAAAGACATAAAATCAAAACAATTAATTACCAAAGTAGTTAATTTTCTGTCGATGAACCAACAGTTTATTAATAAATTGGCTCGTTGTTTCAGTCCAACATAAAGCTTCAATGATATAACGAAATATCAGAAAATGGTTTAAAATGCCAGTCACAGTTTCCACAATGTCTTTTTTTGTCAAAGAAAACCAGCAAATATTCACTTTCAAAAAGCTGGAAGCTGAATTTTGGCATTTTTGCTTTAAAAAAAAAAAATTGTTGCTTTGTTTCTGTCGACTGACTAGTTGATAAATCGACGAATCATTTCAGCTCTAGTTGTTTAAGGGGAACTGTAGAGCTGTCACTTCTTTGTTCAATAACTCCTTGCTTCTGTTTAGGTCCATAAGTTTCCTGGTGCAGTTTTTAATGTTTCTGTGGGACAAACTCTTCCAGTGTTATTGCCTCAGCCTCTCAGTGCCCCCCATCCCTTCCCCCCACCACCACACCACCACCACCTGACTGTCCTGTTGTTTGTGGCCAGCAGGTTGATAAACTGAGGAGCAGCTGTGATGATGATGATGATGATGAATAGAGTTGGTGTTTGTGTGCAGAGCAGGATGGATGTGTGTCTGTCAGACATGAAGACAAAAAAAGCAGGAGGCCAGGTTTAAGATGTTCAGGTTCAATGCAAAATGGTCGGAGGAGTGTCGTAAAAATGAGTTGTACAGAAACGTAACAAATAATTTTGGAGAAATAAATGAACAAAAACGGAGGTGTCGTCTTTGTGGTCTGTTTACTTCAGTTAAAAAACCAAAACAGTAATATAAAAATACTCCATTACAGGTAAAAGTACTGCATGAAAAATCCTACTACAGTAAAAAATAAGTTTTATGAACTTGATGCGGTTAATATATCAGAGGGACAAAACCACTGCTTTTACTGCAATTCTTTATTATATATGACAGATGTCAGACCCCTCCAAAGGGTCAGCAGATAAATCTGAGGGGTCGTGAGATGATTAATGGGAGAGGAAAGAAGAAAAAACAAAGTTCTGATACACAAATCTGTTTTCAGTTTTTGGACTTTTTCTCTAATCATTTTCTGGATCACACAGCTGAATCAAATTGAATCTTGTTAAAGCCACCCGATTGGCTTACCAGTGTTTACTTACAGCCTAATGCAAATGACTTGTTATATATCATTATAAGATATAAAATATTAGTTTTGACATCATGTTTTTGCATATAAAAGCTAGAAACCTTTAATACTTACACACAGAGCAAATTTAATCTAGAGCCATGAAGAACCTTTAAAAGTAATCAATCAAATCTTTCAAATCAATCCTAAAACAAACAGGTAACCAGTGATGACAGAAATGGAGTAATATGATCCCTTTTCCTGGTTTTAGTTCAAAGTCTAACAGCTGCAGTGTTCTGTGCTAGTTTTGTACTAGAACAGAAGAACTGGACTTTAATTTCGTTTTATAATTAATTTTGGCATCATAGTTTTGTTACTTAATCTTGGTAAATTACCTGCCTATACACATAATATACCGAATTACCAATGTTTAATATTTCCAGTCAAAATGGTGACACAACTACAACACATCATCATTATTTCTATTTTGCTGCTCTCACTGTGGTAAAACGATGTCATCTCACTCTTTCCCAGGAGTAATCGTTCTGATGACAGTCAGAGTAAATTCTCTTCTGCTTCATAAATTAGTTTTAGTCCTCGTTAACTCTCAGTTAAATCCAGATTTAACTGTTCAGTTTGCAGTTAAGAGTCAGTTAAGAGACTTCAGTGAAGAAGACAAGATCCAGAATCCAGTCCAGGTAGATCAGGATACAGCTGATTCTCTCTCAACACACTCCTGGATGTTCACTCACACTGACAGAGATCATCAGTATCTGATGAGAGAAGAAGAAACAACAGAGGTCATAAATCAGAGTTTAGTGAGACTCACTTCATCAGCTGTCAGTCAGTGATGCAGCACATCCAGTATAAAGAGCAGCAGGGACTTCAGTCCTGTTCAGACCAGAAGTGGAACAGCTGTGCAGCATAGCTGCTTCTTTTCAGCTCTCATGTTAGCATGTTGGAGTGAACACACTGAGCTCCAAGCTCACACACCTGCACAGATTTTTGGTATCAAGTCTGTTTAATCTGCAGATTTCACTCATCAGTTTACTGATGGATTTACTGTAGATACATGTCAACTGCTATGGAAGTTTAAAAGCTATAGAGTCTCTGTGGGATTTGAAGATCTGTTATTCCCGGACTTCAGCAGAGGTTCTGGTCTGTATAAAGACCACATGGTTATTAAACATAATGATGGTTCATAGTGATTTACAGGCTTCAGTCAGACTGATCTCTGACAAAGAGACAAAGATGAACTGATCAATTCTTTAGTGTTGAAATGAGAAAACAAACACTTTCAGATCAGATTTGATGATGAGGACCACTGTCTCTATACATCTTGTAAGGCTGTCAGCTGTAATCCAGCTTTATTTCCTGCAGACTTAGCTTCACTGAAGAAAGCAGCCACTGAGAAGGATGGAGGATCACTAAAATTTTAGTGATCCTCCAACCGTTTTTAACACAATACTGCTGACACTAGCATGGACTGACTCCAAATCTTTACTGACCTCAGAGTCTCCAGTCTAAATTGTGGGTTCTCCTTAAGATCAGACAGCAGCTTCACGTCTGAATCTTGCAGGTTGTTTCCTTCCAGATCCAGCACTCTCAGATGGGAGGGGTTGGACTTCAGAGCTGAGGCCAGAGAAGCACAGCTGATCTCTGACAAACTGCAATCCCACAAACTGATTAAAGAATAAATGAGGTCACTTAAGAAAACAAAGTTCATGTTTGAAATCATTCAGTGTTTCATAATCTGTTCAGAGCTGAAGAAGGTTTAGAATGTATGAATGAAGTTTGAAAAATTGAAACTCTAAACAGCTGAACTCAACAGGATATAGTTTAAAAACTGTCACACACAAACAGTGAAAAAGAGCTCTCATTAATATTAATGACGACATGCTGCCACTTCAGTACTGACTTCATCTCTTAAACTCTGCAGCTCCACCAGTGACTCTATCTATACAAACTCATCTTGTGCAGCCAAATGTGAGTAAAAATGCAAAAAGACACGACACATCTGTTATTTAGGCAGACATGTGCAAAACAGTTGAGCAAGAATAATAAAAGATCTGCATCACTTGCAAGGGCTTCATCATTGTGCACATTAAAAAAAACAAATGCTGTTCCGTAATGCAACACATGGACTGTCAGTACCTGCTGTTTCAACTTTATCACTGCTCATTAGTCAGTCTGCACTGTTTGTATTTGTGTTGACATCAGTCTGATACCTGCAGACAGCTGCTGACTGGTGTTAGCTCCCCAGCAGATAGAGACAGACTGAATACTGTAGAATCTGCACACTGTTCAATTCATTTCCACAATTTCATATCTTGCAGTCAGAGATAAAATCACGTACACAAACACAAATTGAGAACTCAGATCAGTGTGTGTTTTTTCAGTCTGTTCCTCCTGTAGATGTGATCTCTAGATCCTCTACAAGACAGCCAGAGTCAGCTGACCATCCTTAGTCACAACAGTCCCATGAACTGTGGCAGGTACACTGAAACTATTCACGAGTCACAGTTTTTGGGACTGTCGTGACTCATGGGGCAGCTACTATAGCAGCTAACATCTACCTTACTTTTAAAAATATAATAAGATATTTATGCATGTTTTAATAACTCAATTTCCACAAAGTAAACATTTCACACATCATCCTGCTCCAACCATTTACAACAAGTAACCACTGCATACACACAACACAGCGTACATGTACATGTTTACTGAGTAAAGGCACAAAGCAAGATCAATCTCTGGAATTCAAGAATTAATTATTGATCATTTGAATAATTGCGATGAATCAGAAAACCTATTTTTTGTTATATGAAGTTTTAAATGCGCAGCTAAACATTGCTCTGACACAGTAAATGGACTAAACAACCGAAGAAGAAAATAGACTTTACTATTAAGATACTCAGCATATCACCTTTATGCCTGCAGATAGTGTCACCACAACTGTCACATCACATTAATCTCAGTGAATCTCAGTAAAAAATGGTGTCTGACCTCAGAGTCTCCAGTCTACAGTGTGGACCTTCCAGAAAATCACACAGCAGCTTCACAGATGAATCCTGTAGCATGTTTCCACTCAGATCCAGCTCTCTGAGATAGGAGGGGTTTGACTGCAGAGCTGAGACCAGAGAAGCACAGCTGATCTCTGACAAACTGCAGCCACCAAATCTGAAAAAATAATAAATTATGTAGATAAAAATCCAATTATAATCCAATCAGATGTGTTCAGTTTTTAAATGTATTTCAGCATTACTATGTCCTCATCACTTAATCTTTTTATAAAATGAGTAGAGTCACTTTGCCATTGTGTTACTGTGGATCAACCTTCTACAGACATCCACTTCACGACAACATATTCATGTCAACACTCATTTATAACATCTCTACATATTTCTGCACATCCCTAGTATGTACATAAATTAGGTTCAATGTTAAACAATAATATCAACAATAGTAACAGACGGTCAATGAACTGACTGCAGAAACTCCAGTCTAGAGTGTGGACTCTTCAGAAAATCTGACAGCTGCTCCACGTCTGAATCCTGCAGCTTGTTTTGACTCAGCCACAGCTCTCTCAGATGGGAGGGGTTGGACTTCAGAGCTGAGACCAGAGAAGCACAGGTGATCTTTGGCAAACTGCAGCTCCGCATTCTGA
Organism: Euthynnus affinis; assembly: GCA_029490765.1. Classification (NCBI taxonomy): domain Eukaryota; kingdom Metazoa; phylum Chordata; class Actinopteri; order Scombriformes; family Scombridae; genus Euthynnus; species Euthynnus affinis. The sequence continues at coordinate 13,966,035 of CM055856.1, read as the reverse complement.
ATAAAAAATAAATGATGTAGATAAAAATATTAATCATCCAATCAGATGTGTTCAAGTTTTAAATGGGCAATTCAAGATTACTATGTCCTAATCAATTAGCTTTTCTCTAAAATGAGTAGAGTGACTTTGCCACAAGTGACACAATGTCAGCCTTCTACAGACATTATCCAAATGTTACCACAACATTCAGACACCTAGTCATGTCAACACTGATTCATAAAAAATACTAAAATACTTTAAACATCTGCGTTGAACTCTCTCTCTCTCTCTCTCTCTCTCTCTCCCTCTCTCTCTCTCTCTCTCTCTCTTAAGAATCAGTCATCTTTAATGACTACAGGCTAAAATTTGTACAGTAAAATAATGAAAATGTGGAAAAAAGGAAATGAACTTCATGAATGTAAGTTATGTATGTACAAAATTAGGTTCAGTTGTTAAACATTAAGATCAGCAATAGTAAAAAACAGTCAGTGAACTGACCTCAGTGTCTCCAGTCTACAGTGTGGACTCTCCAGAAATTCACACAGCTCTTTCACATCTGAATCCTGCAACTTGTTGTAACTCAGATTCAGCTCTCTCAGATGGGAGGGGTTGGATTTCATAGCTGAGATCAGAGAAGCACAGCTGATCTCTGACAAACTGTGGTCATCCAATCTGAATAAAGAATAAATTATGTAGAAAATCCATTTATAATCCATTCAGATGTGTTCAGGTTTTAAATGTGTAGTTCAACAGTACTATGTCTATGATCTTTTCTCTAAATGAGTAGAATAACTTTGACATTGTGTTATTGTTATTGTGGATTATCATAATGTCAGCCTTCTACAGACATCGATCTATCTACTAAAGAAAGGAATCTCTGTCTGTGTGTTTGTATATCTTTATGTCAATCTCATATCTCTTGAACCATTCAATCAATCGACTCCGCACTTGGCAGGTGTGTGTCTGGAGGGTCATTCACTAATCAGAAGATTCGAAATTTGATTCCCAGCTCCTCCAGTCTGCATGTGCCCTTGGACAAGTTACTGAACGCCAAATTGCTCCTGATTGCTGTGCTATCAGTGTATGAATGTGTGTGAATGGTTGGTCTCTCTGATGGGCAGGTTGGGACCTTGCATGGTAGTCCCTGTACCCATTCAGTGTGTGAATGGGTTAATGTGACATGTAGTGTAAAAACACTGAGTGGTCGGTAGACTAGAGAGGTGCTACGCAAGTACAATCCATTTACCATTTACTAGTCACCCAAATATCAGTGCATCGTTAAGACACCGTTTCATGTCAACACTGATTCATAAAAAATATTTTAAACACCTACATTGATCTCTCTGTGTCCCTCTGTGTGTGTATGTTCTGAGGGATCAATATCAATGATCAGACTTCATTCATTAAAACACATTACAGAATATTATATTTCTCCTTCAGCAAGTAAACTTGATCATTTTATAACAGATATTAGTTGAGAGGATCTTCCGTATACAGATGTGACTCTACCAAAAATTATAAACTTTCATTTACTTTAACAACTAACAGTGCACATTTTCTACAGTTTCTTTAAGAATCAGTCTTTTATAACTAAAAAAAGAGCGTATGGGGAAAAAATAACTTCATAGATGAAAGTTATGGATGAAAAAAATTTTTGATTCAGTTGTTGAGCACAGATCAACAATAATAACAGACAGTCAGTGAACTGACCTCAGAGTTTCCAGTCTACAGTCTGGACTCTCCTTAAGATCAGACAGCAGCTTCACTCCTGAATCCTGCAGGTTGTTTCCACTCAGATCCAGCTCTCTCAGATGGGAGGGATTGGACTTCAGAGCTGAAGCCAGAGAAACACAGCTGATCTCTGACAAACTGCAACGCCACAATCTGAATAAAGAATAAAGATAAAAATCCATTTATAATCCAATTATGTGTTCAGGTTTTAAATGTGTAGTTCAACATTACTATGTTGTAACCTGGTTACTGTAAATCTTTGTGTACACACAGCAGATCAGTTATCAGATGCATGGCTCACTGATTTCAACTGTATTGGTCTTCAACTAATAAAGTTTTTTATACTACAAGTGGTAGTTGAGAGGATATTCTGTATACAGATGTCACTCTTTAAAAAGAAGGATAAACATTAATTTATTTTAACAACTAACAGCAGTTAGCTACAGTTCATTTAAGAATCAGTCATCTTTAATGACTACAAACTAAAGTTTGTACAGTAAAATAATGACAATATGGATAAAAGGAAATTAACTTCATGGATGTAAGTTATGTATGTACATAAATTAGGTTCAGTTGTTAAATATTAAGATCAACAACAGTAAAAGACAGTCAGTGAACTGACCTCAGAGTCTCCAGTCTACAGTTTGGACTCTCCAGAAAATCACACAGCAGCTTCACTCCTGAATCCTCCACATCATTGTCACTCAGATCCAGCTCTCTGAGATGGGAGGGGTTGGACTCAAGAGCTGAGGCCAGAGAAGCACAGCTGATCTCTGACAAACCGCAGCATGTCAGTCTGAAGAATCAATAAATTATGTAAATAAATGTATTAAATACATTTATAATCCATTAAATGCATTTATAAATCCATGTAAATGTGTGGAATGTATCCTTCAAGTGGACCCCAGGAAATAGTATAAATAGAACAACTACCCATCCCTGGTATACACAGCTGTCCATGTATATGTCCTCTTGAGTGAATAAATGAAGCTTAACACAGCTTCACTGTAGGAAATTAGTTCATAAGTTCAGCTAAAGCTAATATGAGGCTTTGACAGTCTGTTAGATACCCATTTGATTTGTCTAACTCAAAGTAACGGACTGCTTAGGACAAAATTCTCTCTTTGCAGCTCAGAAAGGAAACACTGAAGAAATACAAAGATACAACCTTGATATATGTAACTCAGACTGCTGAAGCTGCAGGTTAGGTTAAACTTTGGAACTCATTTTTAGAAAGAACAAGACTGTGGATTTTGAATTCCTGAAACATTTAAATTCTACACATTTGTGTTAAAGAAAATCATGAAACTTTATGAACCAAACAGTTGAAACTGCAGGGAGGGATTTGAATTGAATATGTAGAAAAAACTCCTAAAGCTACAGCCAGTGAACAGACCTCAGATTCTGCAGTATACAGTTTGGACTCTCCAGTGAAGCACTAAGCAGTTCCATTCCTGAATCATGAAGGGGGTTGTAACTCAGGTCGAGCTCTCTCAGATGGGAGGGGTTGGACTTCAGAGATGAGACCACAACTTCGAAGTGAGTCTCTGAGAGTCCACATTGAGAAAGTCTGTGATGACACATATATTACATGATGTTATCATGAAAGAGGACACTTTATGTTTACTTTGTGCATTGAATGACAAAACACTTTGACATTCCTTATCTTAACACTTGATTTTCACATCAGTGGTTTAGCTAATCTTTTTTTTTTAATTAAAATAATTCTGATGCATTTTATTCCTTTAATTGAAGGCAACAGTTGAGAGATAACAGGAACATCATCCTCCTTTGATATGAGGATTTCAAAGGTGTCCTTATCTCGGCTAAACACTCCAATGCCAGGTGGTAGCTACCATGATATGCTTCGACTCTCCGACCTTCACCATAGACTGGAGTGCTGTTCCACCTAGCCATACTGCAACCTAGAGTCTCATTTATAAAACACTCTGTGGGATCCATACTTAAAGTGTACTTGCGCACAAAGACCAAAAATGGTGTGCGCCAAAAAATAATCAGATTTATAAAACCATGGACATGCACGAATGCACATATACTTCCCTTTATAAATCACAGTCCAACTGGAACATATTTGTGCATGGATCAGCCTCATATCCTGTCCTCTACACGCCCACATTCAAACATAAATGGTCAATGCAAAAGAATTCATGTCATTTACAGAAACTACTCATAATAATAACTTTACTGAATTCACTGATAACTGAAAAATACTGATATATGTTGATAAAATGCTGCCGTAATAAAACCTCAACCACAACCTCTGAAGTCTGACCAGGACTGGACTTACTGAGCCTTTCTGCAGTTCCTCACAGCTGGGATCAGTCTCCGGCATCCCTCCAGTGATGTGTTGTACTTCTTCAGGTCCAATTCATCCAGAACCTCCTCTGACATCTGCAGTATGTAGGCCAGAGCTGAACAGTGGATCTCAGAGAGTTCCTTCTCTGATCTGTTCTCTGACTTCAGGAACTCTTGGATCTCCTGATGTACTGAGCGGTCCCTCATCTCCATCAGACAGTGGAAGATGTTGATGCTTCTGTCAGGAGAGATTTTGTACATGTCCATCTTCTTCAGGTTGTTGATGACTTTCTGGATGGTTTCTGGACTGTTCTCTGTCTGACCCAGAAGGCCTCCTAAGAAACTCTGGTTGGACTCCAGAGAGAGACCATGCAGGAAGCGAACAAACAAGTCCAGGTGGCCATTTTTACTTTTGAGAGATTTCTCCATGGCTCCCATCAGGAACTCATCCAGCGATGGGTAAAGGTTATTGTCTCTGTCATCATCATCATCATCATCATCATCATCATCGTGCCCATCATTGCTTCTGCAACAAGCAGTAATCTTCTCAAGGAAAGACTTTTGTTTCTTCTTTCTGTACTCCTTTCCAACATATGTGTCATCCAGAGATAGGTAATCATGATAATTATCAGATGAGTCACAGCTCTCATTGTTCCAGAAATTAGCAGAAGTCTTCTTGAGGAAAGACTCACTGTGTTTGTAGTCTTCTCCCAGGAAGCTCTCCAGTACCTCTGTGTTCCTGCTGGTGTAACAGTGGTACATGTAGACTGCAGCCAGAAACTCTTGAACACTCAGATGAACAAAGCAGTACACTTTTTTCTTGAAGATCACATTCTCACTTTTGAAGATCTGGGTACAAACTCCTGACAACACTGAGGCCTCTGTGACATCAAGACCACACTGCTCCAGGTCTTCTTGGTAGAACATGATGTTTCCTTTCTCCAGATGTTCAAACGCCAGCCTCCCCAGCTTCAGAAGAAGTTCCATGTCAGCCTCTGTCAGCTCCTGTTGATTCTTCTTATGTCCCTTACCGTACTTGTGCTTCTTCCTCTGTGTCTGAACCAGCAGGAAGAGAGAGTACAGGTCAGTCAGGGTCTTGGGCAGCTCTCCTTTCTGGTCTGTAGTCAAAATGTGCTCCAGACCTGTAGCAGTGATCCAGCAGAAGACTGGGATGGTACACAAGATGTAAAGGCACCTGGATATTTTGATGTGTGAGAGAATTCTGCTGATCAGCTTTTCATCATTGAATCTCCTCTTGAAGTACACCTCTTTCTGGTCATCAGTGAAGCCTCGTACTTCTGTTTCCCTGTCAACATATGTCAGAGGGATCTGATTGGCTGCTGCAGGTCGGGAAGTTATCCAGACGAGAGCCAAGGGAAGCAGATTCCCCTCAATGAGGTTTGTCAACAGCATATTGACTGATGATGTCTGTGTGACATCAGACACGACCTTCCTGTTGTTGAAATCCAGTGAAAGTCTGCTTTCATCCAGGCCGTCAAAGATGAACAAAACTTTACAGTCAGCGAGCTTCTCTGCTGTGACCTTCTGTAATGTTGGATGGAATTCATGGATCAGCGTGAGGAGACTGTACTGCTCATCTTTGATCAAGTTCAGCTCCCTGAAAGAAAACAGAATCACCAGACTGACATCTTGGTTTTCCAGGTTTTCTGCCCAGTCCAGGGTGAACTTGTGCACTGAGAAGGTTTTTCCAACGCCAGCAACGCCGTTTGTTAGAACGACTCTGATGTATTTCTCTTGGTCAGGTAAGGCTTTAAAGATTTCATGGCACTTGATTGGAGTGTCATGGAGGCTCTTGGAAGCTGTTTCAAGCTGCCTCACTTCATGTTGGGTATTAACCTCTTTACTCTTTCCCTCTGTGATGTAAAGCTCAGTGTAGATACTGTTGAGGAGGGGTCTACTTCTTGACTCCTCAGTTCCTTCAGTTGCATGTTGATATTTCCTCCTCAGATTGATCTTATGTATATATGAAATCTCCTGCATATCACCATCTGCTGAAATAGAACACAAATACACTAGATTTGATATGCGCAGTACAGGCTCCTGTTAATCTGTGTGTATAAACAACAGATCAGTTGTCATATTTCTCCTCTAGACTGACCTTATTCTCAAAGCATGTCTATCTTATGTTATCAGTATTAGTGACAGAAGACGTCTATTAGCCCTGACTTTTCATTGTGTTTTGCTCTGTGTCTGAATTAGAGCTTTTCATTACAATGTGAATATGTCTGAATTTAACACACTGTTTGTTCAAGTTTTAGTTGGACTTTAAATACAAGGATAAATCGCTCTGTGTAATGATCTCCCCTTTCATTCAGCTGGCCGATTTTCCCTATTTATAGGGAAATTTATAATTGTTTAGTACTTGTTATGTATAGACATGGCAGAAAAAGTGACATTCTCCAGGAGAAATATATCTGGGAAATAATAAAAATAATACACTTACTTTGTACTGCACTTCTTATTCACTGTGAAACTCAAAGTTTCTCTGATCCACAACCCCAATAACCAATAACAGTTACTTTGTAGTGACCACCCATCACTTCCCACCTCATTCATGTTTTCCCAAAAACCTTTCAATAATCAAATGACGACTCCCCAAATTACTTTCACAATGTGAAACCAGCCTCCAGGAAGTACTGTATGTATCTGAGCTGTATCTGTATATTTGAGTTTACATTTAAGCTATATTTGAACCAATGCTACAGTTAAATAATATTGCAATGTCACATTAAGGTTTTATGATAAGTGCAGTAAAGTGTGTTTTGTTTTTACGACAGTGTTTTTTGGTTTACTGCAATTGTATAGCATAACGGTAGGACAACCACGTGTGCAGTTAATGAATGAAAGGGAAATCGCAAATGTGGATTGATATAAGTTTTTGACCGTACATGCATACATCCGTACAGATAGATATACATAAGAATAGGCAGCGAAAGCATTGAGTTAATTATTCTGGTATTGGACCGGACTTTGATTTTGCGTTTTTTTTTTTTGCTTTTCTATAAATAAATTACTTAAACTTTCATCTGCGGACTACTTTCAGAAACACTGGGTTTCTCAAGTGGATTACAAACTATGAGTCAGAAACAAAACTGTGACTGGGGATTAAGTGGCCTACATTAGGAACTTGAACATGTGTAAAAACAGCCACTACACTCTCCATGTGTTTGTGTGGGTTTTTGGTGAGTGCTCAGGTTTCCTCCCACCATCAAAGATATATATGTTAGGTTTAATTCTTCTGTTAATGCCCCTGACCACTGGCACTGGCAAAAAGAACTGGAGTTATACCCCTGGTGCTACCCAGTGGCTGCCCACTGCACCTAGTGTACAGGATGGGTCAAGTCAAATGCAGAGGATACATTTCATATCAATGTATGTGAGTGCTGAGAAATGACAATAAATAAATCTTAATCTAAAATTATTAAAAATGTGTAAAGACACAGGCTGTTAATCCTCACAGATCTGCTGTCTGGATGTGATGTCATGTTTGTCTCCTCCTGTGACTTACCTTCTGCTCCTGAGCTGATGTTTGGCAACTTCTTCACCAGATCATTCCTGCTGATCTTCTTCAAAATGCTTTTCATCACCTCCACAGCTCCAGTAAATTCATATTTCTGCACCATCAGATCCACCACATCCCGTCTCTCTGCCTTTGAAAGCGGGTTCTCTTGGATGGGTGGGATGTCGTCCACCTTCTCTTTTTTCAGGGACCACTTGAAGTTCTCAAATTCATTGTCTCTTAAATCATCCAGAATTTTGAGGAGGTCCATCTCCGTCATCTTGGCTCTAGTTGATGAAAGAACAGTTGTGTTTCTGTCTGCCAGCAGTAACCCATTCTGTGTTTCTACTGGATTTGACTCATTTCAGAAAAAGTCCAATTTGGCCGCAGTTGTTTAAGTGTCAGAGTAACCAGTAACATTAACAACACACATACACAATATAAATAAACATTGTCCTTCCTCTCAACTTAGTAGTGTCTTATTAGTTTAGATTGAATTTTTTAGGTGGGCATTTTTTAGATGGATAAATACATGTTGCTGATGGCCCTGTCCACAGCAGCACATTGCTTAGTTTCTGTTCTCCAAACTCAGAGCGTGCCAACCCAAATCTACTGCAGGTCAGTGTTTCCCCTATAATGACATGAACCCCCACCAGGCCAAAAATATTTTTTAAATGTCAAAAATAACATCAAATATCCATTAATTCTTAATTCAATAGCATTTGGGACCTGCTGAGCAGCGCTGTCTCTAAACACGAGTTAATGGCTGTGTTGTTGCCATGGAAACTTCAGGTAGCGTAACTCCTTTTAAGGAATAGAGCGAGTGAGTTAAGAGAGAGCGTCTGAAATTACCGGTGAATGCTAGCAGAGCAGAGGAAATGGTTAGTAGTGGTAAGTTGTCAGTTTATAAACGTAGCAGCTTGTCAACACCATGAAAAGTTACGTCTGTTGTTTCCCCAACTGCTGGAAAAGTGAAGGTTAGCTCCAAAGTTAGCAACAATGAGTTAGCCTAGCCTGACGATGCTAAACTGATAAATATAAAATGGAGATATGTGTAGCTGCCTGCTAACCCCCAACATCCAACAAACAGACTTCAGATGAACATCTGTGTCGTTCTTAACTGTGATCTCTCTCTACTTTGACCGTACCAGTGTGTTACATCAGTGTGAGGATGCAGAAACCAAGAAAAGAACAAAGGAAACAACATTTAAAGACGTCAACACTGTTATTTTATATTTTTCTGACAAAGTTTAATCATCAAAACTATTAATCAGAACAATCAGCAGATTGATCAATAATCATTATTTGCAGCCCTGAAATTAATTTATATTAACTCTCACTCTGCCTCAGACTTGCTGTTTTTCTCCTTTTGCTCTGTCGACTTAAAATAGAATCTGACTAACAGACTTTCACCTTTACTTCCTTCCTGTTTGTTCTTCTTTACTGGAAGTCGTGTGTGGGTGTGTGTGGGTGTGAGTGTGTGTGTGTGTGTGTGTGTGTGTGTGTGTGTGTGTGTGTGTGTGTGTGTGTGACCATTTAAAGTTACTCCAAACTTTCTAAAATCACAGCTTAAAGTGAGAGGTGAATTTAATTTAAGAGCTTTCTGAAAAGTTTTGACTCTTCGCTCACTGTTAGTTACAAACAAAGACACAAAGACTTCCTCCTTTTACTAAAATAGTTATTTTACAGTAAACATTTTCTGCATCAACAGATAAATGCACAGGGAGACTAAACTCGACCCTCTGACAGTGAAATAATGATCATAATACTGTAAAACTCAGACTGCGCCACAGATGTTCCTCTGACAGCAACAACTGTCACACTTCCTGTTCAATCCCTCACCTCAATATATATAAACAGAAAATAATTAAAATCTATTTTAGACATCATTATTTTGTTCTTTATCAGCAATAATATATTTAACAGTCTTAGTTGGAGGTTACTATAGTAACTAACACATATATCAGTCATTAAAAGTTAGTGAATCAATGCCCAACACCTACAAGTAAAATACATTTAGTTCATTTATTTACACGTTGTTAGAGAAGAGAAATGACATGATGAAGTAATAAATCACAACTACATCTATACTGTAATGCTGAGATACTCACAGTTTACTGTCCGCTCTCTGCTGCTGGAACTTGTGTCATGTTTGCTTCTGTGATATAATCAGAGTCTTACTTCCTCTGTATTAGTCAATTTGGGGGCATGCTCACTAACACTAGTGTGGCTGGTGGCACCGATCGGGAAAGGGGAGGTGCATCAATTCGTGTGGTTAGGCTATGAGGCTACCTGTAGGAGGAACGGGGCCTTGTTTTGCTGCTGTTGCTTCGGGCTGGTGGATTGAGGAAGGCGCACACCTCAATCCATGCTGGCATGCGGGGAGGCACGGGTAGGCTTGGCGCTGTTTTGAGGGTATTGCTCTGACAGATTGTAATGTGTGTATTTATTGTGTTCGTACATTGCAGACTTGCTTCCCTGCTGGGTTGAAGGCGGCTGGTAGACAGTGTGAAAGTAAATCGACGTACCAGGTAGTAGTAAAAGTAGTTTTGATATTTAATTGTTGTGTATTTTAATATTTGTAATAAAGTGTTTTTAAGATTGTTAATATTGTTTTTGTTTATAAAATTAAGGGACCTGCAAAATAAAGTTTATTTTTTATCTCTTTGCACTCTTTTGACACAGTGCGAAGGACTTTCCCAAAAATCAACAACAACAATAACAATATAAAAGCCCCCACTCCTCTTTTTCTAAATAAAAACACCATACTTTTTTTATTTACTTATTTTATTTTGACATCATGTTTTTGCATATAAAAGCTGGAAACCTTTAATGTTTACATACAGAGCAACTCTGACATTTAATCTAGAGCCATGAAGAACCTTTAAAAGTGACCAATCAAATATTAAATCAATCCTAAAAGAAACAGGTAACCAGTGATGACAGAAATGGAGTAATATGATCCCCTTTCCTGGTTTTAGTTCAAAGTCTAACAGCAGCAGTGTTCTGTGCTAGTGTTGTACTAGAACAGGTTTCTGCTTGGAGCCGAATTATTCACAGAAGTCTCTACTTCCCCAAAATCAAACGTACACGCAGATTAAAATAGTTAAAAAAAATACTACTAAAAGCTGTTTCACCTAAAAAAAATCAATATTTCTGCAGTTGTTTGTTTCCTGGAGGGGCTGTTAGCTGTTAGCCGAGCTGTTGCTAACATTTGTTTATCTGAAACGGTCCGTTACTTTTATTAAATTATAAATTTCTCTGGGTTTGAAAATTGTTGGAAACATTTGGGATAATGTAAGTACACAACTCAACAACATATATAACATAGGTCTAGTTATTTTTAAACATTTTAATGTGGAATAATTACATATTATACCTTTAAAGTTTATATTTTGTCATTATAAAAAGAAACAGAGAGAAATACAGATTTTCCGTCTGCAACTCAAAATTTTTAAAGGTCTGAGTTAACACTTACATAAAATGTACAGTATGTTGTCCAAAGATAAAAAATCAAGTATTAGTTCTTTAATCTGCAGATAACCTTGGCTATAAATTGTTTGTGTATGGAAGCTCATTTCTGCAAAGAAAAGAAAAAAGTAATTAAATCTAAAAATAAAAATACCCAAAGAGACTTACTACTGTATGACATAATTTTGATTTAATGTGAGTGTTTCTATTTTTAACATGAGTATGTTTTTTTCTTTTCCTGGTGGAAACGAGCCTCAGAGGAGCTGACTTAATGAATAAACCTAAAAATAACTTTTCAATCTGTTTCTGGGGGAAAGTATTAAAGGGGAGGCGCGCAGGCTGCGTCACATGACGTCACATCTCAATCAGAGCTGCGCTGTGGTCAAGCTGGACAGAAACAGGATATACACACCGGAAATATGACTCAAGAATAAAAGCGGGTAAATATTAGTATTTAAGTGGGCAGTATGCAGTAAACATTTAAAATGCACCATAGAAATGTGACAAAATATTCATCAATAATTTCTGACTGCTGGTTTTAAACTGTTCTATATTAATATTCATGTTTTCTTACAGCAAAGTGAAGCAGTAACAACAAAACATCTTCATAGAATTGAAGTATTTTTATTTTATTTCATTTATTCATCAGCTCTTTAGGTGCAGCTACTAATTACTAATTAATGTTTACGGTGTGTTGACCAGCTGCTATTGTATGAGAGATAACAGTTAACAGTTTAAAAAAACAAATTATAATAGTAATAATAACAAAATCTGCTGGAGTGTTTCAAAATACAGTTTGAAACAGGAACTGCAGATTTGTTGACTAATTGTTTGTCATCAAAAAATTAAACAAAACAAACAAACAAAAACAACAACAAGGTTTAAATTAGTTTATCTGTGTTTTCTTGAAACAATGAACAAACAACTCTATAGAAAAAACAGCGATATAACTGTACTTACAAATATAAATACACTGAAGAGTTTTCACACAAAAACACAATATTTCAAATAATCTCATAGATTTTATTTCAGATATTTTTTTTTGTTTATTTGTTGTTTAGTATTTGACATTGTTTTTATTGATCTTAATACATTTTTAAAATTTAAAAATTAATTTTCAAATATCTTAATTTGTTTTTTGTTTATTTGATGAGACTTCTAAACGAGTTGAGATTATGCTTTTATTCTGAAAACAAATCCACCGGAAGTCTCCCTCGTGTTATTTTGAGTAAAAAGCGGCGCGTGACAAACAGCTACTGGACAGGAAGTCATCGCTCAACAAAACTCAACTGTCGCTGTAGTGAGTTTCCGTCTGAAACTCCGCCGTTAACTGTTGTTACCGAGCGGGAATTAAAGATTAAAAAGCCGACAAAACAGCTCCAAACATCTAAGATGGCGGAAGAAAACATCTTCTTCTTCGTTCCTAATTTGATCGGTGAGTTTTTACCGCCTGAACCGACAGGAAGCTAGCGGAGCGTTAGCTGAGCGATAGCTAACCTTACAGTCGATACTGCTGACAGAAAATCATCCATCAAGTCCATGAAAAGGGGACAAATACTGTCGATAATTAATAAATAACGTCATCCATCTGTTTGACTATCGTCTATCATTTAACTGTAATATCTGGTTCGCCTGTTATCATCAATGATCGATAGTAGTGTGATCGATAATCCAGTGTTTTCCACATCTGAAGAGTCACCAGAGCATTATAGGATTCAGAATCAGGAATCTCACTCATAAGTATATAATTATAATATATAACATCATTTTCTTTTCTTATTTGAATTTATTTCATTCATTTGTGTAGCGACAAGTGTTTATCAGTTTAGTCCACTGGTTCCCAACCTAGGGGTCGGGCCCCTCCAAAGGGTCAGCAGATAAATCTGAGGGGTCATGAGATGATTAATGGGAGAGGAAAGAAGAAAAAACAAAGTTCTGATACACAAATCTGTTTTCAGTTTTTGGACTTTTTCTCTAATCTTTGATTTTTGCTGAAATATTGGATCATTTGAACATTTATTGAAATGAAAGCATGTGAGAAGTTTAGAGGGAAAAATCACTATTTGGTGAATCTGTTAAAGGAACAACCTCAAAGATTTTCATTTAAATAAATGTCTGTTAAATAAAAGTCACTATCTGTCGCTGGATGAGTGAACACGATGGCGTTAAATTGCATTTGTAGTATTATGGTTATTATAATGAACTGGGTGTCTGTGGCGACTTTCCCACTAAAAATTCAAAGGCGGCGCCCAGTTAACGACACGTTCTCCATCGTCCAGCTGCGATTGGTCCACTGGAGAGAGAAGGCGGAGCTAACGCAACAGACTCGTTCTTCAACTGTGCGAAGCGACGTCACACCTGTTAATTAATCAGTAACTACGCTGATAATTCATCCATTGTTCAAGTTTCACATCTCAAACATGATATTTGGATGTTTGTTCGTAATATATGATAATTAAATGAATATTTTGGGGTTTGGGGACTTTAAATCACACGTTTCAACATGTTGACTCATGGTTTGGGAAATCACGACGGACGTTTTTCACTATTTTCTGACATTTTATGGACAAAACGATGAACTAATCTGCCGATTGTTTTCTCAGTTCATTGTTTTTGTCTGCTGGATGTCAGAAATAAAACCAAAAAAAAAACATTATATCCTCACTATTATTTGATTATCAAAAATAGCTGCTAATTAATTTTCTGTCCATCAACTGATCATTAAAGCTGTAAATCCATTAATCAGAAACAAATCTGCAGATTAACTGATGATGATTTTATAAACTCTGGTGAAGGATACAGATGTTATTTTATTTCAGAACATTTTAGACTTTCCCGTCCGGCTCTTCCAGATGTTTTTCTCTCTGAGCTTCGTGTCAGCTGTTCTCTGTTTGTCCCTGCAGGTTACGCTCGGGTCGTCTTGGCTCTGCTGTCCTTCTACCTGATGCCCTGCTGTCCGTGGCCCGCCGTCTTCTGCTACCTGGTCAGCGCGCTGCTCGACGCCTTCGACGGCCACGCCGCACGAGCGCTCAACCAGGGTACGTATTAAACTTCAGAGAAAGACGGACGGCGTGTTTCCAGACGGCTTTATACAGAGAAATGATCTATTGATGGTTATGTAAATGAGTAAATCCTCTGAAGCTGCTGACAAACAGGAAACTTCACTCTTTGTCCGTTCGTGTTGTTGTTTTTCTTTGAAGCCACCAAGTTCGGCGCCATGATGGACATGCTGACGGACCGCTGCGCCACCATGTGTCTGCTGGTCAACCTGTCGCTGCTCTACCCGTCCTACACCTTCCTGTTCCAGCTCAGCATGTGTCTGGACATCGCTAGCCACTGGCTGCACCTGCACAGGTCAGTCTCACATCTCATAACGTCTCACATCGTCTCATAACGTCTCACATCGTCTCATAACGTCTCACATCGTCTCATAACGTCTCCCAACGTCTCATAACATCTCACATCGTCTCATAACGTCTCACATCGTCTCATAACGTCTCATAACATCTCACATCGTCTCATAACGTCTCATAACATCTCACATCGTCTCATAACGTCTCATAACATCTCACATCGTCTCATAACATCTCACATCGTCTCATAACGTCTCATAACATCTCACATCGTCTCATAACATCTCACATCGTCTCATAACGTCTCATAACATCTCACAGCGTCTCATAACGTCTCATAACGTCTCATAACATCTCACATCGTCTCATAACGTCTCATAACATCTCATAACGTCTCATAACATCTCACATCGTCTCATAACGTCTCATAATGTCTCATAACATCTCACATCGTCTCATAACGTCTCATAACGTCTCATAACATCTCACGTCGTCTCATAACGTCTCATAACGTCTCATAATGTCTCATAACATCTCACAGCGTCTCATAACGTCTCATAACATCTCACATCGTCTCATAACGTCTCATAACGTCTCATAACATCTCACATCGTCTCATAACGTCTCATAACGTCTCATAACATCTCACATCGTCTCATAACGTCTCATAACGTCTCATAACATCTCACATCGTCTCATAACATCTCACATCGTCTCATAACGTCTCATAACGTCTCATAACGTCTCATAACGTCTCACATCGTCTCTTAACGTCTCATAACATCTCATAACGTCTCACAGCATCTCATAACGTCTCATAATGTCTCATAACGTCTCACATGATAAATGTTCATATCTGTAGGAATATCTGCACTCAAATAGTTTTTTATTTTTTGGGTAATTATGAATTATTATCATGCACAACTTCACCGTCAGTGATCTTTATCTGCTGCTTTGTCTCCTCTCTGTTGTTTTTCTCTCTCAGCTCAACCATTAAAGGATCAGCCAGTCACAAGACCATCGACCTCTCCGGCAACCCCATCCTCCGACTCTACTACACATCAAAGGTGACGAGCTCCTCCGTCTGTCACACTTGTTGTTATATGTGCAGTTTAACACGCCGCTAACGAAAACAATCTGAAGAAAAACCTGCAACACGTCACAAGTCTGAGTTTCAGCTCATTGTTTATCTGTTCTGGTTCACTCTCAGCGGCTCTCATAGCGTCAAACTGCAAACAGACACAGTTAGTAGACTAGCTGGTGAACATCATGGAGCATTTAGCAGCTAAAGAGCCAGATATTTCCCTCAGGAGTTGGTAGAGAGCAGAAACAGAAGCTAAAAGAGAGAGAAGATTGGACAGAAACACGACTCCACATGAATGATAATGTTGCTGCTGGATGTGGAAACAAACAACTGTTTGCTAACATGTTAGCAAGCAACTGCTCTATAAGCTGATAATATGACAGAAGTTTAAACTGTTCTACTGAAAACAAGGACAAAAAAACATAATTTAACCAGATTGAAACTATAAAGGACCCAGACTAGAACCCTGAGGAACCCCAAAAGTTATTATTGACATTATAAATGAATGATAACGTTGCTGGATGTGGAAATAAACAACTGTTTGCTGACAAATTCAACACATCAACTTAAAAACTGATGATATATCAGTGATGTGTTCACTAAAAATGACCAAAAAGCCTTTTATTAAAACTCACAGACAGTATTAATGATCAGTTATTTACTATTTAATTTGGTTTAAATCTATTTGGTTTGTTCCTTTTTAAGAAAATAAATATCCTTTCCTTTATGTTTTCACTGCTCCCACATAGTTCAGGATTTAACGAGAGTCTTGACGTAACGTTAGGAAACAGTCAGATAAATTCTCTCTGCAGTGGATGATGAACATCTTTCACACATGTGACGTCGATTAAAGCTTCAACCACAAAAAAACAGTTTAAAATACAAGTGAAAGAGTTTCTGTGTGCAGCTGAATGAGAGAAAAGACCCAAGATGAACTGATTGATTTTCAGACTTTAATGCTGCAAACAGGCGAATGTTTGAGAGAACCGAGAACGTTCTTCTCCTTTTTATATCTTTATCTTCTAACTCCAGATAACAAACCTCCCCGAGCATCTACCCTGCAGCGTCAGATGTAAATGAAGCCGGCGCCGTTACTGAAGCGTGTTTGTTTGTTTTTTTTTGTCTCCTGCAGCCGGTTCTGTTCGTCATGTGTGCCGGGAACGAGCTCTTCTTCTGTCTGCTCTACCTCCTCCATCACATCGAGGAACCTGCAGGTAATGTTTTAGATGAAAAACAAACAATATTTGAGAGAGATGCAGCAGATAACCCTCTCTGTCTGAGTGCTGCCGAGCTGCAGCTGTTTGTGTTGACGTGTGTGTGTGTGTGCTCTCTCCGCTGCAGGCTGGGTCTACTGGCTGCAGGGTCTCTGCGGGATCATCTGCCTGCTGAAGTCCGGCATCAGCCTCCTGCACCTCATCACCGCCTCCCAGAACATGGCCGCCCTCGACGCCGCCGAGCGGGAGAGAGCCGCCAAGAAGCAGTGAGAGAGCGAGAGAGGAGACGGTGAAAAACAAACACGCCACGTTGTTGTTTTTTTTTGTTTTGTTTTTTTAATTTATATCGACTTGTGTTGACTTGAACTGCGGCGACTCGGTGTTTAAACGGTGAAGACGGAAAGTTTCATGACCAAAATATCAGATCAGAAAAGTTTCAGCAGTGAACAGGAAGTCATATCACAAAATAAACTGACAGTAGCGTCTTTATTTCTCCATATTACTGTTATTTAAAGTTAGTGATGCTATTAAAGGAACAGAGTGTCGTTTCATTGGTTCGATTGATTCACTGTTTCCTGTTTGATGTCATAAACATGAACATCTTTAGTCCAGTGATTGTTTTATTAATCAATAATGAAACTGATCGTCAGCTTTAACCTTCTTTTTTATTATTTTATCTTTTCATACACGTTTCTGTTTTGGAAGCAGATGGTTCATATTTTGTTTACACGCTTCAGTTATTTACTTTTTGTTGCAGGGCTGCGAGTAACGATCGTTTTCTGTATTGATTAATTTGCCAATTATCTTCTCAATTAATCGTGTTGACTGTAAAATGCCAGAAAATAATGAAAAACCTTCCAGAAACCAGATCATTTTTGGCACATTTGAGTTTTTAAAAAATGATTAATTGATTATTAAAATAGATTAGAGATTAGTTTTCTGTCTGTAGATTAATTTATCTGAGAATAAAGAAGACAAAGCTAAAGACTCAACTGCAGGATCCTAAAAGGACTCGTTAATCAGGTGTAATTAGCATTAAGTAACCATGGTGACGTAAACAGTCGTTAATGTTCTCTGTATTGCTCAATTAATTTATATGCACTTAGTTTAACCTCGTCTGATGAAACACATGAAGAAGAAGACAATCAAAACAATATGTCAAATTATAAAAAATAAAATAAATCAGAGGTAAAATCTGGTAAAAAAAAAAGTCATTGAAGAGTATTTTTAAAGTAAATAATGTTCAGATTATTGATGATCAGTGAAGCTGAAGCCAAATGTCTTAAATTATCTGATTATTATAAAGAGTTTGTAACTTTATTAATGGTGAATAAAGTTTTTATTTAGCCGTTAATAGACACAAATAGAGTTTGCAGCTGGTCGTCAGAAACGTCAGTTAATTATAAAAATAATAAAATGTCAAAAATAAACATTAATAACAATCTGAGACGTTTGCAGGAACTCAAACTGTCTTTTTAATTCACTGAAAAACCAGACAAAGAAGTGAAGAAGTTTCCTGCTGGAGGAAAAATATCATCATTGATCTTATTGATTGATTCCAACTGATCCATAAAACTCCAGTAAATGATTTATTAACCATTAATAAAGCAGTTATAAGTTATAAACGGTTAATAAAAGGTGAATATAAATCCTCGTTCAGACTGGTGAACGTCTCTAGCGCCGCTCAGTGGTTTCACAGTAAGAATTACAGCTTATATCTTTATTATTATTATTATTATTGTTATTATTATTATTATTATAACTGCTCAGTGAACTCGTCTTTTTATTTTAAGGTGGATTTCTGCGTTCTTTCCTTCAGTCTCTTTTGGAGCCGGTACGATGACGGAACAGCTTCGCTTTTAGTCGATGTTTGTTTACGTTTTGTGGTGAATCAGCTGTTTCGCGGCGTAACGTCGACGCACAGACGACGTTCGCTCATCGCTGAGTGACACCGAGCCGGCTCCGTCCTGCAGATACAGATCAGATAAAACGCCTCCGTCACTTTAGCGACGGAGGAGAACGGTGAATTTTTATTATCGATGAATCTGTTGATTATTTAAAATGTGAGAAAATAAAAAGCAGCAGATTCATCGACGGTGTTTTCTTGTGTCACTACAGCTGCTGATTATTCTCACTATTATTGATTTATGTGCTGAATATTTTCTTGATTATTCAAGATTCCAGTTTTTATTGTCATTCAGCAAAAAAGCAGAACAAAAAAAAGAGCTCTGTAAAAAAAATCTATAAAAATAAAACAAAACTGAATAATAAAATTAAAAATAAATAAATAATTTGTTTGATAAATGGCAGAAAATATTGGAAACAGATGATTTCGTTCATCCTAAAATGACGTCTTCAAATGTTTTATCGTGACAGAAGACGTTCAGTTTACCGTCAGAGTTCGGATTTTTCTTTCTTTAAAAAAAAAAAAAGACTCAAAACAATCAATCAATTATTAAAAATAGCTGCCAACTAATCAATAAATGATTGCAGCTCCTCCTGCGATGTTCGTCCAGTCTGAACGCAGCTGCTGCTTCACCTTCTGCATTCAAACTAGAACTGATCTGATTTGTTGTCTCCAGTCAGCTGATCGAACTTATTGATCCGCAAACAAAAACCTGCCTTTTATAGCTTCTTCTTCTTTTTTTTTTTTATTTGACCAAAGCAGCCGAAGCTTTTCACTGAATCCACGCAGATAACATCTTTGTTTTTTATTATTATTATTATTATCACAAACTTCACTTCAAAACAAAAGCGAGGCACAAAGTTTGAAATATTCCTTTAGTTTGTGACGTCTGAGCCGCTTCCTCTGCTGTTCTTACATGTTTCTGCTGATTCCTGCGAATATTTGTGATGTTAAAACGGTAAATTGATGCACTGAGAAGGATCGGTTCGTGCTTTTTTTGTTTGTTGTTGTGGTAGAAAAGTCTATTTAGGAACAAATAGAAAGTTTATACCTCACGTGAAGAGCACCAAGTATTATCGTTTGTACATTTTTAAAGCCACTGACCACATGTGTGTGTGTGTGTGAGTGTGTGTGTGTGTGCAGCTGATGGACTACTGTAAAGCCAAGTTTCAATGCAGAATGTGTGAAAGTGTTGAAATATAAACAGTCGCCTCTTTTGTTTTTTTGATGGAACTTATTTCCTAGAATGT
This sequence comes from Euthynnus affinis, assembly GCA_029490765.1. NCBI lineage: Eukaryota > Metazoa > Chordata > Actinopteri > Scombriformes > Scombridae > Euthynnus > Euthynnus affinis. The sequence goes on along the minus strand of CM055856.1, from coordinate 13,946,211 downwards.
ATTATTATTATTATTATTATTATTATTATAAAATACTGATGTTTATCAGCAGGATGCAGCGAAGCCAAGTCTCATGTTATATTTAAAAATATAGATATATATATATGTTAATGGGAGTAGTTTATAATATTTGATGGTTATTTTGTTTGCAGTGAAAGTGTTTTGAATTTACTGTAAAATCGGCTGCAAAATAAAAGACAATGAAAAGAAGATTTGTGTCTTTATGTTTCTGTTTTCTATCTTCTATCTCATAAAAGGTTTAAAATGATATTTCCCCAATTTAAAAAAAGCCTTAAATGTCAGTGAAATATTGTTTTTATGTTGTGCTTTGATGACATTTTACAGCAGATGTTCAAGGTTCCTTCATGCTGACAGAATTTTCTTGTGAAAATCATCATCGCTCTGATGAAGATAAAGCAATAATAACTAAAAAATGACCACACTTCCTCTGAATATGTCAAATCGCCATCAATCAATCAATCAATTAATTATTGCCTTTGTCCCTGACTTTGCCATATAAACAAATGGGGGAAAAAATGAATAAAGAATGAATAATCATTCATAAAAACGAACTATATATACACAAAAAAGACTCACATGAACATATATACATACACAAATATTGATTAACCAGCTTTCCATATATTACTATTTTTCAATAATATATGCCAAAACTCATTTATCAGCAGTACAATGATCAGCTGCATCTCTCAGTCAGACCACAGAGGAAGAGAAAAGGGGAAAATACTGGGGAAAAGAGGAAGATAAAACATTAAAAATGGGTGTTTTTATGGTAATAAAACACATGTTGGTGTATTTGGACACATATAGAATAGTCAGTAGCTTATTTATCAGCAGTATAATGTATTTACATCATGTTATTCTGGCTACAGATTAAGAGACAGCATTAAAAATTGGTGTTTTTTTGGTAATAAAACACATGTTGGTGTATTGGATGCATGTAGAACAGTGAGAAATCCAGTCGGTAGCCTATTTATCAGCAATATCATTTATTTATTTCATTTTATTCTTGCCACAAGGGAAGTGAAAGGGGGTAGCATTAAAAAAAATGGTGTTTTTTTAGGTAATAAAACACATGTTGGTGTATTTGGATGCATGTAATATAGTGAGAAGTCCAGTCAGTAGCCTATTTATCAGCAGTATAACATGTTTACATCATGTTTTTCTTGCCAAAGAGGAAGATAAAGCATTAAAAACTGATATTTTTTTGCTAACAAAAAACATGTTAGTGTATTTGGCTACAAGCCGAATGTGAGTATTTATTATTGACGGATGAAACGTCAGATGAAAGTGTTATTATATTATATATTATCTCCACTATCAGGCGATCAAACATGAAGCCTTTTGTGATTTATTGAGTGTATTTTGGGGACGTTAACAGACTGGACGTCATGTGTGCTCGCAGGTTGTTTGACATCCAGCTGTTGCACTTGCGCGCATCGTTACCTTTAAGATGCGAAGGGATAAAGCCTTGTTTTAGCTAAACTCGACACCATTTTAGCCGTTACAGTTTTGTTGCTGCGACCGTTGGGCGCGCGCCGGATGAACGGTTGTTTTTTTTTTTTTTTTTTTTTTTAGGGGGAAGTACCGGAGAATTTTTTTTTCCGCTTCTGTCGCGGAGTGTTGGGGATTAACGGCTGAGCTGAATCTGTAAATGTCGGATTTGATTATCTGTCGGCCTAAAAAACAGAGAAGCGGCAGACGGGGGCGCGAGAGAGGGGGCGCGAGGGACGGGGGGCGCACGAGACGAGGCGAGACGGGGTCCGCGAGGAGGAGGGTGCACGGCACGCACGGAAAAATACTTTCCCTTTAAAGCGGAGAGGGACAGAGGGGGTGAAGACGAGATAAAAAAAGAAAGGGAAGAAAGACGGAAAGGGAGGGAGGGAGAGAGGGAGAGCGAGGGAGAGGGAGAGAGAGGGAGAGGGCTTTTAAAAAAAAGAGAAAGATGGCATCCTGTCGATTGAAACACCGAGGCGGAGCCATGGACCGCGGCCGACCAGGAGCCCTCTAGTTAGGGGACGAGCTGTACGCAACGCCGAGGCTTTGGACCCGACAGCTGCGGCCTTTTTTTTTCTCGGAGCTATCGCAAATAAATGACTCCCGAAACCGCTGCTGACTATGATTAGCACGTCTCGACTATTCATCTTCTGTATACAAATAATCTCTATTTTTGCATGCAATTCACCAATTTTTTTTAATTTATTACAGTAGACATAAGCAAATGATATTAAAAGAAAAAAACGCACCATTAAAGCAAGCATGATACTTGTCGCATTTACATCATCATCTTGTCAGTGCCTGTATATCGCCAACAGACTGCCATATTAAGTCATAGAAGCCTAATCATTAAAGCTAGATATCATTACATAGCTCCATTAATTAATTAACCCGGGCAGGTAGAGCAGAGCTGCGATACAGGCCTCAGATTTCTTGTTTTCAATAGCAGCAGTTGGAGCATTTCTTCCTCCTTCTCCTCCCTCCTCCTCCTCTTTGGTCCCATCCCGGGTAGCTTTCAGTCCTCACAGGGATCAGGATGGATACCTCCTGGAGTAATTTCCTCTTTCAGGTAAGTGTTCATTGATGGGAGCTGCCTTTTGTAGTTTGGGGGGGTTTATTTTTGGAGGAGGGGGAACAGGATGGAGGAGGAAAGGGGGGGTTGACATTTCTACATGGGGGTTAAAGAGGGAGGGGGGGAGTAAATAAGATGGGGGAGGTCACAGAGGGGTCAGGAGAGACCTCTCAGACTGGCAGGTTCAGGCTTTTATCACAGTATCTAGATACTTAAGTAAAAGTACAAATACAGTAATAAAAAATACTCCATTACAAGTAAAAATACTGCATGAAAAGTCCTCTTACAGTAAAAGTCCATCAGTATTATGAGCTTGATGTAGTTAAAGTGTTGCAGTAAAAGTAGTGGTTTGGTCCCTCTGACTGATATATTATTATATATGACATCATTAGATTATTAATACTGAAGCATCAGTGTTAGAGCAGCATGTTACTGTTGTAGCTGCTGGAGGTGGAGCTAGTTTACACTACTTTATATACAGTTAGCTAGTTTAGTCCACTGGTTCCCAACCTAGGGGTCTGGCCCCTCCAAAGGGTCAGCAGATAAATCTGAGGGGTCGTGAGATGATTAATGGGAGAGGAAAGAAGAAAAAACAAAGTTCTGTTACAAAGTTCTAGTCCAAGATGTCTGATTTCACATTGATCTTCCAATTACAGACTTGACAGTCGAAGGCTGACATTATGATGGTTAATAACCCAATGACAAACCTTATTGATGAGGACATAGTTGGGACTATAAATTACATTTTATTCTTTATTCTTTGTTCAAACTTGGTGACTGCAGTTTGTCAGAGATCAGCTGTGCTTCTCTGACCTCAGCTCTGAAGTCCAACCCCTCCCATCTGAGAGAGCTGAATCTGAGTGACAACAAGCTGCAGGATTCAGGAGTGAAGCTGCTGTGTGCATGTTACTGTTGTAGTTGCTGGAGGTGGAGCTAGTTTACACTACTTTATATACAGTTAGCTAGTTTAGTCCACTGGTTCCCAACCTAGGGGTCGGGCCCCTCCAAAGGGTCAGCAGATAAATCTGAGGGGTTGTGAGATGATTAATGGGAGAGGAAAGAAGAAAAACAAAGATCTGATACACAAATCTGCTTTCAGTTTTTGGACTTTTTCTCTAATCTTTGATTTTTGCTGAAATATTGGATCATTTGAACATTTATTGAAATGAAAGCATGTGAGAAGTTTAGAGGGAAAAATCACTATTTGGTGGAGCTGTTAACAACTCATAGACATGTGAAATGTGACCCCAACTACACACTGCTTTTTGTAAGATGTCAAAAGACAAAAAGGTTGGAAACCACTGGTTTCATCTTTAACAACGTGTTGTATTTTAAAAGCTTGTTATATTATCCATTGTGTCAGATCTTCATGTGAAAAGTAACTAAAACTGTCAAATAAATGTAGTGGAGTAGAAAGTACAATATTTCCCTCTGAAATGTAGAAAGTAGCATCACATGGAAATACTCAAGTAAAGTAAAAATACCTCTAAACTGGACTTAAATAAATGTATTTAATGTGTTTATATTGCACATCCACAAAACCTCAGTGAGTTTGGAGCTGGAACACAATCAGTTAAAACAAATAATAATAAAATTAATTGGAGCTTTCATTGGTAAATAGAGAAAAAATGTCCATCACTCAGTCAATGTCAAAAACCCAAAGATGTTCAGTTACAATCATATTAAACAGAAAAACAGGAAATCATCACATCATCGTTGACTGATTGACTAATTTAGTTGTGTAAATGTGGAACAACCTGCCAGAAACATGATGTTCTCCTTCAGAGAGTCTTTCTGCTCTGCTGCGTCGTTACTACACACAGCTGATTCAACTCTGTGTGTGTGTGTGTGTGTGTGTGTGTGTGTGTGTGTGTGTGTGTGTGTGTGTGTCGGAGTATTTAACACACATGTTTCTGTTCATCTCTGGCAGACGCCGCCGACTCAGAGCCAACCTGAGACGCCTCTTCAGTCTGAGCTGCTGCCCGAGCTGACCGGCGCCGCTCAGAGCCCCCCGGCGGAGCACATCGTGACGCCGCCGTCCACCGTCGACACCGCCGCCCTGAGCGAGGAGCCGCTGCCTGGTGAGGGAGGGGCTCAAGTCTCACACCATGACACTGTTTAATGATCATGTACCAAAAGTTGAAACCTGACGCTTAGTCACACTGATATAAATATTTATTTATTGTTATTTATTGGATTGAAAGAAAGATGTGAGTTACAATTATACAGTAAACATATATGTGTGTACATATATATATAATTGATAAGGAAAGGCGAGTTTATTTGTATTATATATCACATTTCAACAACAAGGTGCCTTACATCGAGCGTAAAAGTCATTTAAACAGAATATAAAAGCGACACGAGTAAAAAGACATTTAAATACAATTTAATTATGGGAATAAAAAGACGTTAAAAAAGGAATAAGACATAAAACAATAGAATAAATGTTACAGTGCAGTGTAAAATATTAACCCTCAAATTTGGTTTAAAGTTAATATAAGCCAATATTTAACAATAATAGCTGGATATGCTGATCTTAGTCTTGTTTAGTTATTCTTTGATTAGATCAAATTATTTAGTAAAAGTTTTTACTCTTATTATTTTATGGCAGCAAATGTTCAGTAATGTTAATTACGTCTCTTTGAAACATTCGTATCGTGTATTGTGTTTTTATTTTTTATGATAGGAAACTGATAAAATTTTAGTGTCATTATTGTTTCTCTATAATCCCCATAAATACATATACCAGTGATTTTATAATAATAATAATAATAAGTTTATTTAGTATAGCACCTTTCACAGAACTCGAATTCACAAAGTGCTTCACAGGAAGTTAATGAGACCATAAAAACATACACAGTGCTACGAGTCAGAAATAAAATAAAAAACAACTCAAGAAGACATAAAGGCAGATTTAAAAACTCAGCTTATAATAATACAGTATAAATCCCCTTTAAGGTTTAGTGCTGCAGAATATTTAATATAAATAATAATCAATAAATAAAAATCATTCAGTCTTCTTTTCCTCGTTCTTTCTCCTGCAGACGTAAACTTTCCTCTTTCTGTTAATCAACAGGAACTTTTATAAAAACGTGCTGATCGTTATTTTAAATGTCACTGAAATGTCTCTGACGTTGTTTCCCGCCGCTCGCAGTCAAGCCGCTCGCTAAGCCGAGCCGGCCCGCCCACATCTGCGCCACCTGCAACAAGGAGTTCAAGAACAGCTACAACCTGCGGCGCCACCAGTCGGTGCACACGGGCATCAAGATGAAGGACCGCGCCGCCCGCGAGAAGGAGGACGGCGCGAAGGGAGGAGGGCGCGTGGAGAAGCAGACCGTCCCGCTCTCCCTCCTCCACCTCACTCTTCCTCCCCCGCAGCCTCCTCCTCCTCCTCCTCCTCCCCCCGCCGCCGCCGCCGCTGCCCAGACCGCCCCGGACGCCCTCCCCCAGCCCGGTCAGCAGCACGTCAACCAGGAGAGCCAGTCGGTGTCTGTGTCCATCGCCCCGGCGACCGTGACCTTGGCTGCGCCGCCTCAACCCATCCCGGCAGCCGTCGTCGTCGTGGGCTCCATGGAGCAGGTGGGTCCGCTGGAGGAGAGCCGGCCAGGTGTTTGTTTGTTATTTACGTCTGAGGACAGAATCTGAACGTAAAGTCCTCAGAAACAGCAGCAGGCTCCCAAATGTTCAAATAACCTCACGTCATTTTGGCCGCGGAGACAAAATGAATTCTGAAAAACAGATGAAGCAGGAGTCCGTTTCAGAAAGCAGGTTTGAGTTTGTTAACCCTGAAATGAGGGAAACTCAGAGGGAGGTAACTCCAACCAGAGAAGGAGGGGTAACTCTAGCCTGTTTCACAAAGAGAGAGGTAACTTAAACTCTCGGTCAGTTACCGTAGCAACAGACTAACCTGGTCGGGAGCAGGTTTTTCTCAATGAACCTGGAGTTCCTCTCTGGCTCCGCCCTCTTTCAGAGACACACACACTCCTTTTGATTTCCTCATTCATTCAGATACAAACCACCAAACACATTATTACTGATCAGACTGAGAGTTTACAGTCACGTCTCTGTGTTTTTAATCTATGTCATCTTCAGCTGCTGCTTCCTGTGTTTTGTCCGTCAGATTAAAGCTGAACAAATATATTTAAAATGTAATGTAGCTGCATCCTGATACACAGAAAGGAAACGTTAGTCTGCTAAATGATGCATTAAAGGACACTCAGTAAAACTTTATTGTGTTAACTTTTCCCGCTTTGACTCAGGCTCTTTTTTTTTTTAAAAGATCAAAGAAACATGCATTCACATCTCTACGTCCACTGGATTAAAATGGAGGCTCTGCCTTTTATTTACCAGTTGCCATGGTGACTCGTTGTATGGGAGCTCCATTGATAACGGCTTGTTTTATTCATCACGTACGAGCCGAACTCAGAGTTGACTGAACCGACTCTGATCGGCTGCTCAGAGTTCAGGTTCAGGCTCAGAGTTTGCTGAACCCGGACTCTGGGCTGTAAGTAAACAAGCGTGTCACATGACCAGCGTGTTTCACTTTCTGAGCACTTAAATCAATAAAAATCAATCAGTTGGGAGTCACAGTGACTGTTTAAAGCTCAACTGATGTATTTAATGTAAAATGCAGATGTTACACTAATGAATCAGTTTAGTGAGTCTAAAAGCACAAAAACAGGATCAAAAAAACAAATCAATCAGTTTCTATTTATTTTGTTTCAGTTGTTCAATACAAGTGATTTGGGGAAAATTATCCAACGTGCACCGTCTGTGCTGTTAAAATAAAGATTAAAGTCAACCAAAGAAAGTCTTGGACTACTGAAATCGTAGAAAATCTTCAACTAATTCACATATCTCTGTTCATCAGAAGCGTTTCTGTCGGCTTCTATTTGATAATCAATAAGTGCTCTGGTTATATTTCAAGCAAAAACCAAACTGAAGCTTCTCAAAAGCTGAATATATTTGGGTTTTAGATGTTTGATGTTCGGATAAAACAAGAATTTGAATAAATCTCTTGTGACTTTACAGACTTTTTCACTACATGATCATGTGTTTCTTCATCTTAGATTTTCAAAGTTTCACATTATCTCTTACTGAGGCAGCACATTTCAAAGCCAAAATCCCACTTTTACAGTAAAATGTCTGCAGAGATGCGAGGATTAGATGATTGATCGAGTCGTCAGCAGCTTTTCTATCAGCTTCTTTTTAATAATCAATAATAAGCACTCTGGTTATTTTTCAATCAACTGAATCCGATTCCAGTTTCCCAAATGTGAGGATTTGAAATGTTTACTACATAAAATCTGAAAATATTTTGGTTTTGGATGTTTGATGATGGATAAAAGAAGAATTTGAATAAATGTAGGAAATTATAACATTATAGCTTTTTTCACTATTTTCTTACATGTTTTATAGACAAATTTAAAAACGATGGATCAAGAAAATAATCAGCAGATTAATCTGATCGTGTGTTTGTTCGTGTTTCCACAGTGATTAACATCTCTATGACGTGTTTTTCTATTTCTGTTGTCAGACAACGGAAGTGTTTAATACTGATTTTAATATTAAAACGTCCATTTTTTACATTTCTTTCACACATAATTTACCTGCTGAACAGTTACAGAGTATTTTAAGATTCATTCTCTCTGCAGACCATTTTATAAAAGTTCAGTTTTTGGAAGAGCTTTTTAAAACTTTAAAACGCTTTCACATGTTTTTACGTCAGAAGAGGAAGGAAGGAAGCGTCTTGGTTGCTGTTTTAACCTTTTATCTGAGCTGACAGACACATAACTTCTCTGCTTCTCCGCTCCGCAGAACCCTAATCCCAATCCTAATCCCAACGCCAACCAGGTGAGGAAGAACCACGCCTGCGAGGCCTGCGGGAAGGCCTTCAGAGACGTCTACCACCTCAACCGCCACCGGCTGTCGCACTCGGACGAGAAGCCCTACTCCTGCCCCATCTGCCAGCAGCGCTTCAAGAGGAAAGACCGGATGAGCTACCACGTCCGCTCGCACCAGGGCGGTGTGGAGAAACCTTACGTCTGTCCGCACTGTGCCAAGGCTTTCTCCCGGTACGAACCAGAATGTCGGACATGTGTCTGCTGTTTCTGAGCCGCTTCAGTGATCATATTACCGTATTTCCTGTAATAGAGGCCTTCATTTACCTTTCCCCTGCAGAAGGTAGCAGGCCTGTTATTATATTATTATTATAATTCCTTCTGTTTGATAAGTATATTTGCTTATATTATAGTACAAAGCCTCCTTGTTTGATCTGTTAAATGTTTGTTACGGTATTATCGGTGCTACCCTGTTACCTTGGTTACTGATGCTCATGTAGTGTCGCTGCGTTCACAGCAAATCAAGCGGTGTGGCGTTTCACTGCGGTTACGTTCTAGAGCAGAAATAAACACGCTCACACCCCCCCCGCACACCTGCAGCTGAACACACATCATGTGGCAGCAGGAGTTTATCCGTCCTTTATTTTTACGTGTCAGTGCCGGCCGGCTGATGTCAGAGACCCGGCTTTCATTATAACTTCTACCCACCAGGAGGCGGCGCCAAAGTCAGAAAAATGTTCAAATCCTACAAATTTATGAAAAAACTAGAGATGATGTGTTTTTATTTTGTAACAACTGATTTTGGTTTCGCTGTTTTTTTCAGACCGGATCACCTCAACAGTCACGTCCGACAGGTTCACTCTACAGAGAGACCCTTCAAGTGCACGGTAACGTCTCCACCCGTCTGCGTAGCGTGAGGATCATAAAGATCATCAAACACTGGATCATACTGATGAACTGTCATATCTGTCCAAATAAACTTGGAAACATCAAAATTAACAAACAAAAGCGTCTGTCAGGCAAATAAAAGTGAATATTAGTCATTTTTTTGTTTAGAAAAAGCTCCTGGGATCTTTAAGCTTAGTTCTTCTTCAGTTTATTGTCATAAAGGACGTTTGATTCAAGATCATTTGGGAATATTGTCATTAAAAATGATCGCTGGCTGATAATTTCCTTTGTCAGTAAATTGATTAATCTTTGCAGCTATAAATATCTTGATATAATATTTCCTCCTAGTTGTAATATTTGTCTCCATGTGCGTGGTCATGTGACCTCATGTTTCTCTGTTTGTTTCTTCCACAGACGTGCACGTCTGCGTTCGCCACGCGGGATCGTCTCCGCGCTCATCTGATCCGTCACGAGGAGAAAGTGCCGTGTCACATCTGCGGGAAGCTGCTGTCCGCCGCTTACATCACCGACCACATGAGGGTCCACAACCAGTCGCAGCACCACGCCTGCCACCTCTGCAACCGCAGTAAGTCACGCCGACCGCGCCGGGAATAAACACGTCATGCTGTCAACGGTATTAAAAACACGTCAGTGAGCCGCATCGCTGCGCTGGGTTCCTTCATCACTCACTAGAGAAGCAAATGTGGATTCATCCGCCCCTGAAAATAGTCCCCAAAAATGCCTCATTTCCTCCTGTTTGTTTGTTAAAAAGCTGCAGTGAGCAGCTGTTTTAGGAAAATACTGACACTTTCTTAAACATGAAACTATTAGATTGTATTTATCAGCTGCTTTTAATGATCTACAGTAAGAAACTAGTGAGTTAATACATAAATATTTGCTTTTTAATCAAATAACGATCCTCAAAAACCACCGAGACGCGTAAACTGATCGTCTTTTGAAAAGTAAAGCATGAGTTTTAAAATCCAGTTCATGACCTGCAGTGTTTACATCAGTGAACTCCTGACCGTCTGTAAGGTGTCTTAAAGACGGTCAGGAGATTAATGGGTTCATGTTAAGGTCAAAGTTCGTATTCGTTCTGCTGACATTGTTTCTGCTTGTAAACCTTCCCTCCAGACTCATTTTTATAGACTCGTCTTCTCTGACAGCTGACAGCTAGTCATATGTGTTTACATTCATGCTGTCTATGTAAAGTACTATACAAATAAAATCATTATTATTATTATTATTATTATTATTGAATATTTTGAGTGCAAAGTCTCGGCTGTTTGAGCAGATCAATCAGTGTATCTGCAGGTCTTGAAATGTTTTTAAAAAATCATTGAATTATCTAAAAAAAAAGTATTTATAGGGTTTAAAAAGTCTTAAATTTCCTTTCCTGAGGTGTTAAATATCGTCTCCTTCCTGCTGTAACATCAGTTGAGAGGTTTTCTTTTATGTGTTGGCAGCTGTCAGGAGACTTTTACATCTATAAACTGCAGCGAGACGGTGTGACGGTGGATTTTGCTGCAGGCAGAGTTTCAGTCAGCAGCATCAGACCTGCAGCAAACGCTGTCACTTCCATTCATTCACTGATTTGTGACGGGTTGATCCGTCCGTCAGGTTTCTACCACATATCTGGTTCCAGGTCATGTTAATTATAGGAGTTGTTGTTATATACAGCTGGGAAATACTGATAAAATGTGATGTAAATGTCAATAAGTTCATGTACTCGTTGACCTCCTGACTGGATTTCTGTCATTCTTTGACCCTGAAAATTGATTTAAATAGTAGAGCTGCGACAATTAGTTAATTAATCAATTAGTTGATTGACAGGAAATTGATCTTTTAGGTCATTTTCAAGCAGAAACGCAAAATATTTAAAGCTCTAATCTGTAATAATTCCTCATTAAAATGTGTAAAAACAACTAGACCAGACAGAAGCTTCTCTCCTGAGATCGTCAGGTTGTTGTCACTCAGGTCTAGACCTATGTTCTATATGTTGTTGAGTTGTGTTCTTACATTAATGTTCAAACCCAGAGAAATCTGTCATTTTAATCAAAGTAACGGACCGTTTCATTTGGTGGCCTGTCAATGGCGTCATACCTCCTCTACCAAAGAGTATAGTGCACAAGATGCATGCGTCGGCGCCGTGTTTGTCCGCTACAATGGCGTCTAGCAAAGAGTAACTTACACACATACAAGATAATACATGGGCTTTGTTGTGCTTGTTCCACACAAACTGTTAGAAATGGACTTTTATTCAGTTTGAAGCCACATTTTCATGATAAATTTAGCTGGTTTTTAACTTGATCTTTTAGCCGCAAGAAGGATTTTAGTCATTGGACGTCTGGATCTGAAGTTATCAGAGAAATAAACTGGGCAAACGTTAGCAGCAGCTCGGCTAACAGCCCCTCCAGGAAGTCTGCTGCTCGCCCAACATGGTGGAGAAACACTGATTTTTTAGCTGAAGCTGCTTTATTCAGTGAATTGAAGAAGGACGTTGCGCTTCAACAATTCTCGGTGGAGAGCTAAACCCAAAATCCAGCAGACTTGTTCCAACAATGTAGAAAAACAGGGTAGCACATCTCAATTTTCCAGTCAAGGAGGACAAAATATGAACATTTCACTTGTTTATTTGGCTCACATCACATTAGAAAAACGCTTCCATGTTGGGCACAGAGCCTTTTTTCAGAGTGTTTTAAGTATAAAGGTTCAGTTCACTCATATATACAAGGGAGGAGTTAGTACTCAGCTGGAGGTTGGACCCAACCATTTGGGAACCAATCAGCCTTCTCATCCCATGGTTCTAGACACAGGGACCAATCTCAAGTCTACAATGAAATCTGCTTTAATTAGTATTTGAATGATTTTAATCAGCGGGTCCGTTTGTTCTGGAGAGGAGGAGACCTCTGCGGGTAAAAACATCCTGAACCATCAACACTGGAGTAATCCTATCCCACTGAAGCTGCTTATGATTATATGTGATTATCTACACAGTACACACAGTAGATAACGACGTCATCACCTTGATAAAAGTATTAAATTAAATTAAAAGTCTTTAACTGAACTTGAAGGCTGCAGAGAGTTATTGATCCAGCACCTTGTGGTTTTCTGAAGAACTGCAAGTTTTACTTCTTAATCGCCTCCATGTCATGTGATCATAGCCGTTTGCGTTTTGTTTTGTCCTCCAGGCTTCACCACCCTCACCTACCTGCGCGTCCACGCCCAGAAGCACCACGGCCAGGAGTGGAAGGAGAGCGGCGGGGCTCGGGGGGGCTTCGGCGGGACGGGCGCCGGAGGGGTGCTGCTCTGCCAGCTGTGCGGCGTGCAGTGCAAGACGGCCACGCAGCTCCAGGGTCACATGGGCACCCACGCCAACCAGGGCGACCCCAGCCCCGACCCGACGAGCGCGGGCCCCGTGGGGACCACCAGCGTGGCCGTCACCGTGTCCAGCGCCAGCACAGTGGGACTGTTGGTTACTGACTGCTCCAGTATCGCCCCCCAGCCCCACAGCTAGCACGCTGCGAGGGCGAGGGAGGAGCCGGGGGGGGGGGCGGGAAAGGGCGGGACGGGTGGGGCTGGATGCGGTGGCGAGGGAGGGAGGGAGGGAGGGTAGGGGGGAGGAGTCGGGTTATCAGGAGCAAAGGCGAAAGAGGACACGAGGAGGAGAGGACTGAAAGACAGCAGCCGGACCAGGTGTGTGAACCGGTTTGTGTCTTTTAAATAGTTAAACATCATGAAATCATTAAACTCATTTCCACCTTTTTCATTTTATTGTAAGTTTTATAATCAATAAGTTTATTTGTAGAGCAGCTTTCATGCATTCAGAGTACTTTACAGTAAAACAAATGTAATAAATGAAATGAAAATGTAATAAAACATTTAAAATAAACTAAAATAAATGGATAAAAGGCAAATAACAAGGGAGTAAAACATTTTAAAACGTGAATACAATCAAATAAATGTTTGAATAAAATAAATAATGGCCATAAACATCCTAATAAAGACTAAAAAGGTGTTAAGTTTACAGATTTCAACACTTTGAGCTGCTCTCAGTCAGACTGTTTACATCCATAAAAGTTCAACTCTGTTATTTCAGATTTTTAAAAAAACTCAAAGACAGGTACAGACAAACACATGCATAGTGTATATATATATATATATATATATATATATATAATTAGTATTGATCAATCTTCATGTTGTGTTAATGTTCGTTTTATTGTTATTTAATTGTGTTTTGTTGCTTTGGCAACGTTGTTCTTGAAACCAATAAAGTTCATTGAATTGAGTAAATGTACAAAGAGGTAACTCTAACGGTACTGTGTTAATAAAGACTTGAAATAATAGTCTGAATTTATCTTGAACTTCTCAACCTATTTCTGTAATATTAACAGCTTCTCTACTGTGCATATATGTGTGTGTTAAACATCGCAGTCCTGCAGGGTTTTCTCTCTCAAAACTCATTTCAGTCACACGTTCGCTCATAAAATTGTTAAAAAAAAAACGTCAGGCTTTAAAATAACAGTAAAGATTATTTAAACTGCGTTTCCACTGCAGGAACTTTCCTCAGCGACTAAGAACCTTCTGTGTTTCCACTGGAGGTACCAGAGTCTATATTATTATTATTAGTATATGTTATTATATTCTTTTATCCGATAAACGGGACGACGCCTGCCGGGGACGTACGGCTCCTCCCAGTGATGGCGGGAAGCGGGACAGTGATTCATAAGCGATAAAAAGCAGCCGGCAGTCGTTTGTTTCCAGTGAACGCCAGCAGCGAAGGGCTTCAGACGTCTCGGCAGCAGCGACGGCTGAAGTTGAGCTTAAGTTCAACTTTATACAAATTAGCAGCGACGCCACTGACGACCCGATCGATTGCCGATCCGGATTTGATTTTCATCCCGCAGCCACATCTGTATTTAAGTTCCTACTTAACATCTGCTCCCTTCCGTATCAATCAATCAATTAAGTTTTATTTATATGGGGCGGCTGTGGCTCAGGAGGTAGAGCGGGTCGTTCTCCAATCGGAAGATTGGCAGCTCTATTCCCAGATCTTCTGGTCCGCATGTCGATGTGTCCTTGGGCAAGATACTTAACCCCAAATTGCTTCTGATAGCTGAACCATCAGTGTGTGGATGTGTGTGAATGGTTAGTTTCCTCTGATGGGCAGGTTGGGATAGCGCCTGTACCCATTCAGTGTATGAATGTGTGAATGGGTGAATGTGATTTGTAGTGTAAAAGCACTTTGAGTGGTCAGAAGACTAGAGAGGTCATTTAAATAGCGCCAAATCACAACAAAAGTCATCTCAGGACACGTTTCACATGGAGCAGGTTGAAACCGTGTTTAACTTAGAACAGTCCCCTTCATGAGCAGCACTTGGCGACAGCAGAAAAGGAAAAAACTCGCCTTTAACGGGAAGAAACCTCAAACAGAACCGAAACGTAAAGCTAAGCTAACGTAAAGCTAAGCTAACGTAAAGTGGCTTTTGTTATTTTTTTAAATGACATATAGATTAGGGAAAGTTTTCTTACTAAATAACACGGAAACACAAAACATTGTTTATTTGTCGGATGTTTCTACAACAAACTCGTTATCGGCTTCAACCAAACATGATGTTGGCGGTGCAGGTTGAATGACGACTGGCGCCGAGCAACCAGAGCGCCGATACTGCTCATGAAACTTCTGGCGCGAAGGTGTGAAGTTAGGCGTGATGCCGCCAACACTCACCTTCACCCTGTCATCATGCTGCTGGAGTCTTACTGGCTATTTGTAAGCCTTAAAATCAATTTGTTTATATATTTATCTCTGTGTTTTAAATTATTTACAGTAATTATTAATCACCTTGCACATCTGGACTTCACTGCTGTGTTTTTACTCTTTTATTCTTGTGTGTTTTGTTTTTGTCGTTTAAACTACTGGATTCTTAAATGTCCCCTCTGGATCAATAAAGTTTCTATCAATCTTTCCAAAAGTACAGAAACTTTAAGGGTGGCGGGTTTGGTGGGTCGAACACGGACGCCGCAGCGACCAGCATTTCTCTTTGTTTTATTTTAACATTTTCTATTTTTTAATGTTAAGAGTAAAGCTTCATTGTTGGCTTCCTGAGTTGTCGCAAAAAATAGAGCGAGACAAAAAGGGAGCGACAGACTGTGGTCGAGAGAGCTAGAGAGGGAGCAGCGGTAGGGAAAACAAAGCTGATGAATGAGAGAAATAAAAGTTAATTTTCTGATTGCTTCCCGAGTCGTCGTAAAAAAAATTGAAGGAGACAAAAAGGGTTAGATGGCAAGAAAGAGAGACATTTAAACACTCCTTGTTCTCCCAGAAAATGCAAAAATGAAATGTTATGAAGGGAAACGTAGAGAAAATCCCCACTTTTAAAGCTCCAGTATCAGTCTGAAGAAACTTTAACTGTCTGCATGATGTTTAATCAGTTTAACATTTACATGAACTGCTTTTGTTTTTTTGGATTTCACAGATTGTTTCTCAACAAACTCGCCGACAGTGGAAACAGACGGACGGAGAGAGAATCTGCCGTGGAAATCATTCTTTCCTCCTCATCGCCACTGCCGCTCGTCGCTTCATGAGGACGACGGTGGCGGCGGCGGCGGCGTCCCTTTCAGACCTTTGTTTTACTCTGTGACGCCCGGCTCCGCCAGCAGAGTTAAAGGATGAGTTCACAATCCTCAAGGGTCTTAAACCAACAGTCAGGAGCCCAAATGAACATTAAAATCATTCCTCCTGTTCATACTGACCATAATGAACTTACAATGGAAAAAAGTGGAAAAAACCTGATGATCAGAGTGTTTAGTTTCTTCAGTAGAGCTTCATGGAGGCAGCTGGACCAGGTCTTCCTCACTGTCTAGGAGACACTTGCTCCTGAAAATAAACACAAGTTCAAACAAGAATCTCTTTGAATCCTATAAAATACCTACAAAAAAACTCTGAAACCTTAAAAAACACATTATTGTAACCTCGAGATTACAAACCATCTGAAGGGTTTGACGATAAATCCAATTACTGACGAGTCTGAGGTGTTATTAAGGTTAACAGGTTTATATTAGGACTGAACTAGACTAGAATATATTCTATTGGCTTTATGATTGTAAACAACAAACAGCTTTCACATTAATCTTGAACTGAAGATTTAAATTAAGCGATTTATTTACATTTACCATCAAACCCTTAAACAGTGGAGATCTTATAATATCCAGTATGAACAGGAGGAATGATCACAGCGAGGAAAAAAAACCTCTTTCATTGCTCATATGGACACCTGACTGCTGGTTTAACACACTGGGAACTGGTCCTTTAAACTGTCAGCAACACTGAGACACAAACTGTCCGTGTTACGTTCTGTACATGCAGAAGAGTCAAAGCCAACGACGGAGGAAGAGACAAAGAGGAAACCTCGGCTCGTTTAATTAATAGGGAGGGGGGGAATTAATGTGTATTTTTATTCATATGGCTTAGCAGTTAGCTATTTCTATTTGCCATCATCTCATTGTTTTCATTTTCATCTGATTTTCACAGCCGATTATTGAATTTGTAAAGCCGTTGTTGTTTTCAGATCGTTTATTTTCCATGATATCAGTGTTTTGTTTATGAAGAAAAGGAAAACTGACCTGAAAGACCTCATGTACGCTGACCTGCGATAACACAGCTTATCTGAGTTTGTCTCCCCCGTAATTTATTAAAAAGAACAAGTCCTCCAGTTTGCCTTTGTCAGTCAGATCCTTCAGAGCAGTAAAACCTCCTCGTAGGATGCGGGAACAGTTCCAGACGGGCCATCATGTATATACAGTTTTATAAAGCTGATAAAGGCTAACTATTAATTGTTTGTGTATATTCCCACCCCATGAACATTGAATGTGCATAACTTCTCTGCTTCGTAATGATCTTTGTTCTTACTCTGGATGCTGAATTTGTAATTCTTGAAAAGGTTTAATTGCCAATGTAATTTGTAGCTACCTTGGTGACACATTTTCTGTGGCTGTGCATATTGATTGTACTTGATGCATAGTGCATAGCGCCTCGTTACTACTGTATTAAAAGGCAGTAAAATGCATGTCTGGATTCAAGTTGAAATGATCTTCATGGGTGTTTGAATGGTTGCTGATTGTCTGCAGTGGAAGAAACATTCAGATCCTTTAAAGCAGTAAAAGCACTAATACAGAAATATAAAAATACTCCATTACAAGTAAAAGTACATAAGTATTATGATCTTGATGTAGTTAAAGTATTGCAGTAAAAGAAGTGGTTTGGTCCCTCTGACTGATATGTTATTACATATGACATCATTAGATTGTTAATACTGAAGCATCAGTGTTAGAGCAGCAAGTTTCAACTAGTTTCTAGTTTTGATCCACAAAAACATAATGACAAAGTCACAAAAGCTCATTGATGAAGACATAGTTTGACTATAAATTACATTTTATATGCATAATTTATTCTTTATTCACATTTGATGACTGCAGAGATCAGCTGTGCTTCTCTGGCCTCAGCTCTGAAGTCCAACCCCTCCCATCTGAGAGAGCTGGATCTGAGTGGAAACAAGCTGCAGGATTCAGGAGTGAAGCTGCTGTGTGCATGTTACTGTTGTAGCTGCTGGAGGTGGAGCTAGTTTACACTACTTTATATACAGTTAGCTAGTTTAGTCCACTGGTTCCCAACCTAGGAGTCTGGCCCCTCCAAAGGGTCAGCAGATAAATCTGAGGGGTCGTGAGGTGATTAATGGGAGAGGAAAGAAGAAAAAACAAAGTTCTGATACACAAATCTGTTTTCAGTTTTTGGACTTTTTCTCTAATCTTTGATTTTTGCTGAAATGTGATGTTTCTGAAGGTCTTATCAGTCTGCAGCAGCTGCTCCTCTGAATCCTGCAGGTTGTTGTTATTCAAGATCAACCTGCTGAGATCTACCTTCTACTCACTGTTACTGTTTACAAGAGGAAAAAAGAAGAAACAAAGTTCTGAAATCTTTGATTTTTGCTGAAATATTGGATCATTTGAACATTTATTGAAATTGAAATGTAGAAAGTAGCATCACATGGAAATACTCCAGTAAAGTACAAGAACCTCAAAAATACAGTAACGTTACTTGAGTAAATGTACTTAGTTACTATCTACCACTGAATATCACGTTCCTGGCTCATTCAAAGTACAAATACCTCTAAGCTATACTTGAGTGCAGTACTTAGTTACTTGCTGGTTTATCTGAAGTTACAGTTATGGTTGTTTACAGCTTCACCCTCCCCCACCGGCTCCACCAGCTCCTCCTACTCGGTGAGCTAGCCAGCTAGCTGTAGCTGCCGCTGTGAAGACGACAAGGAACCGGTTGGTTGTTTTAACGTCAACACCTGAACGTTAAGACTCTGCTGGATGAGACTTAACCTCAGAAAACACGAGAAACTGTCTCCACGGGACGCTTCTACGCTACGAGATCACGACGCAATGGCCAGCTAGCGAGCAGGCAGAAGCTAGCTGAGGCTAGCTCCAGGAGCTCCGGCGAACCGCATCTGTAACTCGGCTTTTTCGCCCCTTTTCAAGACGCGTTTTCGAGCCATGCCATCTTTGCTTTAACCGAGCTTGGTTTGTAAGTAGTTTAAATTAAGTTATAAGGGGGGTGTTTGCTTTTCTAAAAATATGTAGGTCACTGTATCCGGCCGGTGATGGTTATGTGGGTCAGACATCAGCTGGTTAGCACCATAGCTAGCTTGTTAGCACGATAGCTAGCTGGTTAGCACGGCAGCAAACGGGAAGACAATAACGCTGATGCACATGTTTATGCTGATGAGGTTCATTCTGCAGCTTGTGTGGTTAAACATTTGCTTTTTAAACATTTTTTTAAAACGATGTTTAAACCGACTGTGTACAGCTAGCCGGATACTGCTAGCGAAGTTCGCTTCACTAACCAGCTAAGCGCAGCCTGCTACAAACAAAGGTAACTTAGCTCGCTGATTGTTTCATAAAAATCTCACTAAATAGTGGAAAATATGGTGATCCCGTGATCATTTTCCCACAGATAATGTCTTATTTCGTTCGACCTGAAGTCTTAAACCTAAATATATCAATTCTCTGTCATGTATGACGAGGAAAAGCATCAAAGCATCACATTTGAGGAGCTCATAAATGCCTCAAACAATTAGACCATTATCAAAAATAGTTGCAGATTAATTGTCTGTTGATCCATTAACCGCTGCTGCTCTACTTTCCACTGCACATGTTAAAGCAGAGGCAGTGATATAAATGTGGTTTGGTGATGAAAGTGTGTGTTTTATCTGTTGCGACACATGCAGGAGCTGCTGCTGGTGGTTTAATCTGCTTTAACCGAGCAGCTTCAGGCTCGCACCGTGTTTACATCTCGGCTGAATAATAACCCCAGCCTCGGCCTTTTGCCTTTTTTTTCTTTTTTCCTTCCTTCATCTCTCTTTTTTTGGGGGGCTTGTTTACATCACACATCGATGCTCAGCAGAGTCTCTCCTGTTTGCACGCACAGGAAACTAGCGGGTCATGCTGAGAGAGGAGCGGCGTTTCCTCCGCGCCTAGCCGGGCAGCAGCAGCTTGGTGCGGCCCACACGAAGTGGCCTGTATCGGGGTTTGGTGATCGGAGGATGGCATTTCACGGCGCAGGCCGGCAGACGGTGTGTGGCGACTTGTTTCCGGGCTCCGAGTTGGGCCACAAGTATTTCTGTGTCAACTCCTCCTGCGGTGCCCCCTCCACGGGCCTCAGCGCCACACCGTGCCTGACCGGACCCACCGCCCCGGCAGGGACGCCCCGACACCCGACAGCTCTCGGAGGGAGCACCGGCGGCGGAGCTGCGGTGCCTCAGCCTTACAGCAACCCGGCCAGCGAGGTGCCCAGCCCTGCAGAGATGGAGCCGGACCGCCCCATCGGTTATGGCGCATTTGGTGTTGTCTGGTAAGAAAAGATCACTAATGAAAGGGTGCTTACAGATTATATAAATATATGTGTGTTTATTTTAGTTTAAAATGTGCACTGTAGTTAATTCTGTTTGATCAGGCTGTGTATATGTAATTACCACTTAATATGTGTGCAGACAGGTGACAAATTAAAGGAAAAACCTGGATAAATGAGTGAAGAAAGCAACAACATCTGTAGCATTTATAATAAAAATACTGATCCAGTTGCTCCAGTTGTGTCATGATGGCAAGAAACTATCTAAGTGCCTCTGAGAGAGAGAGAGAGAGAGAGAGAGAGGGGTCATTGTTGGGGCATGAATGGCAGCTCACTAGTGACGTCTGCGTTCAGATCAGGACGTTTGATGCTCGTGATGTTAGTGCGTTCTGTGAGGAAAGCACTCTCCTTCAGGTGACTCGTGTGTATAAACGTGAACGTACATCTGGGAGTTCAGTGATGTAAAAACACACACAGGTCTGTGGAGAGGTGGAGGGAAGAAGAGATTCGGTCAGATGAGTCACCGCGTTCTCAATAAGTGGGCGACTGCGTGCGTGGCGAACATCCAGAGAGCCGGTCCGGGTCAGAGTGTTTGACCCCTCCAGAGAGCGAGGGGGGGGGGGGTCTGCAGGCTCTGTGGTGCTTCAGGAGGTCCAGTCGTTCCCCGTTTCAGAGGGAAGAACCGCTGCTAATCAATAGAAAGTTTCACCTGTGTGTAGGTTGTTGTGTTTCGTGTGTTTACAGCCACAAAGAGTCAAAATTCCTCGTGTGTGTCGAACATATTTGCTTCTATTTCAGGAATATCTGATATTTTCTCTCCTTCACAAGCAGCCAAACGTTTGTCCTTTTTTTTTTTTTTATTCCTGTAGAGACTTTAAACCGTCACAGATCACGTCTCTGCTCGCGCTTAAAGGATTGTTGTTGTTTTTTTTTTTCTTGCAGTAATGATTCCTCCGTTAGAAGATCCCTCTCTGAGCCGCGGAGGAAGAACAGAAACAAAAAGACGTTTTAGACTCCCCACTGTTCGTTAAAGACGCTTAAAAACATGTGAACTTGTCCGCGCTCAATCATTATTTTCTTTATCGTTTACCCTGCAGGTCGTTTTATAAAATATCAGAAAATAGTGGAAGATGTGGCTCCAGCAGCAGCAGCAGTAACAAACACAAAGACAATCAGTTTACTAGCATGTATGATGAGGAAAAACATCAAATTATCACATCTGAGAAGCTAAAAACAGCTTTTTTTTTCTTTTTAAATGACTTAAACAAGCCTTCAATCGTCTCAGCTCTGCTTTACCGCACATATAAAACAGTTACAGCAACAAAAGTGAAGCTTTGCTCTCAGTTCGCTGCTTTCAGGAATGATTACTGGTAACGTTATTAATGCATAAGTTGTTCTAAACGGGCTAAAACTGTGATTGTCTTTTTTTTTTGCAGGTCGGTCACGGATCCGCGTGACGGCCGGAAGGTGGCTTTGAAGAAGATGCCTAATGTCTTCCAGAACCTGGTCTCCTGTAAGAGGGTCTTCAGAGAGCTGAGGATGCTGTGCTTCTTCAAACATGACAACGTAATGAGCAGATAGACGCAGGAGGGAGGGGGGGAGAGGGGGGAGGAGGGGCGGATGCTGGATCAAAACAGGACCGAGGACTAATTCTCTTCTGTTTCTTGTGTTTTTTTTTTTATTTTTCATGCAGGTTTTGTCGGCTCTGGACATTTTACAGCCTCCACAGATCGATTGCTTCGAGGAAATGTATCCTTGTTCCTTTTTTTTTTTATTAAGGAAAACGTTTAATAATAATAATAATATTCTCTCTCTCTCTCTTTTATTATGATTATCTGCTGGTTTCCAGCGGTGTACCTCCACACTTATCGCCTCCTGTCCTAGTTTCTCTTCATTAATTGTCCCTGTTATGTCCTCCTTTTATTCCCTTAATATAGCCGCTGCTCTCTGTTTCTAAATTCGGCTCATCACTGCAGATGTGCGACCGGCCGCTGCTGAACATTCACTGACGTTATGGCCGTTTAATGTTGTTTTAATAACACTTGTTGTTAAGCAACTGTGTCCTTTTTTTTATTATATTTCAACAACTTTAAAAAACAAACCAGGACCTGAGCTGCAGCGTGTTGATGTAGGCGGAGGTCAGTGTGTGTGTGTGTGTGTGTGTGTGTGTGTGTGTGTGTGTGTGTGTGTGTGTGTGTGTGAGCTTTTTATTTTCCTTGACAAACCTCCCCGCAGCTACGTGATAACAGAACTGATGCAGAGCGACCTCCACAAAGTGATCGTGTCTCCTCAGCCTCTCACCACCGACCACATCAAGGTCTTCCTCTATCAGATCCTCCGAGGTGAGCCGCCGCCGCCGCCGCCAACACTGCCGCCGCCGCAGAGCCGGAAAAAAAACAAACATGTTTCTGTTTCTGTCGGGATGAAAACTGCATATGTAGATATTAAAATATAGTTTTATTACAAGACTTCACCTCATGATGCAGCGCTGTTTGCTCGATGCATCGATCTGAAGCTGAAACAATAATAATAATATATCAGTTGTGCTCCAGTCTGATGTTTCTGGACACCGTTGTGATTAAATTATTAAAGTTTAGGTTTACGTCACGGCTGCAGGAGCTGATGGCGGCCGCTCTAGTCAGCGTATCTGGTTCCACCGGGCGCCGCGGCGTGTTTCAGAGGCGCCTCTCCGCTCCGCTCTGCTGCACTAACGATAAGCGCCTCGTCTTTTTAAAAAACATTTTTTACGACAGAGCACAGAGCAGATCTGGCGGGACAGGAAGTCGGACACAGAAACAGCATCTTGCATCCGGTTAATTTTCAAAATAAAACACCTCCTGCAGACTCCTATAATCGTCCTATATATATCAACAATTAAAACAGACGAATAAAGAAACCATTTAACTACGTCGCCTCATTAACCTCAGCAGAAGCACCGCTAACATAATCAGGCAGTTTAGCTGCTCTGCTACTGCAGTAATTACGGTAGCCTTAAAGCACTCTATCAGCTTTGACTAGGCTGCTGTAATTACTGTAGTAGGAGTGCAACTGTTGGGCCATTACACAGAATAAGCAGCAGCTCTTCATCATCAGCATCACTGTCATTCCCGTTTGTCAGTCATCTAAAACCTTTTTTTAATTTGAAGCAGAAAAGCAGGAAACATCTGGTCTGCATCGGCCAATCAGAACAGAGCGTGCTCATCGGGAGGCGGGCCTTAAAGAGACAGGAGCTGAAACGGAGCGGCTGCATAAAAAGGGCCAGAATAAGATAAACGAGATAAACTTTGAATCATGCAGAGCTGCTAGTGGAGCCTTAAAAACACTGAAAAAGGAGCGTAACGGCTCCTCTTTAAAGAAATATATCTGTTAAACGCTTCGGACGGCGACAGACGGCAGCAGCGTTATGTCATTTATTATATAAGTAACTTTATATTTTCCTATAATGCACTCTTGTTTTCTGAGTCTGTGTGGTTAAAATGTTTGTATCACAGAAAAATCTCCTCTTTATCTCATAAATTCTTAATGAATAATCGACTCGTTGATCGTCAGCGAGGTTGCAGTCGATTCGGGGAAATGGCTTTAAATCTGCGTCCATTACTGCAGCAGCTTCCTGTTTGAGGTGAATGTTTTATGTGCAGGACAAAGAGCAGAAATGTGACTGTTGTTGTTGTTTGTTGTTGTTGTTGTTCAGGTTTGAAGTATCTGCACTCTGCTGGGATTCTGCACAGGGACATCAAACCTGGAAACCTGCTGGTCAACAGCAACTGTCTGCTGAAGGTAAACTTCATCGGGGTCGTCTCTCTCTGGGCGAAGCAGGAAGTAGCGAGCTTTATGTCTGCTGTCGGATCTTTAGGTTGTTTAGGAGACGCTGTAACCTCCAAAAAGAGTCTCTTAACTAAAACCAGAGTGAAGGAACATCTGCTCTCACATGACTCTCCACATGAATGTGACGCTCTGCAACAAATAATAACGTTCATTATCAGTTTATCTGCAGGCCGATCTGGATTAATCACAATTTTTTACATTTCATAGATGTTTTTAGAGTCCTTGTTTACGTCATCAGATGTTTTATTTTGTCCAGAACAGAAAGATATTCAGTTTATTATGATTTTATAAAAGACAAAAACAGCAAATCATCTCATTGCAGAAGCTCAACTAGAGGGGGTTTTGGACATTTTTGCTTTAAAAATTGCTTAAGCAATTAATTGGATATCAATATAGTTGTTTTTCTTTTAATTGATTTATTAATTAGTAGACAAATTGTTGCAGCTGTACAGTCTGATGAATGGTTCAGAAGGATCTAAAGCAGCAATTATTCCCTTTTAAAGGATTCATATTCATCTCCAGCCTCTATATTTATATTCTGGAATAAAAACTCCTTATTTATCTTCTACTGGTCCTTTATGCAGCCCCTCAGTTCAGCCTCTGTCTGAAACAGGAAGTTTTAGCTCCTGTCTCTTTAAGGCCCCGCCTCCTGATGAGCCCGCTCTGTTCTGATTGGTCAGTTTTCAGGAAGCTTCCTCCGGCTCCGGAGGCTACGTAAACAAACTATAGTAGCAGGATTTCACTTCTTTTTCTCCTTCTTTACTCCAAATGTTCAATTTGTCAAATCCATCTGTACAACACCACCTTAGCAACCACCTTAGCAACCAAGGCTACAGAACAGACAGCTGTTTTTGAGTGATAAGCTGACGTCAGCAAGGTAGAAAAGCCGCCCTGAGTTTGGACTTGCAGGCAGCGTTTCTACATATGTTCACTTTTTTAGATTTGAACTTTGACCTTGTTTTAACCTCTGACATCAGAACAGGAAATAAATAAATAACAGAAACCTTTAAGTCGCACCGAGAGGAACCAACGGCGGGTTTGAAAACGCCTCTGACGTCATTTCCTCCCTCTGCGGTCTAGATTTGTGATTTCGGCTTGGCGCGGGTGGAGGAGCCGGACCCGTCGCGTCACATGACCCAGGAGGTGGTGACGCAGTACTACCGAGCGCCCGAGGTGCTGATGGGCTGCCGGCACTACGGCTCGGCCATCGACGTCTGGTCGGTGGGCTGCATCTTCGCGGAGCTGCTGGGACGACGCATCCTCTTCCAGGCTCAGAGCCCCATCCAGCAGGTGAGCGTCCGGCGAGCCGCGTCACATGACAGGAAGTCCTGAACATCCGCCAGTCTGTTTATTATCTGAAGCCGCTGACTGAGTGAGCGAGGCGTCTCCTTTAATAATTAAAGAGTATAAAGCTCCTTATAGACGTTTAATGAGGTGAATATGCAGTTATTGATTTAATCTGCTGATTATTTTTCTATTTCTGTTCATTTTTTTATCTTTTTGTCTTAAAAAAAATTAAGAAAATGGTGAAAAATGCCGATTAGTAACTATTTTAATAATTGATGAATCGCTGTGAGTGTTTTCTGGGTTTTTAGTCCTTTGTGACGGTGAACTGAACGTCTTAAGGTTGTTGATCGCTGGTCAAAAAGACGAAATGAGACATTTGAAGACGTCATCTTTGGCTTTGAGAAACAGTTACGGACAATTTTCACCGTTTTCTGGAGCAAACAACTAATCAATAATGAAAATAATCGATTAGTTGCAGCCTCAAAACCCCAGATATGCAGTTTATTATCATACATGACGAACAAAAGCATCAAATACTCACGTTTAAGAAGCTGTAAGTTAACCGGTCTGTTCCACCAGGACACAGCAGCTCCTTCTCTAACCTGCCTCCTCCTCCTCCTCCTCCTCCTCCAGCTGGATCTGATCACAGACCTGCTGGGAACTCCTCCTCTGTCGGCGCTGTCGTCGGCCTGTGAAGGAGCCAGAGCCCACATCCTGAGGGGGCCGCACAAACCGGTACGTGACTGCGTGGTCTGTCCACGCCGACTCCTCCTCTGACAACAACAACAACAACACTCTTGTTTCTGCTCTTAAACGTTCTCCCACAGAGTCCGAACTCCAGTTATCCTGTTTAAAAACTCTTCTCTTCTCCTCCTCCTCCTCCTCCTCTCTCTGCTGCTCCTGTCTTCTGGTCGTCAGCCGTCGCTGTCGGTGCTCTACATGCTGTCTGACGGCGCCACACACGAGGCGGTTCACCTGCTCTGTCGGATGCTGGTCTTCGATCCGGTGAGTTTCTGTCAGTGCGGATCAAACTTCTGCCGGCGTCTGACGGGGTGAAAGCATTTTTAACGGCTCGTTGTGTGTTTTCTGACGTGCAGGCGAAGCGGATCTCCGGCAGCGACGCTCTCTCCCACCCGTACCTGGACGAAGGGCGTCTGCGCTACCACACCTGCATGTGTCAGTGCTGCTACTCCGTCCCCAGCGGGCGAGTTTACACCCGGGACTTCGAGCCGGTAGCCGAGCGGCCGTTCAGCCACAGCTACGAGAACAGCCTGCTGTCGGTGTGGCAGGGAAAAGGTACGGCGGCGAGGGAGACGCATCGATCCTTTCTCAGTCCTGATTGGTTCACACAGCCTGCTACAAAGAGGTCATGTGACCCGACAGCAGCGCCTGATGCACAGACATCAGATTAAAAAGAGATGTTTACTAGTTTATAATAGTTTTAGTCTCAAGTATCGACTCAGAGAGATGAACACACTGAACTTTATTAACATTAACGTATCCGCCCGGTTTCCATAGTTACAGTCGATTCACCTGCCGAGAACAGCGACATGTTTCACCTGCAAGTTTATACTTTTAACAGCCAGACGCATCACGCAGCGTCTCTGCTGATTGGCTGCTGCTGGCGGCGCCGTCAGGCCGGAACGGTGGAGACGATGGAGACGCGTCTGTTTAGACAAGACGAGTTTATTTGTGTAATATAGCAACATTTTAACAACAAGTGATTTACAAAGAGCATAAAAGGTATTGTATGAAATTTGGAAATAAAAAGAAGGTAAAATAAGACAGAACAAGAGAATGAAAGTTACTGTTCAGTGTAAAATATTAAACCTCAAATGTGGTTTAATAAACAGACAGAAAAGTCTTCAGCTGTGATCTGCAGCAGAAACACTGAACGCTGCTTCTCCACGTTTAGTTTTCACTCTCTGAGTTTAGGAGCAGGAAACAGTCGCTCTGCTTCAAACTGTCCATCAGTCACGTGTTTAAAAAGTCATTTAAGAGGAAATTATCTGTGACAGTTTATCTCCTTTGATGCTTCTTCACTCCGTGTGACGACACGGCGAAAAGGAAACGGCAGCGATTCGACTGATGAAACGTTTGATTCTGAGGTTTATCGGCCGACGCTGCTTCAATGTTTTATAATTTTATACAAACTGACTTAAATATATTTTATGAGACATCAGACGCCTGCATGCTGTGATATTTACACGTTTTATAGAGCTGCTACTAACAGTTCATTTAGTCCTTTCAGAATAAGAGTATCTTCCTAAACGTCCTGTCTGATAAACAATCTCAAACTCGCTGTTAGGAAAGACTGAAAACGTTTCGTTTCTAAAACGACGTTCGCTTCGGTTTCTGACGTCTTTTCTCTTTTTTCTGTCCCGACGTGAAGAGTTAATCCATCGCTTCATCACGGAGCACCAGCAGGGCAAACGAGTGCCGCTCTGCATCAACCCTCAGAGCGCCGCCTTCAAGACCTTCATCAGGTAAGAGACGAGGAGGATGATGATTTAAAAAAGCTGCTATAATCTTTATATTTGTAAATGTTTCAGTGTGTAATGTGCAGCTCCTCCTGAACGTCTTTCCTCTCTCAGCTTTAAATATTAAATCTCAGAGGAACAAAAACAACTTATTGTTTATTTTTACTCTTAAACAAAAAATCATGTGACGGAGTGTTGAAATGTGTCTCCGTGCATTAACGGAGTAAAAAGAGATTTATGGAAAAATATACATTTATTAGTCTAGTAGGAGGGTTTATATTGTCCCATGATGTCATTTAATAATTATTCTTTATGTTAAGATTTAATAACACTGTTTATATTTATAAAGCGTCAGATTTTGAGTGTAAATTTTAGACTTTTTTTCATATTTTTTTTGTTTTAAAACACTAAACTTGATAATAATCATTACAATAATCATGTCAATCAATTCCTCGTGCCAAAATTATATGAAAACAAAAAAATTTGTCTCTGGATGATGTCGCCAAACAGACCCAGGGGATTTGTTTACTGCTCACCTGAAGGATTACAAAACACTAAATTAGATAAATATATCAGTCGGGTGCATCAGGAGCTGCCTCTCTACTAGACTTTAGATGTTTATGTTTATATTGTTTTATTACTAAGAGCAGCTGGTTTGAACTCCAGAATCATTAAATAACAACAGAGGATAGAAAATAATGTACCAGAAATATATTAAACTATATATAAACCTGATAAATCAAACATTTTATTTAGTTGAAAAATATTTTTTTTTTTTATTTTTTTTTTATTTCTGAGCTGGTTGCTGCGTTTCTTCCAACCGAAAATAACCTTCAAGAAAAACAACAAACTGTCCAAGAATTTAAAAAATTACTTTGTATGATTAAAAAACAAACAGATTTTTTTACATCTATGTAAACATAAATATAACATTTGTAACTAGAATAAGTAATAAATTCAGTTATTTATTTATTTAGTTATGAATATATAGTAAGTATAAATATATTTATAGTTATTTATTTTATTTTGTTTTATATTTATTTAGTATTTACATTATATTATTTACATTTAAAAGTCACGTCTGGTCCTTTGAGGGTAACGATGATGCTGACGTGGCGCTCGCTGGTTTAAACCAATCAGATTGAAGCGTTCTCTTCTCTCATGGTCTCCTTTCCTTTTTGTTTCCTCTTCAGGTCCACCGCGTGGCACTCCTCCAAGGTGTCCAGGAAGGAGGAGAGATGAACGCTCCTCCTCTTCTTCTTCTTCTCCTCCTCCTCCATCTTCTACTTCTTCTTCTTCTTCTTCTCCGCCTCGAGGAGCGACGGCAGTCTGACGGGGAAAAACAAACAAAAAAAAAAACAACAAAAAAAGGATTCTGAAAATACCGAAGAGATTAGGTCACATTTATTTAGTTTGTTGTTTTTGTTTTGGATCATCTGGCGAGATGAGGAGGGGAAACATCTGACCTCCTTCTGAACACCCCTCATCATCATCATCATCATCATCATCGTCGTCGTTGTTGTTTTTTTATTATTATTATTTTATTTTTTCTCTCCTCTACAAGTGAAATCCTACAAGTTTCCCCCCAAAATATCAAAAACTACCGCTTAACTCTTGAAAAGACCCAAACGGCTGATGCTCAAGGCGTTTCCGGTGCTGATATATTAAAAAAAAAACAAACAAAAAAAAACACAACAAAATGCTGCTGAAGTGCTCGAGGAGGAAACTTTAGGAAGAGGAACTGAACTCGGTACGAGATCGGATTTTTTTCTCCATCTGTTGTTCGTAGAGACTTTTAAGGAATTAATGGTTTTAATTGTTTGGTAGAATTGTTGCTTAGTTGATTTTTTTTTTTTTTGAAGTCATTCCAGCTCTGTGCAATATGGTTTAATTTAAAAACAAAACAAAAAAAAAACAACAAAAATAAGCGGTGAACGGACACCGGGGGAACACAACAACAACAACACTGAGCGTGCTCTCGTTTTGCCAACCGGGTTTCTCAACAGCTTCGTCGTTTAACCGCCAAACAAACAAACAAACAAACAAACGCCACCGCCAAGGTTTTCTCTTGTTTGTTTTTGTTTTGTTGTTGTTTTTGTTTTAGATGCATTTGAACACATCACTCACTGTGTTTCCGTCTCGCTCGGCGTCTCTCCGGCGCGCGCCGACGTTGGCGACAATAATGCAAAACTTATCAGATGTAGCAGGTTTCAGCGTAGGTTTCAAACCATATACAGTCGTTGTTGTTGTTATTGTTGTTGTTATAGTCGTTGTTGTTGTTTTTTTTTTTTCTTCTTCTTCTCCTTCTGGCTTCTTTAACCTCGTGGTGAGTGAGTTTTAAAAAAAACAAAAACAAAAAAAAACAAACAAACAAAAAAAAAAAAGGTCAGATCCTGGATCAGTGTTGTTTTCACCACTTTAACCTCTTTTAGCAGTTTAGACGAGAACCGGCCAATCAGAGGCCGTCTAGACGCGACCAGTTTAAACCAGTAAACAAAGCCGTCATCCATGAAACTTCTTCTTCATTTTTAATTTTTTTGAATTTTTTTTTTTCTAGGGAAATTTGACAGGAAGCGTCAGTGTTCACGTCGTCGTCGTCGACACAGAGAGAGAAAAACAGAAAGATGCCAAAACTATAAACGTTTGGCAGCTTTTTTTTCTTCCTGTTTCAACTCATCATCTCCTCCTGAAAAAACAAAACAAACTCCCCGAGTGTTTTTATCTTCCTGCTGACCTCCTCGGCCTCGACTTTTTTTTTTTTTTTTTTTTGTCCCACCAGCGGAGCGAGAGAGAGAAAGAGGAAGTGACGGTGTTTGTTTTTTTTTTTGTTTTTTTTTTTAATTTCTTAATTTATTGAGTGCTTGTTGAAGAGTGTGTGTGTGTGTGTGTGTGTGTGTGTGTGTCCACCTAATGATTTGTGTTGAACAGCGAGCCCTCTGTGCGTCCGTGGCGGTCTTGGTTACCTCAAACCCTGGAGGAGGAGGAGGAGGAGGGGTCATTATTAGAAATATAAATGAAAACAAAGCGGACTGAAGGCTGAGGACTCCGGGGTGCACGCGGGACATTTGTGCATATCTATAAACTGAAACCCTCCCGTAACGTACTGCAACTTTTAACGTCATTCCTCCAGATTCATTGACTTCTTTTTACCTCGTGCTCGCTCCTCGTCTCTCCACCCTCGCCGCCGCCGCTCAGAATCAGCGTCGAGGGGTTTTGAGAGAACGAGATGTTGTCGGTGAAATGCTGCTGTTTTTGTTTTTTTTTGTTGTTTTTTTTTTGTCTGTTACTTTTCTTTGGTTTTGTTGTTTCGGTTCCTGTTCAGTTTAAGGCTCAGGTGTCCAATTTGTAGACTATGAACTGTATAAACCAACATTTATATCTCATCTATCTATAAATATATATATATATATATATGAATAAGGACGCATCAGTATTGATCTGGGTTTGGATCATCAGGACGACGACTCGGCTAAAAATCAGTAAATAACAGAATCGGATTTGTCGGCAAACTGGTGGAAAAAGTTGTTGAGCTGTCAAACATTTTAATGCTGTGGAGATAATTAGTGAAATGTTGAGAACACGCTGGCGGTTTCACATGTTTCACACCTTTTAACTACAAACTTTACCTTTTATTTTTTATTAAAACCATCCTGAGAGACGTTTAAACTTCCTGCAGATCTTTTAAACTAGACGTTATTTTTAATAATTGATCGACTAATTTTGTCTTAAAAGAACTTAAAATCTAAAAATAATTAATGTTGTTGGATTAAAAGTGTAAAAACTTCAGAACTTCAGTTGAATTTATAACAATTTTTGCTTTAAAAGTTGTAGATTTTCTGTCCACTGAGTTAATCGTCTCAGCTTCACTGTCGGCGTCTTTTCCTTCTTTTGGTGCGTTAAAGCAACCTGATCGCTCTGAGGAGTCGTCCGTGGAAACGGGGAACCTGGCAGGTGATTGGATGGACCGTCTGTCACGTCCGTAGCCGCCAGTCGTTCCTCGCAGGGCGCCGATCGGTCCGAACCGTCGCCGGTTCTGTTTGTAACTTTGAACCCTGACGAGATGGATTCTAGTGAATCCAGCCGCCTCGTTTTTAATAATTCATCCCTGATTGTAGTTTGTATAAAAGTGCAGATGAGCTGCAATCATGTTTTTAGAAAGTGAACACAAGCAGAAGGAGAACATTGATGTGTAATGAACACCTGGTAGACAGGTGACGACATGCAAAGACGGAGAAGTCAGGCAGTTTGTTCGCTTTCACTCTGTCTGGCATAAAAAAAACAAACATTTAAAGTGAGAATTTGGTTGTTTGTTTTTATTAAAAAATTTTTTCTGAAACTATCTGCAGCAAGTTTACAGCTCCTGGAATCATGTCTTCTTTAAAACTAAAAGAAATTCAGATTACTGTCATTTAAATCATCACATTTTAGCTCTAATCAGCTAAATTTCTGCTTAAGAAATAATTTTAAAAATGATTCTTCGATTCTCTAAATACCCTCCGATTAATAAATGAACAGCAGCCAACAATCATCTTCAAAAATAACTCTGAGTTTATGACGATGAGGTCGTTCAGGAGTTTAAGTTAAAGCAGTGAAACATGTGAAACTGTCAGTTTGGTCTTCTTATTTTAAACCGTTTTTTTAGCGGATCCCCTTTTTGGCCCGTTTTGACTGCAGGAACTTTGCCAGGAACCTTTTTTATTTCTTTTTTTTTTTTTTTTTTTAGGATCTCAGGAACTTTTACAGTAAAGAGTCGACGCTGGCCACAGAAACATCCATCACGCCTCTAAACCACCAACCGCTGTTTCTTCTGGTTCATTTAGTTTTAAACGGAGGTTTTGGTGGAAACTCAAACACACTGAAGGGACTTCTGTAGTTCCTGGTTGAGTTCCTGTGGCTGCTCAGTTCCTGGATCACCTGTTTTTGAAAGGTTGAGAAGCTGTGGTCAAAGTGTTTTGGGTTTTTTTTTTGTTTGTTTGTTTGTTTTGTTGTTTTTTTTGTGTGTGTGTGTGTGTGTGCATCACCTGAACCTCCAGCAAGGCGGGGCCGCGGAGCCCGCCGGGCGTCACGAGGGGGCCGTCCCTCCTCGCTGGTCCCTCCTCACAGTTTCCTGATTCTTTTAACCCCTGAAACCTCAGCTCCTCTTCTACAGGAACACACACAGCGAGTCTCTGTGAGCGCGGAGACTGTCGGGAGAAGCCTGACTCTTGTATATCTGCATGTGTATATTTATTATCCCATGGAGAGCATTTGAGTTTTGAATGCTGTGCAATGGTTGAGTTTGTCAACAATGACGCAAACGTACATTTTGTGGTAATTTTTATTTAATTCATCATTAGGAAGTGATTTTTTTTTTTTTTATTAGAAGTTTTGTTTTTGTTTGTTGTGATCTAATAGATTTTTTAAAGATGTCCAGCGGCGGGAGAACGACTCGATTAGAGCTGCAACTAAACGATTATCTTCAAACGTCACAAAGTTGTTCCGACATGTTCGGACTGACAAATGTCTCATTTTTGTCCAGAAAACAGTCCAAAGATATTCAGTTTAATGTCGTAGAAAACTAGAAGATAAACACTTTTTTCCCGCCTTTTTGCTTAAAAGAGTTAAAACGTATCAAAATGGTTTCTAATTAATTTTCTGCCAGTCAACTAATTAATTAATTAATTAATTAATTGACTAACTGTTGCAGCTCTAATTTGGATAAATTGTTCCCTTTTTAAACAACTCAGAAGCTGACAGAAGGACGTGAACTCCTTCACTATGTGTTACAGATATGGAGGTTTCAAAGCGGCAATACTTTGTGTTTTTTAAAATATAAATGAAATGTTGTTACTTAAGACAAACTTATTGGTGTAATTTGTGTCCTCAAATTACCAAAAAAAAAAAAAAATTAATTAGTTCCTTTGTAAATTGACTTTACATTTCCACTGTAGTTCCTGAAGGTTTATTGGCACATTTAATCAACACAACGTTATGTCGTGTTTTCTTCATGTTGCAGGATGAAAATGCATCGTTTTCCTGCAGAAATGATTAATTTGATGATATGAAATGTGAAACCAGGACCCAGCAACTAAATATTATTTCCAAACTGATTAATATTTAATCAGAACATCATAAAAAATGCCCATCAGTTTTCCAAGTTGATGTTTTCTGAGGCCTTATTTTGTTCAACCAACAGTCCAAAATGCAAATATATATATATATATATATATATATATATATAGTTTACGATGATCTAAATCAAATAAAAGCAGAAAATAATCATATTAAAGAAGCTAAAACCAGAAAACATTTAATTTGAGGCACAAATTTACTAATTCAGGCAACAATTTATTGCAGCTTCTCCCCTGCTGGACTTCCTTTTCTTTATTTTTTTGTTTTTGTTTCTGTTGTTGTGTTTAGTAGAGGTCCCTCCAGGTTAGGAACAGTTTGTTTTTTTTTTTTTAAACTTGATGGCCTGCGTTCGGTCCTTCCCTCCCCGGCGCTCCGCTCAGAGAAGAGCTGACGGTGCGTTTTTAGAGTCTGTCGCAGCTCTCGTCTGTTCCGTTTTTTTGCCAATAGACGTTGAAGTGGAGTCTGTGTGGAGCAGACAGACAGACGGCTGGTCATCTATAGAGATTAGACTCGTTTTTCTTATATGAAAAGAAACTTGATGTGTTTATTATTATTATTATTATTATTATCATTATTATTATAAATATGAAACTAATGTTTTAAACTGATGTTTTGTCTTCGTTTTAGCAAAAAGTTTTGTTTTTGTTTTTTTGACTTGTGTTCCCGACAAATACTTGAATTTCTTAAAAAAAAAAAAAATGTTTAGAGTTAAAGTAGTGAATGATAAATAAATAAATGGACACTGGATAATATTCATCATCACTCAGTTCTTTTCTTACCTGTTTTACCTGCTTGAACATTTAGATTTTTTTATTTGTAGCTGTTTTGTGTCACTCAGAGTAGTTGAAGAATTTACGAAAATACAAGTTTTACTCAATTTATCAATTTATAAATCTGTAATCCAGTAATAAAACCTAAGAAATATATAAATTAATGTATAATTTGAGACAGCAGTAGTTAAAATATGCAACTTTATAATTATAAAAGTATTTAAAAATGCATTTGTAGTTGAAAAAAATTACTGAAATGATGTAAATACATTTCATTATGATGATATAACACTTCATCATATTTGCTTTCTTTTTATTTTACAGGTCTGTAATTTTATGTTAATTATATGGGAAGAACTATGAAATTTGTTTATTACAGATAAAATTACAACTAATTTGTAATTACTTAATTTAAACTCAGGCATACATTTTTTCATTAGTGTAATTTTTACTGTAAATTTAGTTAAATTACACAAATTTTACATTTATGCATGTTTACTTGACCCTCTGAGTTACACAAACAGTTAATTGTGTTTTCTCTAATTAAAACCGTCCTGTAATTACTAAATGTCTTTTAAAGGGACGTTCCTCAAAATTATTAGTATTAAAAATTATAATTCACCGACAGTAAATTTAATTTTATTCAGACCCCTCTTCACTTTTTTCACATTTTATAATTTTTTTCTTCTTTTTTTTTTTTTTTACACATTTACACAAAATTCTAAAAACATGTTTTCACTTTGTAATTATGGACAAAAATGCCAGTTTTATCAATTTAAAATTAAATCTACAAGCAAAAAAGCGGAGTCTGAATACTTTCTGAATTTGTTTTATCTTATAGATTTTTCCGTTTTTAAACAAGTTAACATGATCAAACGAAAATGTCAGCGATGTGACTCACTGACGTGTTTTTAATAGTTTCTAGAGCGACAACCCGCAGAGGTCTCCTCTCCAGAACAAACAGACCTGCTGATTACAGGTAAAAACACTGAATAAAGCAGTTTCAGCTAAAAAGATCAGTGTTTCTCCACCATGTTGGGCGAGCAGCGGACTTCCTGGAGGGGCTGTTAACCGAGCTGCTGCTAACGTTTGCCCAGTTTATTTCTCTGATAACTTAAGATCCAGACGTCCAATGACTAAAATCCTTCTTGCGGCTAAAAGATCAAGTTAAAAACCAGCTAAATTTATCATGAAAATGTGGCTTCAAACTGAATAAAAGTCCATTTCTAACAGTTTGTGTGGAACAAGCACAACAAAGCCCATGTATTATCTTGTATGTGTGTAAGTTACTCTTTGCTAGACGCCATTGTAGCGGACAAACACGGCGCCGACGCATGCATCTTGTGCACTATACTCTTTGGTAGAGGAGGTATGACGCCATTGACAGGCCACCAAATGAAACGCTCCGTTACTTTGATTAAAATGACAGATTTCTCTGGGTTTGAACATTAATGTAAGAACACAACTCAACAACATATAGAACATAGGTCTAGACCTGAGTGACAACAACCTGACGGTTTCAGGAGAGAAGCTTCTGTCTGGTCTTGTTGTTTTTACACATTTTAATGAGGAATCATTACAGATTGGAGCTTTAAGAAGTGTTTTAACTGCAGGAGTTTTGTGCTATTGCTCTGCACAGAGAACAACATCCAAGAAGAAGAAGATGTTTGTGAGCTCTGGGGGATTAAAGTGAAGGCTCCTCCACCTCTGCTGAACACACCTCCTCTGACAGGTGGCAGCAGGAAGCTCCTCCCAGCTGATCCTCCTCTCTGAGCTCCTGGACACCTGTCCTCAGTTAACACACTCACACACACTCAGAGAGAGAGAGAGAGCACAAAAACAAAACACAACCATACAAACATACCCACAGGAACCAGCAGCCATGTTGGCCCTGCTGGCTGCCGGCTCCGTCTTCTTCCCGGGACTCTTCCTGCTGTCCAGACGGACTCTGCAACACATGATGGGATGGAGGGAGGGAGACGCCGCCATCGTGTCTGCACGGTAAGACTTATATTTTAATCAGAGACATAACAAAACTAATGGAAAAGCTTCCATAAAATATTATGGAACTTGAGGAGACCTGCAGAATATCAGTGTGTGAGCAGGTTTTTGTAATTAATAGAAACACATTCTGCATAAATATGATTATATATGTGTGTTTTTATTGTGAATGTTTCTGCACACACTCCAGACTGATTTCCCTCTGTGGCTCTAATGATAATAAAGTTACTGTGGAATATCACAGCCTGCTGACTGGAGGCCAATTAAACTCTCAGATGAAATGATAACAGTTATAATTACAGAAAAACATTCAGCAAAACTCTAAATTCAGTTTTTGATTCTCAGTGTTTTCGAGATTTTGGAGGAAACTGTAAATAAACACACGTGTTTAAATGTTCCTGTCGTGTCATTAACGTGACACACAACATTACGACATGTAAATAACTTCCAGCGATTGACGTTCATGTTACAGAGAAAAAAAAACAAATCACTTGAATGTCAGCGGTAGGCA
Source organism: Euthynnus affinis (assembly GCA_029490765.1). Lineage (NCBI taxonomy): Eukaryota > Metazoa > Chordata > Actinopteri > Scombriformes > Scombridae > Euthynnus > Euthynnus affinis. The sequence continues at coordinate 13,908,990 of CM055856.1, read as the reverse complement.
AAATAGCGGCTCGTGGGCCAAATAAGGCCCTCCTGTAAAAATATTCGGCCTCCTGATGACAGCGAAAGTTTTGATTTTCATATCTGACGTCACAAATGTACTGAAATAATAACAGCAGTGAAAATACATTTTAATGAGTGAATTCTGACACTTTTAATTCAGCCTGTTGGACCAGAACGGATTCATTTTGATGCCGTTTTTATTTATTTTGAAACAACAGAAGTTTGAATCGACCGTAAATGAAGCTGCTGCTGTTTATCATCTGCAGATAAACAATAAAGACGTTTAAGAACAGAAAATCTAAACAGTTATATGTTTATTTTACTCTTAAATTAATTAAAATAAATAAAACAAACAACAGAACCATCAAAAGTTTGGACACAGCTTCTCATTTAAAGGTTTTTCTTTATTTTTTTACATTGTAGAACAAAACTGAAGACATCAAAACTATAAAATAAACCAAAATATCTTCAATTTTTTAGATTCTTCAGTGTTTTCTGCAGCAGCTTCATTGCTTTTCCTTCATCCCGAACCGTCTCAGCTGGGTTTTAGGGTCAGGTGACTGACTGTGGAGACCAGGTCACGTGACGCAGCGCTCCGACTGGTCCGATGTTTGGTCCTGCTGTTTCTCTGCTTCTCATTGGTCGTCTCCTTCAGTCGTGCTTCACACCGTGGAGGCTGATTCGCTGCGTCTCCTCTGAACAGCTGATCTCGATGTTGTCCTTCCTGTTCGGTCCTCATCAGATCCAGTTTCATCACGGCTTTCGATGGTTTTTACAACAGAACTTGAAGAAACCTTCAAAGTTCTTGAAATGTTCCTGATTGACTGACCTTCGTGTCTTAAAGGCATGATGGATGTCGTCTCTCTAACAGACAGACATGACTCCATCTTCTAGTTTATGGTTTTGATGTTTTCAGCTTCGTTTGTGTCCAAACTTTAGACTGGAACTGAAAACAGGCCCTGCTAGCTGACTCCTGCTGTATGTGGTTTTTAGGGTAAAACTGTTTTACAAAGAAGAAAAATAAAAAGCTGCCGTTAAAGTTCACTTAAAGTTCGATTTATTTTGCAGAACTTCAGAATTGAGCAACTAAACTTCCCTTTCGAAAAATAAAACAGAAGACGAAGTGTAACTGAACTCAGGAAAACCGGAGGAAAAGGGCTTCTCACTCCTACTAATTAAACTGCTGCCTCATGTATGTGCAGCTGTTTAATAGAGGAGAGCCCGGCGGACATTAAATCTGCAGCACGTTACCGCTCAGCTTGGAGGGAAAAACTGTTTCCTGTTTAGAAAAAAAAAAACAATATAAAACTAGTTAATTATAACGAGCAAAAATGTCTTCTTTTCCACGAGAAAGTTTGGTGTTTCATTTGTTTGCTTTTTCAATTTTGTGTTGTTTTCATTTGTATTTGTTTGTGTGGGAGACGAGGAAACTAATTAAACTCTAACTGAATGAAAATGTTGTTTTATTGTCAGAGCAAAGTGTTTTTAATCTTTACACGAGCGACTCTGTAATCAATCAGCGGTATGATTTGACATATTTTCTTGTTGCTAAATTAAAAGTCATGATCATTTAAGTTATTAAAGTTTCTCCTGATCAGCTTTTAAGATGTTTCAGTCTGAACTACAGTAACATTTCCGTCCTTACAGCCATGCTGCTGACTGAAAACTATAAAAACAGTATATTTTTTTATGTTATTAAATATGTCAGAGTTTGTTTGACCCTCGTTCTTTCCGTCCCCTCAGTCTGGTGTCGTCGGTCCAGGCCGTCATGGCCTCGTCGGCCGGATGTGTCATCGCCTCGTCTTGCAGCGACGTCATAGAAGACAAGTGAGAACTAAATAATGTCGTCTTATATCTGCTCCTTCTTCTCTAATGTTTCCTGACATCCTTTCTTCTTTCATCCTGTCTCTTTGTTTTCTTTCTCTTTATCTGTGTGACCTTTTTTTTTTTTTTCACTTTTTGTGACCAAAGTTGTCTTCAGGTGAAAAAAAACTGCAGCGTTTCAGAAACTATCCCGAAGCTTTTAAGAAATGTTTTGAGTCAGATTCCTTCAAATATACGAGACATAGAAGCATAAAAACTGGAGACAACATGAAGAGACTCTGAGGTCACACAGCTAAAAGTCAAAGTTGGAGGAAAAGTGACCAAATAAATGAATCTCAGTGTTTTTGGTGGCGTCTTTTGTTAAATCTTTCTAAGTATGAGCCCTGAAAACAAGAAAAAAGTCACTCTGGTCTGTGTTTAAACCAGACTTCAGTTTGAGTCCGTAATCTAATTAACAATCTGAGCCTCGCAGCAGCAGCAGCGGAGCTATTTCAGTCTCCGTAAGACGGTCGCAGAGATCACTAATCCTGCTCGCTGAGGATGATGGGAAGTGAAATGATGAAGAGTGAATGATGATGGTGGGGAGGGGAGGTGGGGGGGTTGTTTGAGTAAATCCCAGGTTTCCTCTGTCAGCTCCTTCATTTCCCAGTCAAAGCAGGGAGGAGTTTATGGTCTGAGCGACATCATTTGTTTATCAAATCACGCCACGGGCTCGGTGAACGAGCAGCGAGGAACTCTGAGAGCAGCTGTTGTTTTTAAAGCAGAAAAACTATTATAATAATAATCCATAAAAGCATCAAAATACACACAAAGACAGACAGTGATGAGATTTATTAAGCTGATTTTTAAAATATAATTACTGTAAGTACATTTAGTTAAGTTCAGTTTAGAGGTTCTTGTACTTTACTTGAGTATTTCCATGTGATGCTACTTTCTACATTTCAGAGGGAAATATTGTACTTTCTACTCCACTACATTTATTTGACAGCTTTAGTTACTTTTCACATGAAGATTTGACACAATGGATAATATAACAAGCTTTTAAAATACAACACATTGTTAAAGATGAAACCAGTGGTTTCCAACCTTTTTGTCTTTTGACGTCTTACAAAAAGCAGTGTGTAGTCGGGGTCACATTTCACATGTCTATGAGTTGTTAACAGCTCCACCAAATAGTGATTTTTCCCTCTAAACTTCTCACATGCTTTCATTTCAATAAATGTTCAAATGATCCAATATTTCAGCAAAAATCAAAGATATCAGAACGTTGTTTCTTCTTCTTTCCTCTTGTAAACAGTAACAGTGAGTAGAAGGTAGATCTCAGCAGCTGAATAACAACAACCTGCAGGATTCAGAGGAGCAGCTGCTGTTCAGAGACCCCTCAGATTAATCTGCTGACCCTTTGGGGGGCCCCGACCCCTAGGTTGGGAACCAGTGGACTAAACTAGCTAACTGTATATAAAGTAGTGTAAACTAGCTCCACCTCCAGCAGCTACAACAGTAACATGCTGCTCTAACACTGATGCTTCAGTATTAATAATCTAATGATGTCATATATAATAATATATCAGTCAGAGGGACCAAACCACTACTTTTACTGCAATACTTTAACTACATCAAGCTCATAATACTGATGTACTTTTACTGTAGGAGGATGTTTCATGCAGGACTTTTACTTGTAATCGAGTATTTTTACATTCCTGTATTGGTACTTGTTTTGGTTGTAAACACATCAGTTTATAAAGTAGCAGTGGCTAACATGTTAGCAAACAGCTGCATATTTTCACACCCAGCAGACATCATGATGAAAGTAATGAGTCGTGGGGTTCCTCAGGGTTCTGCTGCCTTTGTAGGTTTATCAGTGTTTATCTCTTCAGGCACTGGCTGACTGACGCCTACATCCTCTTCGCCACGCCTTACTTTGCCTACGACATCTACGCCATGTACCTGTGTTACTGGCACAAGCTGCAGGTCAAAGGTCACGAGGAGGACGGCGTGAGGTCGACGGGCGGCGCCGCTGTGGCCGCTTACCTGCGCAGGGAGCCGCTCATGGTGCTGCATCACGTCTTCATGGTGGCCTTCTGCTTCCCGGCCTCGCTGGTAACTATGGCAACGATGTGACATCACTATGACATTATTTTCTCAGACTTGATAACGATCACATGACGACTGTAATATTCAAAACCACACGTGTGCCGTGTTGTCGCAGTCAAACGAGTGTTTCTCCTTCCTGTGTGTGTGTGTGTGTGTGTGTGTGTGTGTGTGTGTGTGTGTCAGCTGTGGCGGCAGGGTAAAGGTGATTACTTCCAGGGTGTTTTGTTTCTGGCTGAACTCAGCACACCATCCGTCTGTCTGGGGAAAGTCCTGATCCAGGTAATCCCCCTCCTCCTACACACACACACACACACACACACACACACACACACACACACACACACACCTGAGATGAAGTGTGGGTCTGATTGGTGCGTCTGGACATCCTGTTGATGCTTAACTGAAGAAAATTAATAATTAAATGAAGATAAAATAAATAAATAAAGAAGAAAATGAACAAATTAATTAATTATTTTGATTTATTATATTATAACTCTGTATTTCCTGTCAGACATTACCCAACGTTTCAGTTGTTGTTGAAGCTTTTTGTTTGTTTGTTTCTGTGTTTCTGTGTCACTCTGGACTTTTCTTCTTCTTCTTCTTCTGCGTCTGTGCCGTTCGGCCTCGTCAGTACAAGAAGCAGCACACTCTCCTGCACAAAGTGAACGGCGTGCTGATGCTGCTCACCTTCTTCAGCTGTCGGGTTCTGCTCTTTCCGTACCTGTACTACGCCTACAGCAGGTAACTGTCTGACACCTCACGTCTGCTTCACTTCAACGTACTAAGACTTGTTTTTAAATACCGGCATTAAAACTGTGAGGTCACTGCTTCCTGTAAAAATGAGTGTGTTTACATTAGTATTAGTCTCACATGTAAACAGCTGATCCAGGTGTCTGTTTTTATACCATATTTCCCAAATGAATAAACTTCAGTGTATTTATTGTTATTTCAGTAATACTAATGTTTTTTGCCTTTAAAGATTATTTCACTTTATTTTGCACTTTTAACAACTATAAAACCTTCAGCTGCATTTTCAAGAACTTCTGACAGTCGTCCAAGAATCAGGAATTTAATAAGCAGTAATTTTGTAAACTAATCCTCCTTTTTAAAGATGTTTTTCTAATAAATATCTCATTTAAAAATAAGAAGGAAAAATGTATTAAAAGAAGATTATGCCAGTGAGATTTAAAAAAAAAAACAAAAACCCTGAAAGGACTTTTTGAGACGTCACTTCACCAAATATAGAAAACAAAACAGACATTAGCACAACATAAAGAAGACAATAAATGACTATAGTCAATGATTACATGTACCAATAATAATAAAAACTTTATTTATATTGTACATTTCATACAAACATCAATACAATGTGCTTCTAAAATACAAAGTAGGAAGAAAGGAATTTATTAAAAAATGATAAATCAAAGAGAAATAAAAAGCAAATAATAACTGTATGAATTAAAATGATGGTTATTACTGTTGGTGAGGTCAGAATGTGTTAAATGTTTCTTGCTGAAATAAATATTTAATAAATGAGCTTTAAGTTGTAAATAAGATAAAACATGTGCCGGCTGCTGATAACAAGCAGAGTTTACTCTGCAGCTGCCAGAAAATATAATATTAGAAAGAAATAAATCTATAATGTACAAAATTAGTAGTTTGTGCCATCAAATATACGGAGGACCAAAAGTGTCAATATTTATAAAGCATTTAATTAATTTATATTTAATTTGACAAAAAATGTAGTAATACAATATTATTATATATAATATTTAATTATAATAATATGATAATAAAAATAGGCATTTAGACATTATATTACAAATGAATTAATACAAATATTTATTAATTCCTTTTTTTAATTATAATCAAAGTCTGTACCATAAAAATTGTCTTTATTTATCTATTTTAATTCACTGTATAATTTATTGTATAATGTATCACTGGGTGACAAACCTAAACATATTATTTATGTATAAAACATTAAAAAAGGTTTTGTAATCACTACAAATGCTATAAAACATAAAGTAAAATGTATGAAATGCCATCTTATGATGTTTTTATTGTCCAATTAAATATAAACTAATTAAATGCTTTATAACTATTTACATGACACTTGTTGTCCTCCATATAAATAATCTCTAAGTTTACATTTAAAGTTAAAATAATGTGTCTGAGTGTCTCGGTTAGTTTGTTTTAACCTCTGGCTCGTGTTAACAGGTACGCCTCCATCCCCGTGTACGAGGTTCCCCTGGTGGCCCCGTGGCAGTGCAACCTGGGGGCCGCTCTGCTGTGGCCCCTCCAGCTCTACTGGTTCACACTGATCTGCAGAGGGGCCCTGCGCCTGTCCGCAGGGCGCCGGAGCTCAACGCCGCCGTCTGACGGCTGCATGAACTCGACTAACAGCCGCTCAGAGCATCAGATGGACGAACGCTGAAGCTGAGACACAAAGATCAAGACGGAGAAAGTTTACAGGAGCCGAAGAAAAAGAGACACTGACGCCGGTGAGATTCTGTTTACTGCAGATAAAAGCAGAGGAAAAAGACATTTTGATGTAAAAATCATAAACAAGGAGCTCAAACAGGAGCTTTGATGAAGTGTTTTAATGTAAAAAAGAGGTGAGAGACAACAAAGAAGATCCACTTTCACATGGAAACTATGAAAAAGTCTGAAAACAAATGAATGAAATGAACATTAAAAGTCCATCATGAACACGTTTTAACTGAAGAGACTCAGTGTGTTGATGTTTCTGATCAATCTGATCAATAATGAGTGATGTTATCAGCAAAAAAAAGGATAAAATCATGAATATTTGTATCTGAAATTTAGCGCAATAGAAGTACAGTCGTGAGTGTCCGCCGCCCTCCGCTGGTCACACAGCAGTCAGGTGACGCAGCAAAGACGTGGAAGCTGATTGGTCCTCCTGTCTGCTTTCCGAGCAACCTCATAGCACCAAGTTAGAGATTTTTGAGATATAAATATTAGAGCCATTAATGCATAAAAAAAAATAAACCAACACAAAATATTAAAGGATAATTCTGGAGATTTTCTATATTTTTCTTCATGTTTGGATCCAAACTAATAATGAACTGATCCACTAACAAGTACTGTGTTTGTATCAAAGCCTGATATATCTTTTTAAAAACACACCGCTGCTCTGGGTCACATGATCCTTCATCACGAAGAGTTTGGTCGCGTTAGTTTGTTCAGAAACGGCTCTAAAGACGAATAACAGCATCATGTTTTCAGTCTCTGGAGAGCAGTTCTGTGTAATGCAGACACTACTAAGCATGTGAGCATATCACAACCTCTGAACAGAAAGAAAAAATATAACAAACTAATATGTTTTAGTAACTTCTCAAAGAGTTTAATGTGAATAAAAATAGCAAACACCTGTAAGCTGAACTAAAACATTTAAGTTAAGTTAATTAAGTTTAGTTTGATGTGTGTCCCGTCCTCACATGGAAATACTCAAGTATCTCAGACAAACAGAGGAAAGTTGTGATGACGGGAAACAGGAAGTTCTAAAATCCAGCAGTGGAAGAAGTTCTTAAAGTAAAAGTAAAAATAAAAAAACTCCATCGCAAGTAAAAGTCCTAAATATACAGACTGAGACCAGAATGACTCACTGAAGAGTGTAGTGGAGTAGAAAGTCTGAAATGTAGAAAGTCAGACAGAAGTCAGTAAAAGTCAAACCTGAATGTATAAAAACATCAAACTATAACTTTATAATCCCTCAAACATAAACAGACGAGCCGCAGCGATAAAGAGCTGTACAGGTTTTTAATTGATGAAGCATCATAACAGTTTTCAAACATTTGCATAGTTTTTTTGTTTTTTTTAATGATCTCTAACAATATTCTGGTGATTTTGAATGAATGCACATAAAACCTTTTTTTTTTTTTTGTCCTCTGTGCAAATCTTAAAAGTGAAACACCACAAGAATCCAGCATCGTTTGAAGTTTATAAAGTGCTAATGCAACCTCACAGCGAGTCTCCGCTGCGTTTCTAAAACTAAAACACTATTTGGATCTAAAATACTTTTATTTAAACATCCTAAAACTGCAGTACGACTGAGTAATACTGAGGAGAATAAATATTCTTGTCTTGGCAGCCAGCTGAGACACATCTAACTAACATTATTACTTCTACTCATCTATCACCAGTGCAATTAAGACCTGAAGACCATCCTGTGATCTGACATGTAAAATATAAAGTGCATCATGTGTTTGCTCCGAATGTTTTCTCTGTGAGGGGATGAGCAGCTTCTTCCTTGTGACTCTGAGACTTTTCTCGGAGTCAGAGCTGCTCCGAAGACAGAAATAAACAATCTGACATGTCGACTTAAAGGCTGGAAGACGCTTCAATTAAAGGACGAGTCTTAAAACAACAGCCAGGAGCCCAAATGAACATTAAACATGTTTTTCTTGCACCTGACTGTTGCTTTAAGACAGACTGAGAACCTGCTAGTGAAATATTGTGACAAGAGTCTGACTCATATCATATTAACAGAGCAATAATTTACAAAAATGACCACCAGCACACATATTAGAGGCCCTGAATATACAGATTGAGACCAGAATGACTCGTTGAAAACAATGATTGACTCAGTATTTCTAGAGAGAAGTTAATGCTTTCACTTTTAGCTTCTAGCGGCAGGTGGCGACACTTTAAAGCCTCTGGAAAGGCAAATCCATGATTAGCTATTTATAATGTAATCTAGGATCTAATGTGCATATAGTGAACACCTAAAAGGTACCAGAACATAGCCTTTAGAAGGTCTTCCTTCCCTTGTTACCAGGTTGCAGTTAGGTGAGACTAGCAAGGAGATTAATTACAAATACGTACCCAATCACATTTCAATCATAATCATATATTTGCTTTTAGCTAGATTGAGAATTCAAATTAGCCTGACATGGTTTGAAAGTTACTGTGTTAAGCTAACTAGCAGACTTTGACAAGATCCACATCTGTATTAATCATGGAGAAGATAAGTAGCTCAAAGGTGTAGCATAGCAATGCTAATGCTAACTGTTTCATGAAAGTGAATGAAAGAGGCTAAAACACCTAGCTTCCTAGTCTGAGAGGTATAGTTCAATAAAAACACAGTTTCAGATGGTCTAACCTAGTTTGCTAGTTAGTGGATTATTCAAGCTTTCAACCAAGTAGGGTCCATTTGATAGATTTGGTAGTTAATAGAAAAAAGTTTAAGCTATGCTAACCGTTTCATGTATGTGAATGGAAGACGCTAAAATGATTAGCGTCATACTCTGGGAGGTACAGTTAAATAAAAACAAAGATTTGAGTGGTTTAACCTGTTTTGCTAGTTAGTTGATTAGTCAAGCTTTCTAACCAAGTAGGATCCATTTGGTAGATTTAGTTTATTCCATATCAGCAAAACCTTTTAGAGAATGAGAGAGCTAAGTTTTCTGATAGTTATGAAAGTTCATTTTCATTCAGATTTTTGTGGATGCTTAATGAGACGCCCAACTTTGATATCATATATGCATTTTTATGATTTCAAGTCACGTTTCCAGAGGCTTTAAGGTTGGCTGAAACTCTCTATAAAGCTCCATAAAGCACAGTAGAGCTGAAAAGGATCTATTATTGCCACTTTAAGCTGTTTTGTACGGCTTATTAAAGCCTCATTCAACCAGTGAGATTATTTCTGTCTCGGAGGAGCTCTGGTTCTGCCCGCTCACTAAATCTAAAGAGTCCAACGCTTCCAGGAAACTTTCCAACAAAGTCAAACAAGATCGACAAACGAGCTAAAGTGTCGGACTGTTCCTTTAAAGAAGCTGCCTCCGCCTTGAGATACTCCTGATCCCGGACGACCAGCGGCGTCCTCTGACTGGTCGAGCTCCTCCCGGCCAGCAGTCAGAGGGGTCGGGGCTGATGCAGACCTGCTGTCTCCGGACTCAGAGCTGGACTGTGCGTCGCTTTGGAGGGACTCCAGTTCCCCAGAGACGCCTGGACGGCTTTACGGTGAGCCAGTCTGTGTGTGATGGAGAATCCAGCGTTTCCCTCCAGCTGGGACAAAACCACCAGCACCTGTCTGAGAGAGAAACACACACCTGTATTCACATCAGTCTGCTGATGTTATAGAGCTTTCTTATTGTCAACAAAGCCCATGTGCATCTTTATTTCGTTTGACTAATATTTGCTGCAAAAGGTGGCGTTTACACCTACAGTGACGTCTTCAATTATCTTTTTCTGTCCAAAAGCTAAAGATATTTAATTTACTGTCACATATGACAAAGTAAATCCTCACATCGTCTTGTGAGGAAGCAGAAAACAGAGAATATTTGTCCTTTTTGTCAAATGAAAGCAGAACAGAAGTTCATCATCGTTCCTGAAAATGTCGCTTCTGATACCGTAGAGTCTCTGGGATCTTCTGTCCTCACATCTCAGCACACATGTAATCCAGGTGTGACCTTTGACCCTGCATTCAGTCATCAGCTGCAGCTTTTTTACAGCTTTTATTACCTCACGTCTGGACTTAAGCATCTCCACTTTATACGGGAGTCTGGATGTGTTTCAGAATGAAAACGCACCTTTATAGAATTGCTGTTGCGTCTCTTTAACTTTTAACAGCATGATTAGATTGTTAACTTTGTATTGACTGAGTGTTTTACATGTTTCTGTGAAGCTCTTTGGCCAACAGTTGTTTTTAAACACACTCTATAGATACATTTAACTTGATTTTTTGCTTTAAAGACAACTAAAACTATATCAGTAAGAAGAGCCGCAGACCGAGTAGAGAAGGAGGAAAGTTACAAAGATGTTTTTAGAGTGAATCTGTGACGCTGCGGCGGCGGTGAACCTGTGCAGAGGAGGGATGCTGTCGATGGTCTTGAGGCTGCTGCGTGTCGACACCACGTTGAAGCTGTCGCTGCAGTCGCAGGAAACGTGCAGGTGGTGTCTCGGGTGTCTGTTCTCCACCATGACGATGAGTCCCGCCCAGCCGTGCGTCAGGTAGTAGCAGGTCATCCCCTCTCGACCCTGACAGAGACAACACATGTTTAACATTTAAAACATTTAAAAACGTCCTCATCAAGAGTTTCACCTCCTGAGCTGCAACTCATACATAACTGTGTTATTTATTTCATGTGTTTCTAATGGAGTTTGTACAATATTACACATAAATTAGATTCAGCTTTGTTATTGCGTGCAGAAAGTAACGGCACAACAAAATGCAGTTAGCATCCATTAGCAGCAGTTAGCGCCCAGATATAAGTGGATAAATAGAATAAACAACAGTACATACAGTAGATTGAGTCAGACATATTATATAATATAGATAACAACTTATGAACAGCTGAATATTGTCTATGTTAATGTTAAATATTGATGCTATTTGAGGAGTACGGAAGCTCAGAAGAGTAAATAAATACTGCAATTATTTTATTTTAATATCTTGAGTTGATTATCTCGTTATAGCAATTTTAATTTTCTGGAGATAAAGGGACAAGTATCTTGTTATCTCAAAAAATGGCTTTTGTTTTTTTTTAAAAAATAATTATACTGTTCAACTCTGATAAATTTAAACTTATTACATCTCATTTATCTCAGTAGAGAAGTTATGTTCAACACTAAAACAAGATGCAGGACACTTGATTCTTTAAAGTTTTACAGAGAAAATGTAGGTGGCGAAAACTGTAGCATCAACATCATATTATCACAAATATATATAAAATAATCTTTTTATGGGAACAAGTGTTCTCATTTTACAGATAACTGAGTCTGAAGTGCAAAATCTTTTAACAAAAAGACCTGAAATCTTCTCGCTCTTTACACCCACAAAAACCTCTCAAGCAATCAGCAGTGAAACATTAATTCAAATATCAGTTTTTTAATCTAATAAGATGAATTCAGATATATTTGCTGTTAAATATCTTTGAGTAAAAAAAGCAGAGAATAAACCAAACTAAAAGGCTCTTATGGTGCGTTCAGGAGCTTCTTGTAAACATTTTTACTGGCAGGATTTTGACCTTGAAACTCGACAAGAGATAAAGTGTTTTAAAAGCTCAGAGACATAAAACGGATTCAGCAGCGATCTGATGACGTGAACGCATCGTTACCTCGTGTCTCTCTCCTCTGGTCTCCGTCAGCTGGATGATGGCGTCGGCGATGGTCGTGTTTACGGCCGTCACTTGTTCCACCATCAGCAGCCTGGAGCTGTAGACGGCCAGCATGTAACCGGACGCCTCCGATCTGACGCCGCTCACTGAAAAGACAAAACAACGGCTCATAAACACGTCTGTCAAAACTGTCCTCATGTCTTAAAATGATAGTATGTGATCTGAAGCAGCTGTTAGCCTGGTGTAAAATCTTATCACTTATCACTCTTTGCCGGCTAAAAATCAACCACTAACAATGATCAGACAACGGAAGAAAAGACTTTAAACAGGTCGGCTTATAGATGACGGACGCCGGTCATCAAACATCAAAGTATTTCTGTCTAATTAAGGAAGATTTGACCCAGTAAAACGCTAAGAAATGATGTCATTAAAGTTTTTCTGGGTTTGTCGGTTAAAGTTTGTTAGACTTTTATGTGGTGCAAGAGAAAGAAATGAATGTCTTTATAATTTAAAGTAAAATAATAATTATTTTTATAACCCCACAGTCTGATCTGTCAGTGTGTTTATAGTGTTGGCTCGTGTTGAACCTGCAGAGGATTATCAGCGACTCTGCAGCTCCTCTCAGCTTTATGGAGCTTTATAGTGAGTTTCAGCTCATTGTTTATCTGTCCGGCTTCAAGTAGTAGCGTCATTTTCAGAGAAAAAGCTGTTAAAAGCAGCTGAATACTGAACACTGAACGCCAAACAGCAAACAGACACAGTTATCTGTAGACTAGCTGGTGAACATAGTGGAGCATTTAGCAGCTAAAGAGCCAGATATTTCCCTCAGGAGTTGGTAGAGAGCAGAAACAGAAGCTAAAAGAGAGAGAAGATTGGACAGAAACACGACTCCACATGAATAATAATGTTGCTCCGTAACTGCTGGATGTTGAAACAAACAACTGTTTGCTAACATGTTAGCAACAACTACTTTATAAGCTAATAATATGACAGAAGTTTAAACTGTTCTACTGAAAACAAGGACAAAAAACATAATTACTTTACTTTAACTTTAACCAGATTGAAACTATAAAGGACCCAGACTAGAACCCTGAGGAACCCCACAAGTTATTATTGACATTATAAATGAATGATAACGTTGCTCTGTAACTGCTGGTAGAGAATAAAAACAGCTAAAAGAGAGTGAATATTGGAGCCTTTTCAGTCACGTTGCACCTTATAAATCACTTGTTAAAACTAATTTTAATCAGTATATATTATTTGGAGGCTGTTAGATCTCCAAACTGTGGGACAGTCAGAGACCAGATGGGCGACATCTTTAATGTCTTTTAAATCTCTTCTTAAAATATTCTTTGATCAGAAATCTTTTATGAATGTTTGATATGTTGCTGTGTTTTATTATCCAACTTCTGACACTTTACATTTTTGTGTTCATTTTATGCTTTTGTTTTCTTTTTGTTTTTAATTGTTGTTTTTTACTTGTAACTTTGTAAAGAAAAGTTCTATATAAATAAAGTTTATTATTATTATTATTATTATGATAAGAGAAGCAGCCTGGCTCTGTGGTTCTTACCGGTGCCCTCTGTGACGGAGCTGTGCCAGTGGTTGAAGGCGCAGCAGAGCACGGCATATTCTCCCGGTTCCAGCATCACGTCGCAGCCCACGAACCTCCTGACCGAGCGCCGGCTGTGAGCCAGCAGGCGTCCCAGCGTCAGAGTGCCGCAGCTGTCGTACGCCACTCGAAACACCAACACGCACAAATCCAGCAGGTGGCTCTCTGCTGTGTCCCACCGCCTGAAGACACGAGAGAGGGAGACACGCTCATGATGTTTAGTTTATACATGAATCAGTTTCTTCATGTGTCTCTCAGGCAGCTGACAAATAACTATTTAAAGAGGACATAATCTGCACATTTAAAGCTCTATATTTATATTCTGGGGCTCTACTGGAATATCTTTAATGGTTTCCAGTTAAAAACTCCTTATTTATCTTCTACTGGTCCTTTATGCAGCCCCTCAGTTCAGCTTCTGTCTGAAACAGGAAGTTTTAGCTCCTGTCTCTTTAAGGCCCCGCCTCCTGATGAGCCCGCTCTGCTCTGATTGGTCAGCTTTCAGGAAGCTTCCTCCGGCTCCGGAGGCTATGTAAACAAACTATAGTAGCAGGATTTCACTTGTTTTTCTCCTTCTTTACTCACAAATGTCAACTTCTCAAATCCATCTGTACAACAACACATGGAAACACCTTTAACTTGCTTTATAATCTCCACGCAGACAGAAGTGCTATAAATAATCCTTTAACACTAAAACAGCAAGTTGATATCTCAGCTTTCTGTTGAAGGTTCCTCAGGTTGGACTCTCTCTGTGTGTGTGTGTGTGTGTGTGTGTGTGTGTGTCGTACCTGCTGCCCTGCTGGAATAAAGCCAGCTCCATGGCGGTTCTCTCCAGCACCGTCATCGACACCACCGTTAGCGGGACGTTGGCGCCACGGGGGAAAACACCCGGGACCCGAACTTCCTGCCAGTCTGAATGAATCTTACAGATATCCACTGAGTCAAAGTACCTGCCAGAGTCAAACACACACACTCACAGACATGTATAAATGCATAAACACACACACTACTGTTCCCTTTGAATTCATTTATTAGAGGAGTGTATGGAGGTGAAAGTGTGTTTTTATAAAATAGGGATGTCCTTGTGTACGAATCAAATCATTTTGTTTTTCTGAAATTAAAAAATGTAATGACTAAAAAAATTTAAAAAAAGACTGTAATAATAAATAAATTGTCAGTATTCATGCCAATAAAATACTTGAATGTGACTAAAGTAAGTGATCTGTGAGTGTAAAATAAACTTCAGCAGCTTCAATCAATAAACGTGGTTTTTCTGACTCCTGATCCACCAACCTGATGAAATCCCAGAAGTCCATCCAGAACAGGCCGTCCTCGGCTCGCTGGGCGCAGAGCTCTTTCTTCAGATGTGGAGGCCAGTTTGGCCAGTCGTCCGCCCACGGACCGGTCCAGGAGAACCGACCCCACGGGTTCCTCAGCTGCACTAACCTGAAACAGGCAGCAGCATGTTAGATACTGGAAGATACTGCATCTATTCTAACAAATATTTCTCAATATACAGTACAAATGATTCCACTTAAAGTTAAGAAGTTATATGTAGCAGTAGAAGAAGAACTCAGAGCCTTTACTGAAGTAAAAGTACATAAGCATTATGAGCTTGATGTAGTTAAAGTATTGCAGTAAAAGTAGTGGTTTGGTCCCTCTGACTGATATATTATTATATATGACATCATTAGATTATTAATACTGAAGCATCAGTGTTAGAGCAGCATGTTACTGTTGTAGCTGCTGGAGGTGGAGCTAGTTTACACTACTTTATATACAGTTAGCTAGTTTAGTTCACTGGTTCCCAACCTAGGGGTCGGGGCCCCTCCAAAGGGTCAGCAGATAAATCTGAGATGATTAATGATTAAAAACAAAGTTCTGATACAAAGTTCAAGTCCAAGATGTCTGATTTCACATTGATCCTCAAATTACACACTTGACAGTCGAAGGCTGACATCATGATGATTAATAACATGATGACAAAGTCATTCAGCTCGTTTTAGGGAAAAGCTCATTGTTGAGGACATAGTTGGACTATAAATTACATTTTATTCTTTTTCGGATTTGGTGACTACAGTTTGTCAGAGATCAGCTGTGCTTCTCTGGCCTCAGCTCTGAAGTCCAACCCCTCCCATCTGAGAGAGCTGGATCTGAGTGGAAACAAGCTGCAGGATTCAGGAGTGAAGCTGCTGTGTGCATGTTACTGTTGTAGCTGCTGGAGGTGGAGCTAGTTTCAACTACTTTAGTAGTCCACTGGTTCCCAACCTAGGGGTCGGGCCCTCCAAAGGGTCAGCAGATAAATCTGAGGGGTCGTGAGATGATTAATGGGAGAGGAAAGAAGAAAAAACAAAGTTCTGATACACAAATCTGTTTTCAGTTTTTGGACTTTTTCTCTAATCTTTGATTTTTGCTGAAATATTGGATCATTTGAACATTTATTGAAATGAAAGCATGTGAGAAGTTTAGAGGGAAAAATCACTATTTGGTGGAGCTGTTAACAACTCATAGACATGTGAAATGTGACCCCGACTACACACTGCTTTTTGTAAGACGTCAAAAGACAAAAAGGTTGGAAACCACTGGTTTCATCTTTGACAATGTGTTGTATTTTAAAAGCTTGTTATATTATCCATTGTGTCAAATCTTCATGTGAAAAGTAACTAAAGCTGTCAAATAAACGTAGTGGAGTAGAAAGTACAATATTTCCCTCTGAAATGTAGAAAGTAGCATCACATGGAAATACTCAAGTAAAGTACAAGTACCTCAAAATTGTACTTAAATACAGTAATTATGTAAATGTACTTTGTCACTTTCCATCTCTACTTTTTATTGCACAAAGTAGCATTTGGTCTCATTTATATTCATATAGAATATGATGCAGATTTCGTGTGTATTCATGAGTGCTTGAAACACTATTTGTTTATTTTACTTCATGAGCCAGAAGGTTTCTCTTTTCTTCTTCTGTTCCCGTACGTCTCAGCTCCTTCAAGAAAATTTGACGTCACAAAGCTACGTCACATGATGTCAGACTGTCACAAACTAAATAATCTATATCTTATTTAAACATACTCTGCAGGCTGCAGCTGTTTTTATTGCTCCTTTATGTCAGTTATTAGGTTTAAATTGTCTATTTGTGTTTTATTCTGTGACAGACAGACGCTGCTGTAGATCTATAATCAAATGATAAAACATTGGAGCAGTTATCAGCTGTTTTCCTTCCAGCTATCAATATGTGGAAATTATTAAGTAACAGTTTAAACTGTTAATTACAAATTTCTACAAATCAGTTCTTGATGAGCCCTCCTTCTTCTTCCTGCTCTCAAACACAACAAGTTCCACTCTGAGATCATATCTCCTTGTTCCCTCATATCTAAAGTATGAAGATGGGTGTAACCAACATGTGATGCAGTAAAAGAGCTGTCAAACTTGTTTCTCCTGTCAGGAAGTGAACCTCAGACAGTCGTTGACACTGAGAGCTGAAATGGCGCAGAAAGAAGATCAGCTGGACCGAGAAACCTTCTCTTGTTTGATCTGTCTGGATCTACTGAAGGATCCGGTGACTATTCCCTGTGGACACAGCTACTGCATGAACTGTATTAAAGGATACTGGGATGGAGAGGATCAGAGGAAGATCTACAGCTGCCCTCAGTGCAGACAGATCTTCACACCGAGGCCTGTCCTGATGAAAAGCACCATGTTAGCAGCTTTAGTGGAGCAGCTGATGAAGACTGGACTCCAAGCTGCTCCTGCTGATCACTGCAATGCTGGACCTGAAGATGTGGCCTGTGATGTCTGCACTGGGAGGAAGCTGAAAGCCCTCAAGTCCTGTCTGACTTGTCCGGCCTCTTACTGTGAGAATCACCTCCAGCCTCATTATACTGCAGCTCCATTAAAGAAACACAAGCTGGTCGATCCCTCGAAGAAGCTCCAGGAGAACATCTGCTCTCGTCATGATGAGGTGATGAAGATGTTCTGCCGTACTGATCAGCAGAGTATCTGTTCTCTCTGTTGTTTGGATGAACATAAAGGCCACGATACAGTCTCAGCTGCAGCAGAAAGGACTGAGAGGCAGAGAGGGCTCGAGGTGAGTCGACAACAAATCCAGCAGAGAATCCAGGACAGAGAGAAAGATGTGAAGCTGCTTCAACAGGAGGTGAAGGCCGTCAGTCACTCTGCTGATAAAGCAGTGGAGGACAGTGAGAAGATCTTCACTGAGCTGATCCGTCTCCTCCAGAAAAGAAGCTCTGATGTGAAGCAGCAGATCAGATCCCAGCAGGAAACTGAAGTGAATCGAGTCAAAGAGCTTCAGGAGAAGCTGGAGCAGGAGATCACTGAGCTGAAGAGGAAAGACGCTGAGCTGAAGCAGCTCTCACGCACAGGGGATCACACCCAGTTTCTACTCAACTACCCCTCACTGTCACAACTCAGTGAACCTACAGACTCATCCATCCATCCTCTGAGAGACTTTGAGGATGTGACAGCAGCTGTGTCAGAGCTCAGAGATCAACTACAGGACATCCTGAAAGAGAAATGGACAAACATCTCACTGGCAGTGACTGAAGTGGATGTTTTACTGCCACAACCAGAACCCAAGACCAGAGCTGAGTTCTTAAAATATTCATGTAAAATCACTCTGGATCAAAACACAGCAAACACACGTCTGTTATTATCTGATGGAAACAGAGAAGCAACACTCATGAATCAACAACAGTCTTATTTTAGTCACCCAGACAGATTCACTGTATATCCTCAGGTCCTGAGTAGAGAGAGTCTGACTGGACGTTGTTACTGGGAGGTGGAGTGGAGAGGGGAAGGAGTTCGTGTAGCAGTTGCATACAAGAATATCAGCAGAGCAGGATATTCGCATGAATGTGTGTTTGGATTGAATGACAAATCTTGGTCTTTATATTGTCACACTAACAGTTATGCATTTCAGTTCAACAATAAAGATACTCCCGTCTCAGGTCCTCGTTCCTCCAGAGTAGGAGTGTACCTGGATCACAGAGCAGGTATGGTGTCCTTCTACAGCGTCTCTGAAACCATGACTCTCCTCCACAGAGTCCAGACCACATTCACTCAGCCTCTCTATGTTGGACTATGTCTTTGTGGTTTTGAAACCACAGCTGAGTTGTGTAAACTCAAATAGACAGAAGTCATTTCAGACTTCATGTGTCAGATTCTGTTGTACTTCATGTTTTTTGTCTCCATTGTTTCTGAGAGCTCGTTGCTGTGGTGTTTCTGAACTGCACAGAGATCAGCTGTCAATCAAACTGGGATCATCAACACTTATTTCCTTTTCATTTGTTGTTCTTTTAATGTTTTCAGTTTCTTTAAATTTCACTTTTTGCTGTTTGTTTTTATCCATGGAGGCTATCACTGAGCAAATCATTGAACAAGAGTCATTTAACAGACTTTACTGATCAGATGTGTCAACAATCTGAAGCTTTACATAATCAATAAAGATGTTTTTTTTTCAACAAAGAGCAAAGTGTTTTCTGATATATTATTATATATGACATCATTAGATTATTAATAGTGAAGCATCAGTGTTAGAGCAGCATGTTACTGTTGTAGCTGCTGGAGGTGGAGCTAGTTTACACTACTTTATATACAGTTAGCTAGTTTAGTCCACTGGTTCCCAACCTAGGGGTCGGGGTCCCTCCAAAGGGTCAGCAGATAAATCTGAGGGGTCGTGAGATGATTAATGGGAGAGGAAAGAAGAAAAAACAAAGTTCTGATACACAAATCTGTTTTCAGTTTTTGGACTTTTTCTCTAATCTTTGATTTTTGCTGAAATATTGGATCATTTGAACATTTATTGAAATGAAAGCATGTGAGAAGTTTAGAGGGAAAAATCACTATTTGGTGGAACTGTTAACAACTCATAGACATGTGAAATGTGACCCCGACTACACACTGCTTTTTGTAAGACGTCAAAAGACAAAAAGGTTGGAAACCACTGGTTTCATCTTTAACAACGTGTTGTATTTTAAAAGCTTGTTATATTATCCATTGTGTCAAATCTTCATGTGAAAAGTAACTAAAGCTGTTAAATAAATGTAGTGGAGTAGAAAGTACAATATTTCCCTCTGAAATGTAGAAAGTAGCATCACTGTAACTGTTCACAAGAGGAAAGAAGAAGAAACAGTAAGAAACAGAAAGTTTTTGAGGAGTTACTTTGGTTTGGATATGTGTGAGGTAACATTATAGAGCTTTTAAATTAAGGAAAAATAAAGTTTTAGAATCTGAGTCGAGGGAGGAAAAGTCAGATTGATCGGTTTTCCTCCTCAGCTTGTGTTTCCAGATGTGTGAAAAGTTGTATAATAAAACCTTCTGTGTCTCTAGAAGGAGCTCACCAATCTCTACTGTTCAGTAATTGAGTTGAGTTGCATTATGGGTAACGTAGGCGCCAGATTTTGCATTGATTTTCATCAACTGTCGATGGAAAAAAGGATCTAAAGGTGCACAGAAACTTCTCAAACCTCCTGCAGCATAAACCACAACTGCTTTCAAACCATCAGATTATACACACTGCATGTCACACTATCACCCTCCTAACACCTCAGAGGCAGTGTCTCTAGCTGTATATTGGTGAAATGATGACATGATGAGGTGGAAGACCATATAGATGGTGATACTAAAAAGATCAGGTGTGTTTGGTTTGCACTGTTTCCCGCTTCCATTCATGGAGGAACAATGCTCACCTGTGACTGTCCACATCTCGCACATCCAGGACAGAGTAGGCGTGTCGAGG
The DNA here is from genome assembly GCA_029490765.1 of Euthynnus affinis. Taxonomy (NCBI): domain Eukaryota; kingdom Metazoa; phylum Chordata; class Actinopteri; order Scombriformes; family Scombridae; genus Euthynnus; species Euthynnus affinis. Next base: position 13,888,623 of record CM055856.1, on the reverse strand, counting down.
ACGTAAACCCAGGGACTCGTACTCCGTGTCGTCCACCTTCATGTTACCTCCTCCGCAAGATGCACCCATGAGGAAACTAGCAGCACCAAAGAGAGTTTATAGATTAGTATAGACACATTAGTATCTCCTGTCAGATCGGTTCTCTTCCCCGGATGCTCACCCTGCTTCTTTAGAGCTCAGCATTTTGGCCCAGATAAGATCCGTGTCGATCGGGTCCTCCTTGGGGTTGGTGGTGCTGACCTGGAGGGCCAGGGACTCGCAGGGGGCCCCAGTCAGCGTGGAGAGGCCCTCGATAGCTCGGCCCGCCTGCAGAGCGAAGTAGGAGCCGTGGAGCTTGGCCAGCGCTTTTTCAATCAGAGCAACCCAAAGCTGCTTCCGCTGCGCCTGGAGACGGAAAATAACAAGAAAGCGAAAAGCCTCAGACAAGAAACACTCATACAAATGAGATCTGTGCTCTTCGAGTTTTATGAGTGGTTCCAGCCTTTAATACGAGTCAATAACAGATACAGCAGTCACCCATTTCACCTGCACTATAGGACAGGTTCACAGTTTTCCAAGTGTGTCTTAAAACAACAGTCAGGTGTCCATATGAGCAGCGAAAGAGGTTTTCCTCGCTGTAATCATTCCTCCTGTTCATACTGGATATTAAAAGATCTTCAAATGTACTTTCAATGGAAGTGATGCAGGCCACAGTGTGTCCAGATAGACATTTAAAAGCCTCTGTGAAGCTTCTATGAGGCTTCAGCAGTCTGAGTTAGTCATATCAGAGACCCTTTGAGAAGGAGAAATGCCCTTTACATTGGTGTTAACCAGGCTTACAGCTGGTCCAGAAAGTTGCAGCTTGTCCTTTAAAAGGAACATGCAAGCAAAAGCACATTTCCCCTGTACTGGCTTCTCTCCACTGGCTCCCAATACACTTGGGGATTGATTTTAAGATTTTATTGTTTGTCTATAAATCACTGAATGGTCTAGCTCCAACCTCTGACCTCTTAAAACCACACATCCCATCAAAGTCACTCAAGTCTGCTGACCAGTCACTTTTAGCTGCACCAAGATTGATGGGGTTGAAGCACTGCAGTGATCGTGCCTTCCTTGTCTTTTAACTCAGTGTGTTAAAACCACAAAATGTCTCTTTGTCTGTTAAACTGGTCTTTACATCTTTATTGTGTTGTTCATGGCTTTTGTTGTCATGATTGTACAACACTTTGATCAACTGTTGTTGTTTCTGATTTGATTTGATATCAAGTGGATATCTGTCACATTTAGTCTTTTTAGCATCAAATTCTCCTCTTTGTGTTTCCCTGTTGAGCTGCGGGTGGAAGTATAGAAACAAAAAGAGGAACTTTGCCACTAAAAAGACTGTAACGTTGAAAGATATCTACTGGATTTGACTCATTAAGCAGACAGATTTGAAAAATACTGAACCTGTCCTTGAATCTAAATACATTTCTAGTTTAAATATGAAACCAATATTAGCTAAAATAAAACATTTTAAGAAGACAAACCTTAATGCACAAATTAATGCACCAGAGACTGTAAGCTAGACTAACTGCTAACCCATACCCATACCATCTCTGGACAGTAAAATGGATTAAAAACTCATCAGTGCTGCTCATTTGTTGACATGCAAGAACTGAGACATGCACTTTTCTCTCTAGATGCATTTTAATGCACTGTGCTGTTAACTGCTCAACCTTTTTTTTTGTTTTGTTTTGTTTTTTCTCTTGGGAATTACATGTTGTGTCTTTAAGGGAATTTTTTAGATATACAGTATATCTTTATACTCTCTGTTGTTGTTGCACTGCTGTGGGAGGAACAGCAGTTTGCTTTTTGGTGTGCAAATACAAAGGAAAATGTTGAATCTCAAATCTTGAATATCATTATTATAGCCGCCAATTTAAAGCTACACAGTGTCTCTCTGTTCAGCATCATGTTGACGGTGTAACATCACCACTTGTAGCCGTAATATTCTCCTCTAATATCTCTGATAGTCACATGATGCCTCTCATGTTAATCATGGTGCACTTTGCTTTAGAAAGATGTTTTTTGGCATGTAACTTCATGTCAAATAGTTTCCTCTTTATTTATGATGACATATTGTGGGCAGCTGTACTATTAAGTGCAGTGTATTTTTTCCTGTATCACTGTATTTTGCATTAGTGACACTTCTCTTGGTTCATTTTACATCAACATATGAAAAACCATAGTAGTTAAGCTTTAAAATAGCACCATTTCACTTTTAAGTTTCATTCTGTACATTGTTTTGAAGCACAAAGTCATTTTTGGTGTAATTAGGTGATATATTCACTGCTGATTTAGTGTTTAGATTTGTGTGTTTAACCTGAGAGAAGAGGAGGTGGCTGTTCTCGTCACATGGCAGCATGTCGTCCACCAGCACTGTGGTCCACGAGCCGTCTTTGCAAAGTCGCACCTGATAGGCTCCTTCAGGACACAGCGACCGGGTCACCATCACCTTCTCCACCAGCTCGGGACGTTCAGCCAGAACAGCCAAGGCACTCAGGAACCTGATCCCCCAAAAACATGAACCCATCTGAGGTTTAAAAGGATACAGCTGCAGGGCTCAAATGTAAGAACATCACATGTATATATATTTTGAGTTGGCTCACCAGCAGTTACCCAGAAGTCCCTGCAGGATGTCCGATGGGCGCAGAGTACGGAAAACAGACCACTTTACCCCGCGCTCTCTGAAGTTGCAGCAGTTGATTTCTTGGGGTCGAAGCCACTTTTTGACCCGTTGTTGGACGCTGTCGTCTGCCGGGAAGCCGACAGACTTTGGACCTGGAGGGAAGCTGTCATCCACAAACGTCACAGCGTTCTGGGAGATGAGATGAAAAGTAGATAGAAACCAGACCTCAACTTCGCTTTTACAATTTATTTCCACAGATTTCTTCAAATCCATAGCAAATGGTTAGATTTGGCTTTTTTAGGGATCTTTTCTTCTTTCAGAGCTCCTTAAAGAGCAGAAACTTCTGATTCAGTTCGCTACCAAACACATACATAACATTAGATCTGAGTTCAAAGGCTTGGTTTATTTCATCCATAAGAGCCTGGAAAGTACAGCGCTCCTGTCCTAATCAACTAATACTGATTACTGAAATAAAGTAAATATATATCCACATATGAACTATCCATGAAAACAACATGAAAATAAAACAATCATAAAAAAAATGTAGAAAAAAACAAGCAACAATATCAAAGCTATATAGATTAAAATCCTAATTTACATCCTTACAAAGTTCTGGTTCAATTTAAAGTTGATCAGAAGTGTCAGATTATAAAGGTTGTCAAGGTTATAAAAGTTGTAAAGGTTGTAAAGGTTATAAAGGTTATAAAGATTGTCAAGGTTGTCAAGGTTATAAAAGTTGTAAAGGTTGTCAAGGTTATAAAAGTTGTAAAGGTTATAAAGGTTGCGAAGGTTGTAAAGGTTATAAAGATTGTAAAGGTTATAAAGATTGTAAAGGTTATAAAGGTTATAAAAGTTGTAAAGGTTGTCAAGGTTATAAAGATTGTAAAGGTTGTCAAGGTTATAAAGATTGTCAAGGTTATAAAGGTTATAAAGGTTGTAAAGGTTATAAAGGTTATAAAGATTGTCAAGGTTGTCAAGGTTATAAAAGTTGTAAAGGTTGTCAAGGTTATAAAAGTTGTAAAGGTTATAAAGGTTGCGAAGGTTGTAAAGGTTATAAAGATTGTAAAGGTTATAAAGATTGTAAAGGTTATAAAGGTTATAAAAGTTGTAAAGGTTGTCAAGGTTATAAAGATTGTAAAGGTTGTCAAGGTTATAAAGATTGTCAAGGTTATAAAGGTTGTAAAGGTTGTAAAGGTTATAAAGGTTGTAAAGGTTGTAAAGGTTGTAAAGATTGTAAAGATTGTAAAGATTGTCAAGATTATAAAGGTTATAAAAGTTGTAAAGGTTGTCAAGGTTATAAAGATTGTCAAGGTTATAAAGGTTATAAAGGTTGTAAAGGTTGTAAAGGTTGTAAAGATTGTAAAGATTGTAAAGATTGTCAAGGTTATAAAGGTTATAAAGGTTATAAAAGTTGTAAAGGTTGTCAAGGTTATAAAGATTGTAAAGGTTATAAAGATTGTAAAGGTTATAAAGGTTGTAAAGGTTGTAAAGGTTAAAAAGATTGTAAAGGTTGTCAAGGTTATAAAGGTTATAAAGGTTGTAAAGATTGTAAAGATTGTAAAGGTTGTCAAGGTTATAAAGGTTATAAAGGTTATAAAGGTGGTAAAGGTAATAAAGATTGTAAAGGTTTTAAAGGTGGTAAAGGTTGCTGCTGCTGTGTGTGAATATTACTGGATGGACAGTGTTTCCCTGTTGAGCAGCAGGTGGAAGTATAGTAACAAAAAGAGGGACTTTGGCACTAGAAAGACTGTAACGCTCATTTGGATTCTTGAAACTTCATATTAGCTTCATTTAAACTTTTAAATACATTTTTGTACAGGGGGACAGTGGATTTTGTCCTTGATCACTTCCATTGTAAGGTCATTATGAAGGGATCTTCTAATGGTCAGTATGAACAGGAGGAATGATTACACCAAGAAAAATAGCTTTAATGTTCATTTGGGCTCCTGACTGTTGTTTTAAGACACACTTGAGAAACTGTGAACCGATAACCAAAAAATGTGGGCTTTTCTTCTTTAAAATGATGGTTGCAGCTCATTTCTCAGCACACTCTTGTATACAAACCTGTCTGCAGAAGCTGACAATGTTCTCCCACAGCTCTTTGGCCTCTCCTTCATCACTCTGTCGCAGCGCCTCCACCAGCATGCTCTCCTTCCTCTTCGGGGACAGCGCTGGCCTGAGCTGCGTGGCGTGTTGCTGAGGAGTGTGACAGGCCAGGCAGTGTTTGGCTTTGACCTTGTTAATGAGAGTGCACGCGGGACACGACCACTCTTCGGTCCTGTTAACCATGCAGGGCGGGAACGACACAGAGGCGTCTGACGCAGGCGACAGCGGAGACATCTCCTCCTTCAGGATGCTGAGCCGCCTGCCGGGCAGCAGCTCCGGCTGTGCGGACAGATGTGTGACGGAGAGCGATGAGGGAGAAGGACTGATGTTGTGTGTTTGGTTGAGGCAGGCGTCTGGAGGAGGCACCTCTCTGCGACTGCAGGGGACGGGATTGTTATGACTGAGCGCTGAGGAGTGTGTGTGCGGATGTGAGGCTTCCTTGGGTAAACACTCTCCCCGGGTTGATATGGAGAGTGATAGAGCCCCTGCTGCAGTTTCTGGCTGCTGTGCTGCTGTCTGACCACAGACTTCAGGCATCAGCAAGGCCTCAGCGGGGATCTGAGGCAGAGACAGTTTACGTGGTCCGCCACAAGCCGAGCAGGACATGGAGGTAGGAGTGTTCTGCAGAGTGCACCTCAAACAATCCCAAACCAGGCTGCTGCCATCCACATCTCCTGCCTGTTTCCTGTTCTGCTGCCTGCATGGCTCCGTCGACAGCGTCTGGGAGGGCCTCAGGGGCCCCGAGCAGCTGCTGGAGCGCTGAGGCCGAGGCTGCTCTTCAGAGGAGCCTCCAGAGTAGCCGCAGAGGGAGCAGGACGCGCTGTCACGGGGGTTAGCCAGTGTGCAGCGCGGGCAGGACCAGCCCTCCCTGCTACTGGTTCCCTGACACATCCAGCGGGCGTCAGATCTCCGCCGGGGGGCTTCACAGATGGAGCAGCGGGGGGCTCCGGCAGCGTTGAGGAAGGTGCAGCAGCCGCAAGCCCATTGGCTCCTCTGCATGGGCATCGAACCAGACGAGAAACTGGACAGAAAACACACAACATGTTTGACCTCAAATCATCAAACAACAGCTGGACTATTATTAATTCACCTTCCAATCCTCTGTTTTTATGTTGCACAAAGTGTTCAGATATCAGGGGAGACCAAGAAGTGACTGCAGCTGGACACAGAAAAATATTGTAATATTTGAATGGAGGGTGTGAGCACCTTTTTGAACATTTACTGCTTCCACATAGTTTTAGACACAAACCTAAATTGAACTTTAAACAAATCACAAGATTTTGACCTACAAATCTTGAATTCACATGTTGTTTCTATCTTTTACTGTTTTTGAGTTATTAGAGTGTTTAGAGAGTTTTAAAGTCTTTTCTTGCTCCTCCTGTGATTTTATAATGAGTGTGTAATGCGAAATGTTTCACAGCACTGACGGAGTGACATCACCAGGAGCAGTTGGAGAGCAGGATTTTAGAGTACATTTCCTGTGAAATATCCTCATAAATCCTATGACTTTGGCCAAATCTAACATTAAATATCGTAATGTAAGATTAGTAGGAAATTTGCTGATAACTTTCTCTGTGAGTTTTCAAACGTGGCTCCATTTTTGTAAGCAAGAAGACAATCTAACTGAGCATGTGCAGAGTGAGTACTGTCACTGCAGCTTGTTTCTGATTGGAGGAATTCAAGGTGTTACAACCATCCCTGGTCTCCCCTATACACATATAATAAATATACAGTTAATTTAGTTTAATATTCAGGTACATTTCTGCCTTGTCTAGCAACCCTGTTCGATACTAAAACTGCTGGACCTGAGCTCGTTAGTAATTACAGCCAGGAGAGGTGAAGTATACACTCCGTTTAATAAAATCCTCCCCTCGATCCAGATTAATGAAGCGTGGGAAAGAGACGAGGCCGTTCCAGCCGATCAAAGAGGAACAACCGAGGGCCCCCGGAGCTGAAGACTGAAGAATGACACATTAATCTTCTTACATTATGCAAAGAAAACCTCCCTCATATAAAACCAGTCTGATCATTAGTGATTAGAGAAGGAAGAACATTTCCTAAAGTCACGACTTTTGCCGGAAGCTTCAAATCTACATTTGAACAGAAATAAACCTGCATGAAGAACATTCTGCTGGGCTTATTTATTCTCATGTATATATTGTATAAAGCTTCTATTTATTTGCATGTCTCTGTGCTGCTGTAACATAAACACTTATATTATTATCTGATGAGTATTTCGCCTCATTTTATTTCAGAACAGAGCAAGAAACGTATTATTTTTATAACCTTGGAAGAGTTTGGGCATTCTTAGAAAAGGCTAAGGCTGTTTTAGGGTATTTTCTGTAATTCTGGCTTAACAACGGTCACATTTACTGAAATAATTATTATAATTATGTCCTGGTAGTAAATTTAATGCAGAATAATATCAGCAAAGTCTTCAGCTGAACTCTGGTTTCAAGTGTAAAATCCCTGAAGGAGGAAAAAAAGGCCTCTGAAGATGAAGACGAGGGGAGGAAAAAAATCCAAATATAAACGGGTGCATCGACAGTTCTTGTTCGTGTTTTCTGTGGCTGCGGGGAGAAAAATTAAAATGCATGAATATGGAAATGTTACGAGAAGCAGCACTGCAGAAACATAAAGTGTTACTGTTAGACTGCAAACATCCTCCGTCTCCAGTGTTGTGTTAATTCTGAGATACTCGTACTTTACTCGAGTATTTAAATCTTCTTCTACTTCATAACATTTCTGCATCATTTAAGATTAAAGCAGAAGTTCCTATACTTCACATAACATCTGTGTGTTGTTGTGTCTCTTTGTCGTCATCTTTCATTTCAAATCCCAAAGAGGTAAAACTCCAATATTTCCAAAATAAATCCAAATGTATCAGAACTTTTGCTCAGATTCATTTTGTTGTTCTTATAAAGTCCTGAACATTAAATAATCACAATAAAATGCTGCTTATGCACTGATTCTTCAGTATTAATAATGTGCTTTATTAGTACATTACTTCTAAAACTTTAAGTAAATTTACCAGCTAATACTTACCTGCTGTACTTTAATTGTATTTTTGCACTGTGATATTTCTACTTTTAAAGGATCAGAGTTCTTCTCCCGCCGCTGATGGTTTTCTTACCTTCCAGCTGTGTCAGTCGTCTGTCTCACTGTTCTACATCTAACACTCGTGTTTCCTCGTTATGTTCACAGGACTCGGACTGTAGAGCAACACAGATTATCTGCTGTGGCATCCAGGGAGAAATTTAGGTTTGAGAAGCCAGCGGGACGTCTGGCCCACATTTTCTAGCTGCTCCCTCTTAAGTAGCTTGGCACGGAGCCTGAAGCCTCCGGCACAGTCCAACCTGTGCAGATTAATTCAGTGCAAAGTGTCTCTGAGACGCAGGTGTTCCTGCTGCTGTTACCTCAGCTGCTGGACACATTTATGGGTCGTTTAAAGTTCTTTCTTTTAGTCTGTGGTGTAAATGAATAAATTTCTTTATTGCTGTACTTAAATAGCTTCTCAGGAATTTGTCCTAAATGTTTTCTGACACTTTACGGGCAAAATATCAAGAAAATAACCAGCGCGATAATTGATGATGAAAACGATCGTTAGTTTGAGCCCTGAAGGACTGAATCTGTCCATGTGACGTGATTGCATCACATCATTTCTGCAGATTTGTCAGCTGCACATTGATGCTCCTGTTTTATCCCAAAGCTGCTCTACTGGATTCAGGTCTGTGATGTTTATGAAACCGGTCTGAGACGAGCTTTGCTTTGTGACGTGATGCTTCTGTTAGAAGATGCTCAGCAGTGATAATCAGACTGATTGTGGCTTTCAAAACATGATTTATTGGTTTTAAAGGGGCTCAAAGGGTGTCAAGAAAACTTTCCCCACATTACAGCAGCTGGACTGTTGAATGATTATTATTATTATTATTATACATAAGTTAAGCATCACAATATGCGGCATTATTGGCTTCATGCAGACAAAACGATGCTTTTTCTAAAACCTCCTGCATGTAGATTCCTTCTGTTCAAATCAGATGTTTATGTCAAGTTTCACAAACATTTGAAGTCATTTTCTGACCTCGTCCTGAAAACAAAATCCTTTTTTGTACATGATGCTTCACTAAACTTTATTTATAAACAGGGTTCAAGTTAAATTTAACACACTTAAAGACCTTCAGTACCACATAGAAAGCTGTTTATAATTATAGTAAGTATTCAAATATTTTAGATAAAGGGCAGATTCACAGTGTTCCCAGTGTGCTGTAATCATTCCTCCTGTTCATACCGACCATCAGAAGATCCTTCATGAAGCTAATATGAAGCTTCAAATCCAGTAGATATCTTTCAACGTTGCAGTCTTTTTAGTGGCAAAGTCCCTCTTTTTGTTTCTATACTTCCACCTGCAGCTCAACAGGGAAACACAAAGAGGAGAATTTGATGCTAAAAAGACTGTAAATGTGTCAGATATCCACTTGATATGACTAAACTCAGACTGATGAAGCTGAATAGAAGCTTCACACACACTTTAAATGACTGTGAAGGAGATGTTTTAATATCCAGTATGAACAGGAGGAAAAACCTGACTGCTGGTTTAAAGACACATTTGAAACATTGTGAATCTGTTCTTTAATGAGGATTTTGGGTTTTACTGCAGTTTTATCCATTAAACATGTTTCTTGGAGTCATTTTTTTCCTGATTTTACTTGTCAAACAATCCATTTCTTGCCAAATCTGACACAGTAGGGCACAATATAATATATATAATATGAAATGTTGTTGTTTGTTTGATTACAACGTGTGTAAAAACGATGTATTATGATGATTTATAAATGATTGCACTTTTAATATGACGGCTGAACAGACTGGATGTCTCTGTGGTCGATATATAAAGTGAACCTCTGCTTATTAATTATTACTGTATCTCTGTCTGATACGCTGTCTGTATTGTGTCTAGTGTGATTCCTCTCTGCTGCCACATTGTCCCAACCTTCATCAGATTTGGCGCCGGCCAGGAGTCGAGTTACTCAACTGACAGGAAATGCAATGCTGGCGGGGAGGGGGGGGGGGGATCCCTGGTGGTCAAACTGTAGACGGCGGTCTGGAAATGCACACACGAGGCCTGCAGACCGTTTTATATTCCTACATTTGATGCTTAGAGATTAAAATATGTTTTATTAATGGTAAAGAAAGTGGATCCACAGTGACATTAGTTAAACTCTCTAAATGTCAGCTGTATTTGTAGAGTTGTTTCAATAATATATTTGAAACCAGAGTCAAAACGTAACATTTATATTTTCTCAGCATCATCCAGATTAAAGTTCACAAAATCTGTCTTGAAACAACAGTTAGATGTTAATATGAATCTATAAAAGACTTATTTCAGTCTGCAGTTCGGCAGCTATGAACCATTCAGCTCGTTGTTACAGTTTTGTGCCAGTTTGATGAGTTCGTAGCTTTTGTTGGTCGTCTGAAGCGATCAGCAGCTTCCACATCCTGAGTTTGAAGTATCTTAAAGTGCCGTCGACGGCAAAAAAGCTTCAGCTTCTCTCCAGAAATACTGAGTCAATCGTTGCTTTCATTGAGTCATTCTGGTCTCAAACTGTAAATTCAGGCCCTCTAATAAGTGAGCTGGCGGACATTTTGGAAATTATTGCTCCGTTAATAAGATTTGAAGAGTTATAGTGTTGTGGATATTTTGAGCGATGGTCAGCACTTCAGTGGAGAAAAGTGCATACGAGCCTTTTGATGTCTTAAAGCCGAAAATGTTTATTGAAGGACTCGGCCAAGTGGAAAACTGGAAACGGTAAACACCAGAGCGCTCTGCTCCGATGCCGTCTGCTTCCGTTCTGCCCTCTGAAGGTCCTCGTCTTTATCAGCCCACAATATGAACAATTAGTCTGATTGGTTCACTAGTTTCTAAACAAGGAACTGCACTTTTAGTTTTGGTTTTGACTGTGTCGTCCACCTATCTGTGTTGGTAACCATGGCAATGCTGATAAACCCTCAATCAGAGAGGTTCCTGCCTCCTCCAAAACATCACAGACAGCTGGAGTCTCAAGGAGAAGATATCTCCTTCCTGATTAATAATTGCAGTGTGACCTCAAAGCCAAGCTTGACTCCCAGTTTGTAACCTCTAAAGACGGAAACTTCCACAACATATAGGAGCTTTGATGTCTGCTGTGATTGACAGGCGGCTTCAGGACTCTCATTCACACTACTATTTCATTAAGTTTGATGTTTGGTAGCAGGACGTGTTTCCAGAGCATGAAAGACGTCGATAATCAATTAACTGTTCTGAGTAATTCTGAGGAAAGAAATGCCACAATTCTCTGATTCCAGCTTCTCAAATGTGAATATTTGCTTTAGTCGTCTGTGACAGTAAACTGAAGATGTTTGGGTTGTTTACTGTTGGTCGGGACAAAACACCGTTTTCTAACATTTTACAGACGAAGCAACTAACAACATCATTAACAGATAATGGAAATAATTATTAGTTGCTTCCCTTCCCAACGCTCCTTATCTGAAAGGTTCTGGCTCCAAACAGAAAAGATGGCGCCGACCATGAACTGCAACTCTGTGCTTCAAACCGGCTCCAGTGAAACCAACGAGTGACGTCACACCTCGCTACGCCCATCTTTATGTACAATCTGTGGAGCAAGAGCAACTCCTGTAACACATTATATCTTATGGTTGGGTCTCTAGTCGCTATTCTATTTATTTTTTTTATATATATTTTAATATTTGAGTCAGTCGATTTAGTTATTGTGTATAATTTATATATTTATATATATTAGTTTGTTTACCTTCGTCATTGTTTTTGTGTTTTGATTGATGTCAAGCGGCTGCTGTGACACTTTAATTCCCCTCTGGCATTAATAATGCATCTATCTATCTATCTGAATGATTTATTACATTTTTATGAAATATATTTTTAGGCTTCAGGGGAAAAATAAGCAGTGAAGCTTGATCTCACAGCAAAGGTCACACATTTAATGAGAGGCCATTATTTATTTCTTGTAATGAGCTTCAGTGCATCAGAATCTGTTGGACTGACTGATCAGTGACGTACATTTGCTTCGCAGTAATTCATCTCTCTGCATCTCCAGCAGCTTGTTTCCTCAGAGGAGGATCAGAAACATCCAGCTGTGCAGACTCCGGCCTCCTTACCTGCGCTCCCGGTGCCTGCCGGGTCTGGGAAGCTGCCGGGGGATGAAGGTGCTGTGGCTGCTCCTCAGGCATCCCATGATGGGGGAGGGAGGCAGCGCTGCTCCCCGGGGCGCCGCGTCCCCCTCGGCCTCGTCGACGAGAGAGGAGGTGGAGCTCCCCATGATGCTGCCGGCTCAGGAGCCCTGCAGGAGGAGGAGGAGGAGGAGGAGGAGGAGGAGGAGGAGGAGGAGGAGGAGGAAGAGGCATCTACTGAGACTAGTTTGATTATCATGTAAATAAAACACATCAGTGTCAGAATATTTAAAATATTAAACACGTTCACAACGAGCATCAAAGTTTTCTTTTCTATGAAACCTTATTTTTTGTGACAATAATTAAAGTAACAAACAGCAAAATGGCCGCCGTATCACCATATAGTTTATATTTTTGGCTCCATTTTTGTGCAGAATTATTCAGGTTAAAACATATTGGTGGTGAAAGTTACTTTAGTTTAATTTCACCTCAAGTTTGGGTTAAAACAAGGCTTTTAGTATTTTCATAGAGTCTAAATAATAATTAAATGGAAATTAAATACATTTACACACAGACTTTATTTAAGTACGATTATGAGGTGCATGTATTTGCTGTGTATTTCTATTTAACTACATTTCTAAAAGGAAATATTTTACTTTTTTCATTTGTTTGACGGTTTTTCTTTGCTGGATGAGATTCAACATATAAAAAATATGATTCATTTGTAAAGTATTAAATTATTTTACAGATTAAACTGCCAAACAGGTTAAAAATGAGTCAAAATGAACCAGCTAATGTTAGAAATACTTGTTACACACTAATGCACCAATAATAATAACCCAATAATTGAATTTTTGATACTTTAAGTGACACAAATGAAACCACAGACTCTCATCTGATAAGATTTCTGCTTTTAAACCCAAGAACAACATAGTCAAACATTCACTGTGTTCTTATAGATGGACCCCTGAAACCCTTTTAAACGACCCCTGGAGGTCCCGGGACCCCACTTTGAGAACCACTGCTTTGACAATGACTTTTGTAAAACTATGAATGCAGGACTGATTGTATTTTTTTTAATATTTTTGCAGTATATTTTGTTACTTCTACTCAAGTAAAAGCTACTAAACATCTGTCATCACCACATATAACCTCCATAAATCATAAAATGGATGATATAAGATAAATATTATAACAAACACTCATGAGCACACAGAAAACTGATGTTTTGGACAAATGTAAACATATTTTGACTCCACTGGCTTCAAACTAAAGGCTTGTTTTCTGGTTCTTCAGTTACAAAATGCATATTTTCTGCGGGACAAACAGCATTTAAAGCATTAGAGATATTGTGTGTGATTAAAGATGTGATGTTTTGCTTATTTTTTTTCTGTCTGCCGGCTTCAGCTCGCTCTCTGCTCTCGCTACAGTTTTGTCCTTGAACAAGGACTTAAAATCTCTTTGACCTCTGGAGCTTCACATTCTCTGTTAACATCCAAATACTTGTGTCCTCAGAAAAACATCAACATCTCACAGCATTTTTTCTCCTTCTTTGTCAGGTTTTTTTTTTTTCTGTCTCTAAATAGGAAAAAAAACACCAATTGAAACATTAATAATTATAATTTTAACAATTAATATTTGCGTGGTTTGCATTCAGAATGACATGCATGCGAGTGGATTCCTCTGTACCTCAATGCAGATGCTTCCCTGCTGATACTGAAGTTCACATAGACTTTAGGGGAACCTGGTGCACCTGCAGTACAGCTGGTGGCTGAGTGAGAAACTGCAGCGCAGCACGAGGACAATAAAACACACGGCAGCTGTGATCATCTGACTCACCTGACTGCAGATGGGACCGGCACAGGACGAGAGGGATGAATAATCCTGCCAGCTGCGTGAAATCCCCATGACTCCTCTTTAGTTTAAAGCCCCCCTGATATGCAGAGTCACCACCGGTCCCTCCTCATCACTGGTCCCTCCTCATCACCGGTCCCTCCTCATCACTGTCAAGCTGCAGGGAGTATAAACCACTTCCTGTCACAAAATTCAATATAAAATCCCTCCTGACTAACACGAGCTGCTACTTCTTTTGTTTTGTGAGTGATGAAAGCCTCCAGCTGAAACAATTAACTGATTAATCAATTAGTTTATTGACAGAACATTAATCAGCAATCATTTTTTATAACTGATAATTTGATAATTGGTAGTTTCAATCATTAAAAAAGGTAAATATTCTCAGATCTTAGTCTCTGAAATGTAAATATTTTATATTCTTCTTTGTCATTGGTGACAGCTAATTGAATATTTTCAGGTTTTATAATCTTCTGACCTTCCTTATTAAATATTCAAACATTTATTTATATTTACAGCAATGTAACAACAGTAAAAGTCCATCAGTATAATGAGCTTGATGTAGTTAAAGTATTGCAGTAAAAGTAGTGGTTTGGTCCCTCTGACTGATATATTATTATATATGACATCATTAGATTATTAATACTGAAGCATCAGTGTTAGAGCAGCATGTTACTGTTGTAGCTGCTGGAGGTGGAGCTAGTTTACACTACTTTATATACAGTTAGCTAGTTTAGTCCACTGGTTCCCAACCTAGGGGTCGGGGCCCCTCCAAAGGGTCAGCAGATAAATCTGAGGGGTCGTGAGATGATTAATGGGAGAGGAAAGAAGAAAAAACAAAGTTCTGATACACAAATCTGTTTTCAGTTTCTGGACTTTTTCTCTAATCTTTGATTTTTGCTGAAATATTGGATCATTTGAACATTTATTGAAATGAAAGCATGTGAGAAGTTTAGAGGGAAAAATCACTATTTGGTGGAGCTGTTAACAACTCATAGACATGTGAAATGTGACCCCGACTACACACTGCTTTTTGTAAGACGTCAAAAGACAAAAAGGTTGGAAACCACTGGTTTCATCTTTAACAATGTGTTGTATTTTAAAAGCTTGTTATATTATCCATTGTGTCAAATCTTCATCTGAAAAGTAACTAAAGCTGTCAAATAAATGTAGAAGTACCTCAAAATTGTACTCATGTACAGTATTTGAGTAAATATGCTCAGTTACTTTCCACTGCTGGTTTTAAGCCTGTTTCTCAGCAATAAATCAGTTGATGGGACGACGTTAACAGTTGTTTTAAAGAATGAACACTAGATGTTGCTACTACGACCAAGAAAACTGGAACTAAGGAACTAAAAACATTTACTCAGTTTTTAGGTACTTGTACTTCATGTCAGTATTTCCATTTTATGCTTTTTAAAAGGTTTTTAAGGTTTAGATCTTACATGAAAATAAAAAATGAAATAACTACAATGATATATATGAGATGCAATGCATTGTTAAACATTAAACCAGTGGCTCCCAACCCTTTTTTGGCTCGTAAACTCTTATAAAGCAGCGTCTTTAAGCACGTTTCAGATAACTGCGAGTTGGTAGCAGTTCCACCAAAGAGTGATTTCCCTTATACATGACTAGTAGAGTTTATAAATTCTAATAAACAAAGTAAATCATGTAAAAACACTGGTATGATATTTGAAAATAGTTTCCTGCCGGTGTTTTTCCAGATCTATTCCAGATTGGAGTTTCTCATCCTGCAGCCCGCTAATGTTTAAACTTTACTACTTACAGTTATAGGATCTAGTCCAGGACTTTAAACACTATCTAATGTAGACACTCCTCTACTAAATGAACTGAAATCTACTCAAACACGACATATAATAACAGTAAACGTTATTGCTTAGAAGAGCCACAAACATGTTACAGTAACATTCAGTTGATTTAAATGGTTTAATACCAAAATGTTTCCCTTTAAATCAAATCTTTGTAATTGAAATGAACTGTAAACAGATCTCTAACATGAAGTGCATAATCATTCATAAAAACCTTTAATATCTCATCTATGCAATAAAAAAGACACTCAGAATAAACCTCAAACATACTCATGTTCAGTACAATGAGTCAGATTCAGATGATATTGGATTTAAAGATACTGAAAGTCAAAGTGTTTGCATCAGCAGTGTCTGTGAGGCCTTAATGCTCCTTAGACTGATAAATCATGAAGAGATAACTTTGCTATTTTTGATCTTTACCATTAATTACATCTAAGAATCAAAAAGTCAGGCTCAGATTTCACTGAAGTGTTTGACAAGTGTGAGCGAAAAGTTTGAGTATCACCAAAGTGAATGGATCATGAACAGAGATGCAAACTGAGATATTTCAGACGCGCCTGGTTCCAGAAGTAATAGTCCATGTTAAGTGACAGTTGAAGTGCTTCAGCCTCAATCGACAAGAAACTCGCTGAGTTAAATAATCAGAACAAAAGATTAACTGTTTTTTTTTCTTTTTTTTTAAGTCAAAAGGAAAAGTTGTACAAGTCTGTGCATATTAACTACATTTCCCAAGGTGCATTTCAGTCAGAAACATGCAATCAAAGATCTCAAAAGTCAGTAATGTGGGCCGCTAACAGCAGGCAGAAGCTAAAGATTACACTGTTGAAATAATAAAAAAAAAGTTTTTACAATCTGCAGCTTGAAATGGATTTTTGGTCAGTTTTGAATCATTTGAATTCGCTACAGCAGCTGTGACTCGTGGGTACTGCGGTGTTTACAGCAGTTTGACAGAAGAAACCAGAGAAATAATTAAAACTGTGTCCTTTATGTTAAACTATAAGATACATAACATTATGTAGGAGAGTCCGGTTTCTTTGCTCAAGTTTCAATCTAAATGTAGAGCAAGTTTTCACTGAATTTCCAGAAAAATCTGGAAAAGAAAAATGCAAATTAAACGTTTGTTTCCATCAACTGGTGTTGTATGAATATTAGCAGATAAACTAATTCTCCAGTCGGTGCCGTTAAACCGCTGCAGAAGAAGATGAAACAACGAGATGACGTCATTAACAAATGTTTGGAAAACGCGATGGAAATACGACATTTCTGTTTGTTCCACTTCAGACAGATCTGATGTTTTCAGCTCTTCAGTGACTTCTTTAATGCCCAAATTTAAATGTGCGTAAAAAAAAATGTAGATGAAAGTACACCATACTTACAGTATGTTACGTTACACTGAGGATATAACTGGGAAGGATACAGAATAGGGAAAAAACCTTTCAGAACCAGCAGATCCTCCCACTTAACAATCCTATTTCTGTACTTAATTTGAATAGTAATCTACCCAGTTGTTGTTGGACCAACCTGGCCGGCATTAGAGCCACAGTAGAGCTGCATTAGAGCCACAGTAGAACCACACTGCCAGCATTGATAAAAATGCCCAAACAGCAGTCTTAAAAAAACTGACATGTTTTAAAAGGATGTAGAACAACTGCAGATAAACTCTGGTGAATTAAAACATTCAACAGATTTGTGGTTCTGTGGGAAACAGCGCCCACCCCCCCCCCTCCCCCCGAAGGCACCGATGGTCCCAGATGTCGGTCCAGTTTCCATCTGCAGGCTTCTTCTTCTTCTTCTACTGTTCTCTTCTCCAAACCTCCTCTCCAGAAATGTAGGTGGCTTTCACATTGAGGGCATCATCGAGTAAAATGAGGTCTATTTGGGGCACAAAAAAACACACACACATGCAATTAACATAATTAACTTTAACTCACTTTTTATCTTCCTTTTCTGCAGTCAAGAATAATGTCAACATGTTTTAAAAAGTTTTGTTGATAGTTTTGTTTTATTAGAATGAAGAAAAAAAGATCTTTTGGGAAAAAGCAGAAATGTTTCTTTTTGTCTCAGCAGACAGGAGAAGGCGTGTCGGTGTCTGTGTTTGATTGACAGCAGCTGGAGGTTACTTGTGTTAAACGTATGAATGGAGACAAAGTAAACTGCTGTAGCTACCAGTCACAGGCAGCGTGTGGCTAACAGGGATTTTGAAGAGCAACGACCAAACCAGAATCTAACGGGTCCAAAGTGACATCTGCAGGTATGTTTACAGGCTGTTTAATGTGCTGCAGCTGAGCAGCTAATTAGCTACCTAGCTGCTAACTGACATTAGCGGTGCACTTTTGTTTGGTGGCTTGTTCAACAAGCTGCAGGACAAAACATGTGTTTGTAATTTAAATAACAAGGAGACTTTAGCAGGGAAGCTAATGTGTGTCTGTGGCTCTTGTGTTGTGTAGCCGGATGCGATCAGGCTCAGTGTGACCGTCTGTATGGAAATAAGGACTCCAGCTACATGAGCTTATTATAGAATGTTTTTAATTTAAATAATGTAAAACTAAGGGGCAGCACCATGAAATCAAATCATTTAAAATATAAATGAAACGATAACTGATTTACAGAGTTGATATGTAGATAAAAAGTAGATAAAAAAAGGCTGTTACATTTCAGTTAGCAGACAGTTTATTACACTGCTGAACTTAAGATGTCAGAGATGCACTTTAAAGGTTTTCTGTCTGACCTGCGTCTGATCCGTAGTCCAGGTTTCCCTTCTTGTGGCTGAGACCCAGAAGCTGAGCAGGATGCAGCGAAGCAGCTTCCAGAGCTTCCTCCACACTGCAGCCTGTCAACACACACACACACACACATATATAAAAATACATCAAACAACATTTCAAAACAGATAAATGTGAGATCCTGTTATTTACCAGGAATTTTAGGCAAAATCAGTTTCCATTTACCAGGAAATGTTCTTGCAGGTATCCGAGGATTTCCATTGTGTTTGTGTACACTGGTGGATCTAATGTTATCTGAACAAGAAACCAAATGACACAAACTCACCTGAAGCCTGTTTGAAGTGCCGCACACACATATCCATCGTCGCTATGCTGCCGCTGAGGGTTTTAGTGCCTACCAGACAAAAAACGGTGAATCATATTGGAGCTCAAAACACTGATATATCAACTCCAACTGTTGCATTTATGTGATTTATCCTTTTTTATCTCATGCCTTAAAGCTCTGCGTCATGAGATTGTTCATAATCAGAGTCACACAGCAGGATCAATAAACGCTCCCTTGTCAATAAGAATGATTAGTCAATTGACAGAATATTAACCTTCAGCTATTTTGATAATCATTTAAACCATTTTTAAAACAAAAATACGAAATGTTCAAGATTGTCAGATGAGGGTTTGCTTCTAATCTTAGTGTTTGGTAGCTGTAAATAAAGAGTTTGGGATTTTAAACGTTGGTTGAATAAAACCTTGAGTTTAGAAAACTGTGACATTTTTCACTGTTTCCTTAATCGATTAATAGATAAGTCATAAGCAGAGTAATAAATAATTAAATAATAAATACTTCCTAGCAGCAAAGAATAATTTTAGGGCTTAACAATTATTTTCATTATCATTTAGGGCTAAGCGATAGACAGACATTATATCAATATTGTGATATGAGACTAGATATTGTCTTAGATTTTGGATGTTGTAATATTGTGATATGCTTTAAGTGTCTTTTCCTGGTTTTAAAGGCTGGATTACAGTAAAATTATTTAATTTCACATCCGTATTACTGATGATTATTTATCAAAAATCTTTTGTTAAAGCATCAGTAGTCATCACTACATTATAAAAAATGTTGTGATATGTGATATTGTCCATATCGCCCAGCCATAATGATCAATTAATCTTCTGATAATTTTCTGAATCAATATTTTTGTCTATACAAAATAGTGTAAAAAGGCCATTATGATCAAATCTTAGAGCCAAAAGTGACATCTGTCTCATAAATGGTCCAAAATTCAAAGATAATGTTTACTACCATATATGAAAACTTTTAATTCTGACATTTGAAAAAATAGCAAATATTCAGCATTAAATAAATTATACAAGTAATCAATACAAGCCTAGACCCTCTGCTCTCATTCTGCAGGTCTCATAGACACAGATCTTGCTACACATATGTTTATGTTAGCTCAACAAATCCATCGTAGCTCATATTTAATGCAAACAAATAATTTTCTAAAGACCTGCCACGTAAGCGTGGAGACCCTGGATCTCGATGACCTGCTGGCCCAGAGTGTGGCGACCGGGAGGAAGACCCATCGCCGTGATGGCGTCCGTCACTAACACCAAACCTGAAGGCACAAAACACACATGTCTGATGACCAGGTGATGTCACTGCCTTAAAACCTCCATTCAGATGTAGAAAAACTCCCCTAAAAACACCTTTGATCCAACAATAATGGATCTAAATCCTCCTCGCTGTAAGTCAGAATATCTGATGAGAAGAAAAGGAGGTTGTAGTAACCTGAGGGATGAGCTCTGTGAGCAATACGCAGAGCGGCGGGGTTGGTGTGGATCCCATCAGCGATCATCCCGTAGTAGACCGTCCTCCCTGCAGGAACCTTTTCACTGGTCAGCAGACCCACTATACCAGGATCCCGATGGTGGAACTGGACCATGACACAGCAAAGACAAAAACAATAAAGAAGAGACACAATTTTCAAACTAACGACATTGTTGCTTCCTCAAATCCATGAATCCATAATTCAATGAATTCACATATTCATTCAGGTTCATGGGTTCCCTCTCTCAGTAGATAAATGCCACATGGTAACTGTAAACTTTTGCCAGTTCATGAGAATAATTTTGAGTTGTGTGATGCATTTTTCAAGCACTAAATGAGTCATAAAGCAGGGAACAGAGCTAATGTAACTAATGAAACTAGCTAAAGTTGTGTTAAAATAACTTTTACTCAAGTTTCCTTTCCCATTAATCATCTCACGACCCCTCAGATTTATCTGCTGACCCTTTGGAGGGGCCCCGACCCCTAGGTTGGGAACCAGTGGACTAAACTAGCTAACTGTATATAAAGTAGTGTAAACTAGCTCCACCTCCAGCAGCTACAACAGTAACTTGCACACAGCAGCTTCACTCCTGAATCCTGCAGCTTGTTTCCACTCAGATCCAGCTCTCTCAGATGGGAGGGGTTGGACTTCAGAGCTGAGGCCAGAGAAGCACAGCTGATCTCTGACAAACTGCAGTCACCAAATGTGGATAAAAATAAATAATGCAGATAAAATGTAATTTATAGTCCAACTATGTCCTCATCAATAAGGTTTTCCCTAAAATGAGCAGAGTGACTTTGTCATTGTGTTATTGTGGATCATCATAATGTCAGCCTTCTACTGTCAAATCTGTAATTGGAGGATCAATGTGAAATCAGACATCTTGGACTAGAACTTTGTATCAGAACTTTGTTTTTTCTTCTCTCCTCTCCCATTATTCATCACCTTTGTCTTTAGACTTAGTCTTTAGCAGTTTAATGGTACATGAACAAGTCGCGTTTAGAGCTACATGTCTGAAGAAGAGCGAGTAGCTCAGAAACGGGAGCTACAGTGTGCAGACTTTCTTCTTTCCTTTATAAAAATACTAAAAAAATTAGATTTTTTAAAACACATATTTAACATCCAACAGAGACACATGATGAGAACTGGGAAAATGTATTGTCTTTAAATAAGCGACAGACGACTGGTGGGACTCACAGGTAGCATGGCGTTGAAGAGGTGAGTAATGAAGGACGCTCCGTGCTGAACAGCCTCCTCAGCTTGAGACAGGTTGGCCACAGAGTGACCTACACGAGGAAGATGAGTCAACACACAAACCGACCAAACAGAGCTGTAGTGTGTTTTTGTGCTTAGGCCAGCCGTTTCCCTCTGCTTCAAGTCTTTATGCTAAGCTAAGCTAATGGCGCCATGCTGTAAGTGGAAGATGCTCACCTAGCGACACAGTGATGCCCCTCTGGCAGAGCTCCCTCACCACTGATTGGCTGCTGGCCAGCTCGGGAGCCAGCGTAACCATGGCAACGTTGTCTAGGGTGCCGTAGGCCTCCAGCAGGTCCTTCAACCCTCCAGACTGGAAGGTGCGGAGATACTGCTCCGGGTGGGCTCCTTTCTTCTCAAAACTGATGAACGGACCCTCCAGATGAACACCTGCAGAGAGAGACAGGAAGCAGATCAGACTTCACCTGTCGCCATCAGGAAATAGCTGCAAATTATTCAATACTTTAATATTCAAGTCATATTTTAAGCAATAAATCCACATGGATTTCCATTGTTTGAGTTTTTCACTGTCTTAATTAGCTTAATTAGTTTATCTCATATATTATATATTCACACAAACTGCTCTAAACACTACAGTACCCATGAACCTCTGTTACTGTTGCTATGGAGACAAAGCCAGTCAGAGATGTGAATCATCATTAAATGATCCAAAAGTGACCAATGATCCATTTAAACTGCAGATTATTAAGTCTGTGTGTAGTCTTCAGCACATCACAGAGTTTTAAGATCTTTGACTGGATGTTTCTGGCTGAAATGCACCTTGGGAGTCGTAGTTTATTTATTCATATATTGGTTCTTTCATCTACTGTAAATTCCTTATTTATCTTACTGTTTATACTATATCTATTGTTTATCTTGTGTATAATTACTTTTGCCTGCCATAGAGCTGCATTTATTACAGAGTGGAAACAGAGTGAACACACACGTAGCTGACATCAACAACATCAGGAACATCAGGAACATCTTACCGAGGACTCCGGCTCCCTGCTTTCCTCCATTGTGAACTTTGATCTGAGGCAGAACCTGAAAAACAAATTTCATTACAGTGAGATCTAATAATTAGAAAAAGAAGAATATCAACAGTATATTTTATGTGAAGCAGCTTCAACTCACAAATACTAAACTTAAGGCAAAAGCTTTTGGATTCAAGTCTGTTAATTCTTAGTTTGTCAATCATAATAGATCCACATGTCAATCTACATACTGAATATGAAGGTAAATAACTGTTGTTGTAAGTTCAGGCTGATTAAATCTATTATTATCTGAATGTGGAGTTTTTATTCTGATGAGAGCAGCTGAACCTGCAGGTATTATTTTTACTATTTGATTCAATTACAGAAAGTTAATCCCCAACTATTTTGATGATTGATTAATCATTTTGAGTCATTTTTTAAGTAAAAAAATGTCCAAATTCTCCAATTCTAGCTTCTTAAATATGATTTTTTTCTGGTTTCTTTAGTTTCTATGATAATAAAAAGAATATCTTTATATTGTGGACAAAATGAGACATTTGATGTTATAGGCTACAAAAAACACAGCTCAAGTTGTAGATCACAGATGAGACGCAGCTTTATCTGAAGGGGTCCGACTCCTGCTTTAGGACATGAATGTGATTTCCACCTGGGTTTCAGATCCACCATCAACCATGAGAAGATGGCACTACATGAAGGAGGACCATTTATATCCACATAAACATCATTTAATGAAGCAGTCTTGTTACCTTGTGGTAGACAGCAGGCGGAGATGTGACCAGAGTGGGCAAGAAAGACGTGACGCCGTGTTCAAGGATCTTTTTAGCCACAAAGGAAACTCCACTGCTGACGTCCTCGGAGGCCTGAGAGAAGTCGATGCCGTATCCTCCTGGAGGAAGGTAAACCATTGATATCCAGAAATACAGCGACAGGTTCACAAGTCCTTCTCTTAAACCAACAGCAAGGAGCTCAAATGAGTCAAATCCAGTAGATATCTTTCAACGTTACAGTCTTTTTAGTGCTAAAGTCCCTCTTTTTGTTTCTATACTTCCACCTGCAGCTCAACAGGGAAACACAAAGAGGAGAATTTGATGCTAAAAAGACTGTAAATGTGTCAGATATCCACTTGATATGAATAACTCAGACTGCTGAAGCTGAATAGAAGCTTCACACACACTTTAAATGTCTATCTGGACACACTGTGGGTTTTTATCCTCCATCACTTCCATTGAAAGCACATTTGAAGGAGATCTTTTAATATCCAGTATGAACAGGAGGAATGATTACAGCGAGGAAAACCTCTTTCACTGCTCATACGGACACCTGACTGCTGGTTTATAGACACTGGGAACACTGGGAATTTATCCTTTAATGAGGATTTTGGGTTTTACTGCAGTTTTTTCCAGATAACTCAGTAAACATGTTTCTTGGAGCCATTTTTCTCTGATTTTGCTTGTCAAACAATCCAGTTCTTGTCAGATCTGACACAGTAGGGCACAATATAATATATATAATATGATGTTGTGATGATGTGTTTGTTTGATTACAATGTGTAAAAACGATGGATTATGATGTTTTATAATGCAATTTTATGATTCTGTGATTGAAGAATTTACTGCTGGAATCAAAGAATTTGGACATTTTTTCTTGAAAAAATGACTGAAAAGGGTTCATCAATTAAAATAGATGGCAGTTAATTAAACAGTTTGTCAACTAATTGATGAATTGACTGACTGTTGAAGCTCCAATACAAACAAACTACTTAATTTATGCTGGTTGTGTGTGTGTGTGTGTGTGTGTGTGTGTGTGTACCGTTGATCTGGACGTCTATGAATCCCGGCGCGATGATGCAGCCGTCGCAGTCGACTCGCTGGTCGGCGTAACCCTGCTCATCAAAGAAAAGCTTCTCTGGATCTAAAATCTTTCCTTCACGCACCCACAGGTCCTCCCTGCAAACACACACACACATACACACACACACACACACACACACACACTTTATTTGTGTTTCCATGGCAGCGTGTCCAGTGTGTCCTGCGGTGTGTCGGCGGTACTCGTACCTCTGCAGCTTGTGGTCTCTCAGTATCCTGCAGTTGATGAACTGAGTGATGGGAGCGTCCGACACTGATCTGTTGGACGGCATGTCTCCACCCGGCTGCAGATGGCTGAGAAACAAAGACAAACAAATACAAACAAACACACAAGAGCCGTTAAGTTTAGAGCAAAAACTTAATCTGAAACATTTCTGATGACTGAATTAATTTTATACTTATTTCCTGGAAACTTTTAGAGTGATTTTCAGGTATTAAACAGTTAATTTTTAGGACATTTTACAGAATTTGGTACAAAGTTTGGGAAAAAAGTGTTCATTTGGTTCAGTTGCTGTTAATTGGACAAAATGAGCCCTTTTATGACATCACTTCGGGCTCAGGGAGTTATGACGGATAATTTTCACAACAAAATGTCAGAAAATAGTGAAAAATGTCTGTCACATTTTCCTAAAGCCTGAAGTGACGCCTCCAGTGTCCAACACCCCAAGAGGTCCAGTTTTCAGCCACATGGAGGTGATGTTTGTGTCCCAGTTTAACATCTGGACGTACCTGCAGGACTTATGACATCACTACTGGATTGGAGCCAATCAGGGTCCAGTATGCAACTTAAACTTTAACGAGGGAAATTTTTTTTTTTCAGCAAAAAAAAAATACAAATTATTATTCTTGTTGGCATCTTGATGCCACTGATGTTTAAATTTGGATTGAAAATAAGAATAAAATCGTCTTATTTCTGTTTAAACTGGTTTCAGTTTGTCCAGCTGACGGTGGTGGTCGATTTATCTTCCTTTGTACTCATCTCTGGATATGAAGTGTCCTCCCACAGATGCATTAAATCATCTCTTATCACAGAGGGTGCAGCAGCTGACTTTGACCCCGGATCATCTTTTCACTGTCGTGGCGTTTTTATGACGCAGAAATTAACCAAAAAATAAAAAAATCTACAATTAAATCTTAATTTCATCGTCGTCTTTAAACTTCTGCACACACAGACTGTCAGCTGACTGTCTTTGGGAAACTGTTTACGTTTGTCTCCAGACTCCATTCAGAAACCCTCAAACTTAAGGTGTCCTGACCTTTAACCTCATTAACGCAGCTTCACAGAGGAAACTCTAATTAGTCTGAGAATAAGTGGAATCCACTCTTCAACTCGGCTTACATGTAACACACAATAAAAAGCTTATTCAGTAAAAAATCAAACATGTTTAACCGTCAACACGACGCTTCTCTTCCTCCAAAAATAACGGAGCAGCAAATAAAAACTAACAGAATATTTAACGGAGTTCATTATCGGCTCCAAACGCGTTCAGCTAGTTTGTCTTAAACATGCATAAACTATCAAAATCTAACGTTTTACTGTGTTAATGTGGTTCATAATAGTGTATGTACTTGCCCAGCAGAGTCCAGCAGAGTCAGTGGAAACCAGTAGAAACAGAGGAAGCGGATGCAGTCATGTGACGGAGGAGCTGCAGGTCAGCTGATCAAAACAACTAAAACACACACCTGCAGTTCCAACTGGAAACAGTCAATCCTGAGAAAAGTATTCAGATCATTTAGTTTATTAAGGATACAATTATTGTAATGTAAAAATATTTCATTACAAGTAAAAATCCTTAATTTAAAATGATATTTTAAAAACGTCAACGCTTTTTCATGTTCCACCTAAAATATCCTAATTTTAACTTTCTAACAATGCACTTTTTAAACAAACTTACAAGAATGTCCTCGTTTTCAAAAAAGTTCCCAATTGCCAAATATGTCCCGGAACTTAATATTATGTCCCCATAAATAAATAAAATCCCCCCAAAAAGTTCCAATACTATCCAAAATTTGCACATTAAGGTTTAACTTTAAACTTTAAACTAACTTTAAGAATGCCCTCACTTCTAAAAATGTTCCCTCTTTCCAGAATTGTCCTCATTTTCGTGAAATGTCCTCACTCTCTAAAATGTCTCGATTACTTTCAAACATGTCTTCACTTTTTAATTAAATATCGCCCCTCTCGAAAATGCTTTAACCTACTTTATATATATTTAATAGTTCTTTGTATCTCTGGAAGCTGCATTGAAGCAGGTTGATCTACATCCGCAGTCCTTCAGACCTCCTCCGGGTCCTGCTGCCCGTCAGGTTCTGTAATCTCAGGTGTTTCTGCATAAGACCAGCAGATGGCGGTAAAACACAACATTTGACATTCACCCATAAACTGAAACCTCGCTTGACTTTTCCTCTAAACTGTTTGGATCTTTGTTCCATAAATACCTGAAACGTTTGTTCCTTTATTCTCATCAATAACAAACAAATCCAGCAACATTGTGCAGTCTCATATGCTTCTGTTTATAACTAGAACTATGATTTGTATCACAAAAGTCTTTGCAAAAAACATAATTAAGGTTAATTATACTGGTGTGACATATTTAAATCTCCATGAATAATAAACATGACGGATTAAACAACAATCTCATGTATCTGTAATATTTAAATATGGATGAAATAGCAGGAAATTGTCTGAAATGGGAGGAGAATTTAGTGTCAAGTAAAGACAATGATGATCAGAAAATGACTAGAAATCAAATTAATGGTACATTTATTCTTACATACTAATAAATACCAATTAAAAGTATGTTTGAATACAAATAATAGACTAAAATGACTATTATTAATCATGCTGCTTTAGTTTTGTATTATTTAAAACAGAGTATCTGTACTGCAGCCATTGAGGATCCACAGTAAAAGTATTATGAGCTTGATGTAGTTTAAGTATTGCAGTAAAAGTAGTGGTTTGGTCCCTCTGACTGATATACTATTATATATGACATCATTAGATTATCAATAGTGAAGCATCAGTGTTAGAGCAGCATGTTACTGTTATAGCTGCTGGAGGTGGAGCTAGTTTACACTACTTTATATACAGTTAGCTAGTTTAGTCCACTGGTTCCCAACCTAGGGGTCGAGGCCCCTCCAAAGGGTCAGCAGACAAATATGAGGGGTCGTGAGATGATTAATGGGAGAGGAAAGAAGAAAAAACAAAAATCTGATACAAAGTTCTAGTCCAAGATGTCTGATTTCATATTGATCGTCCAATTACAGACTGGACAGTCGAAGGCTGACATTATGAAGATCCACAATAACACAATGACAAAAGTCACTCTGCTCATTTTAGGGAAAAGCTTACTAATGAGGACATAGTTGGGTTATAAATTACATTTTATTCTTTATTCACATTTGGTGACTGCAGTTAGTCAGAGATCAGCTGTGCTTCTCTGGCCTCAGCTCTGAAGTCCAACCCCTCCCATCTGAGAGAGCTGGATCTGAGTGGAAACAAGCTGCAGGATTCAGGAGTGAAGCTGCTGTGTGCATGTTACTGTTGTAGCTGCTGTGTTGTATTTTAAAAGCTTGTTATATTATCCATTGTGTCAAATCTTTGAACATATTCTGCAGCTGTTTTTATTGCTCCTTTACGTCGGTTCTGTTCTTTCAGTAATTAACAGGTTTAAATTGTCTATTTGTGTTTTATTCTGTGACAGACGCTGCTGTAGATCTATAATCAAATGATAAAACATTGGAGCAGTTATCAGCTGTTTTCCTTCCAGCTATCAATATGTGGAAATTATTAAGTAACAGTTTAAACTGTTAATTACTAATTTCTACAAATCAGTTCTTGATGAGCCCTCCCTCTTCTTCCTGCTCTCAAACACAACAAGCTCCACTCTGAGCTCATATCTCCTTGTTCCCTCCCCTTCAGATCTACAGTTTGAAGATGGGTGTAACCAACATGTGATGTAGTAAAAGAGCCGTCAGGCTCCATTTCCTTCAGAAACACATGATGTTCAGATCAGAGTTCAAATTTGGTTCATGAGTCAGGAAGTGAAACTCAGACAGTCGTTGTCACTGAGAGCTGAAATGGCGCAGAAAGGAGATCAGCTGGACCGAGAAACAATCAGCTGTTCGATCTGTCTGGATCAACTGAAGGATCCGGTGACTATTCCCTGTGGACACAGCTACTGCATGAACTGTATTAAAGGCTCCTGGGATGGAGAGGATCAGAGGAAGATCTACAGCTGCCCTCAGTGCAGACAGGCCTTCACACCGAGGCCTGTCCTGATGAAAAGCACCATGTTAGCAGCTTTAGTGGAAGAGCTGAAGAAGACTGGACTCCAAGCTGCTCCTGCTGATCACTGCTATGCTGGACCTGAAGATGTGGCCTGTGATGTCTGCACTGGGAGGAAGCTGAAAGCACTCAAGACCTGTCTAACTTGTCCAGCCTCTTACTGTGAGAAACACCTCCAGCCTCATTATAACGCAGCTCCATTAAAGAAACACAAGCTGGTCGACCCCTCGAAGAAGCTCCAGGAGAACATCTGCTCTTGTCATGATGAGGTGATGAAGATATTCTGCCGTACTGATCAGCAGAGTATCTGTTATCTCTGCTCTGTGGAGGAACATAAAGGCCATGACACAGTCTCAGCTGCAGCAGAAAGGACTGAGAGGCAGAGAGAGCTGGAGGTGAGTCGACAAAACATCCAGCAGAGAATCCAGGACAGAGAGAAAGATGTGAAGCTGCTTCAACAGGAGGTGGAGGCCGTCAGTCGCTCTGCTGATAAAGCAGTGGAGGACAGTGAGAAGATCTTCACTGAGCTGATCCGTCTCCTCCAGAAAAGAAGCTCTGATGTGAAGCAGCAGATCAGATCCCAGCAGGAAACTGAAGTGAGTCGAGTCAAAGAGCTTCAGGAGAAGCTGGAGCAGGAGATCACTGAGCTGACGAGGAAAGACGCTGAACTGAAGCAGCTCTCACACACAGAGGATCACACCCAGTTTCTACTCAACTACCCCTCACTGTCACAACTTAGTGTATCTACAGACTCATCCAGCATCAATATCCGTCCTCTGAGATACTTTGAGGATGTGACAGCAGCTGTGTCAGAGCTCAGAGATCAACTAAAGGACATCCTGAGGGACAAATGGACAAACATCTCACTGGCAGTGACTGAAGTGGACGTTTTACTGCCAGAACCAGAAGCCGAGACCAGAGCTGGATTCTTTAAATATTCACGTGAAATCACTCTGGATCCAAACACAGCATACACATATCTGTTATTTTCTGATGGAAACAGAAAAGCAACATTCATGAGAGAACAACAGTCTTATCCTAGTCACCCAGACAGATTCCCTTTTTGGCATCAGGTACTGAGTAGAGAGACTCTGACTGGACGTTGTTACTGGGAAGTGGAGTGGAGAGGGAGAGGAGTTCGTGTAGCAGTCGCATACAAGAATATCAGCAGAGCAGGAGGCTTGAATGAAGGTGTATTTGGATTTAATGACAAATCTTGGTCTTTAGATTGTTACACTAACAGTTATGAATTTCTGTTCAACAGTATCTCAACTACCGTCTCAGGGCCTCGTTCCTCCAGAGTAGGAGTGTACCTGGATCACAGAGCAGGTATTCTGTCCTTCTACAGCGTCTCTGAAACCATGACTCTCCTCCACAGAGTCCAGACCACATTCACTCAGCCTCTCTATGCTGGACTTTGGCTTTATACTGGAGCCACAGCTGAGTTGTGTAAACTCAAATAGACAGAAGTCATTTCAGACTTCATGTGTCAGATTCTGTTGTAATTCTTCATGTTTTTGTCTCCATTGTTTCTGAGAGCTTTTTTGAGTTTCTTTTTTCACTTTTTGCTGTGTGTTTCCTGGTGTAAAACTGATCAGATTTACTGAAACATGCTATGTATTGGTTAGTCAATTAACAGAGGATTAATCTGTGACTATTAAATAAGAAATAAATGACAGATTTTTTGTTCTCATCTTCTCAAATGTGATTATTAGGGCCCAAGCATAAACTGGTGCGAAGCCCTATTGTATTTCTATATGTGTATTTGTCTCGCTTACCTGAGGACATAACCAAATTATTGTCAAATTAAGGACAGTAATCAATAGTTTCAGCACATTTAACATTTTATTGTATTTTGTGATTATCAACACTTATTTTCTTTTCATTTGTTTTTCTTTTAATGTTTTTACTTTCTTTAAATGTCACTTTGTGCTGTGTGTTTTTATCTATGGAGGCTATCACTGCTCATGATGACATCTTTTACCTTCACTGACTTTTCTTCAGATGAAAATATAAACTTCTCTTTGTTCTAAATGTTAGTTTCATGTTTGTTTTGATGTATTTGTGTGCTGTTGTTTCTTAAACAGAGAAAACAGCAGAACTTCCTTCATCATAGATATTTTGTTCTTTGTAAATTCATAAAGAAATGTCCAATCAAACTGTAATTATCATGATAATAATAATTTATTATGTTCTTGTACATTCTGGGTTAAACTAACTGATTGTGTGGATGAAGTGAATCTGAACATGAAATCATTAAACAAGAGTTATTTAACAGACTTTACTGATCAGAAGTGTGAACGATCTGAAACTTTAGATAATCAATAAAGATTTTTTTTTCAACAGTGTTATGTCCTGTCTTTGAATTTTGATGATGAATGATGATCAGTATTATTATTACTGTAAATATTCTGAGCTTGATGTAGTTAAAGTATTGCAGTAAAAGTAGTGGTTTGGTCCCTCTGACTGATATATTATTATATATGACATCATTAGATTATTAATAGTGAAGCATCAGTGTTAGAGCAGCATGTTACTGTTGTAGCTGCTGGAGGTGGAGCTAGTTTACACTACTTTATATACAGTTAGCTAGATTAGTCCAGTGGTTCCCAACCTAGGGGTCAGGGCCCCCCCAAAGGGTCAGCAAATATATCTGAGGGGTCGTGAGATAATTAATGGGAGAGGAAAGAAGAAAAAGCAAAGTTCTGATACAAGGTTCTAGTCCAAGATGTCTGATTTCACATTGATCGTCCAATTACAGATTTGACAGTAGAAGGCTGACATTATGATGATCCACAATAACACAATGACAAAAGTCACTCTGCTCATTTTAGGGAAAAGCTTACTAATGAGGACATAGTTGGACTATAAATTACATTTTATTCTTTATTCACATTTGGTGACTGCAGTTTGTCAGAGATCAGCTGTGCTTCTCAGCTCTGAAGTCCAACCCCTCCCATCTGAGAGAGCTGAATCTGAGTGAAAACAAGCTGCAGGATTCAGGAGTAAAGCTGCTGTGTGCATGTTACTGTTGTAGCTGCTGGAGGTGGAGCTGGTTTCAATTACTTTATATACAGTTAGCTAGTTCAGTCCACTGGTTCCCAACCTAGGGCTGGGGGCACTCCAAAGGGTCAGCAGATAAATCTGAGGGGTTGTGAGATGATTAATGGGAGAGAAAAGAAGAAAAAACAAAGTTCTGATACACAAATCTGTTTCCAGTTTTTGGACTTTTTCTCTAATCTTTGATTTTTGGTGAAATATTGGATCATTTGAACATTTATTGAAATGAAAGCATGTGAGAAGTTTAGAGGGAAAAATCACTATTTGGTGGAGCTGTTAACAACTCATAGACATGTGAAAAGTAACTAAAGCTGTCAAATAAATGTAGTGGAGTAGAAAGTACAATATTTCCCTCTGAAATGTGCAAAGTAGCATCACATGGAAATACTCAAGTAAAGTACCACAAAATTGTACTTAAATACAATACTTGAGTAAATGTACATGGTTACTTTCCACCACTGCTGCTGCTGACCTGTGTGGTGATCTCGATGTATAGACGATGAATTAAATGTTCACACTACCAGGAAGTGCCACACCATCCTCCACCCCCCCCCCCCCCCCCCCGCTTCAGCAGAGCAGCAGCCCCCCTCCCCATTCCTGAAAGTCAACAATAAACCACGTTTCCAGTAAGCCGGATACCTCCCCAAGTCCTGCTCATCCCCATGGAGACCACTACGAGAGTCTGCAGTCCTGTGTCCTCCGGCCAAACCACCGGCCCACCCATGAGCACAGAGCATATATTTTACCCCAATATGGATCAAAATCTCCATCTTAGTGAGCCACAGTGCGAATGCTTCTCTGTTTTCTCTGTGCTGGATACAAAGAGAAGACTTGGCAGCTGCTCTGCTGCGTATTTGAGTGAACCAACAGGACTCAAACAAGGGAAGAAGAAAAAGAGAAAAAAAACACTTAGTGGTAGTAGCGTTCTATATTTTACAGCCTCAGTGTCCCCTCTTTTGTGAGATGTGACGTCAGCATTCCCCTCTGTGCTGCGTGAGTGACACAGTAGCTTTGTTTTGGAGTCACCACATCTCATTCACGGCCGCTTAACTCCTGAGTCTGGGGTTGTGTGGTGGTCTTTCAGGATCCCTGATTCCTTAATCCGCTGGGTTTTTTTTTTAAGGCACTGAATAACCGGCCATTTGTATGCTCGGTCCAGAGGCGGCGGGGTGCTTCTGCTTTTTATGTGAATTGTTGACTTGCATAAACACACCGAGTGACTGATACACTGAGGGGGGCGGGGGGTCTGCCAGCAAGGTCATGGTGGAAGGTCAGATGTGCTGCTCATATGTGGACGGAGCAGAGAAACGAGAGCAGAGAGTTAAATGAATGAAGGTGGTGAAGATAAATGATGATGAGCACTGACCAGCCAATGTGAGGTTATCACAGATGTATCAGCTTATATGTACAGAAATGTCAAGATACTGTGTGTCTGAAGTTTATTTTTATGATGCAAAATATCCCTCCCCCTACGTATCTCAATCACAAAACTTTAAAGTGACTATAATTGGCTTTACAGAGCTTTATAGTTGAGTTTCAGCTCATTGTTTATCTGTCCAGCTGAAACTTTACTGTTCTGGTTCACTTTCAGCGGCTCTCATAGCGTCGTTTTCAGAGAGAAAAGCTGTAAAAAGCCGCTGTACACTAACCTGCTCAGCAGCAAACAGACAGAGTTAGCTGTAGACTAGCTGGTGAACATAGTGGAGCATTTATTGGCTAAAGAGCCAGAGCAAGTACTTTATAAGCTGATAATATGACAGAAGTTTACGCTGTTCTACTGAAAACAAGTGGACAGAAAAACATAATTTCAAGCAGCTTTAACCAGATTGAAACTATAAAGGACCAAGAATAGAACCCTGAGGAACCCCAAATGTTATTGAATGATAATGTTGCTCCGTAACTGCTGGATGTGGATTTGAATAACTGTTTGCTAGCCCGTCCTTTCAAGAAAAATAACACAATATAATAGTTTAATAATAGTCTGTGTGATGGTTCAGACGACATCTTTATAAACTGACTTCCATGTTTAAAATGTAGGTGTTTATTTAAAGTAGAATATTAGCATTATCTGATTTTTAAACCTTCAAATATTCACATCTGTATTAACCACAGTAATAATACAGTATTGGTTAAAGCGCCATAATGTTTCCTTCAAAACATGTTTACTGTTGTTTAGCAGTATATAAACATAAAATATTTAGATTTTTGACTGTTGGTTGAGCAGAACAAGACACTGGAAGAGATCACTTTGGGCTTTAAGAACGTGTGATTGTGGAGTTTTTCTCTGTTTTGATTCAGCTGCTTATTTCCTGCTCCTTATCCATTTAGTCCATGTGTAAACAACTGGAAGACATGGATTACTTCAGAGGGCCTGTTGAAAGCGCTCTGCGGCTCAGGACAAATGACAACAGATTTAGCAGATTAGTGACGGTGAAGCCGCAGCGATGGGAGGGCAGATAATGTTGAGGATGTCAGGTGTTGGTGACCTCGCTGGGGTTTTGTTTGCTAATGGATTTCCCCCTTTCCACCCCCCAAATCTCAAGATCTGTTTGCAAACAATCCAACTCTCTCTCAGATGTCAGGAGGACATGAAGGTGTCGCTTTGGTGTCGAAGGGATGAACGTTTTCTAACTCAAGCTGAAGATAATCTGAGTGACTTTGACCTTCAGTCACAAAGTGGAGCTCAAAAGAGTGAAAGTGTGGAGAGTAATTCTGCAGTCTGGAACCAGGCCAGGGAATAAATATAGATTATTATTATTATTGTTGTTGATTATATTTTTATTTGTATGTATTTCTAACACTTTTGAAAACACAAAGTCAACAAATGTGACTCTTCATAATGAGGGAACATGTTCCTTTAAAGTCCTCCATGGAGAGATTTTATTTTAGATTAATGTTTGTTTCTTTGTTTGCTTAAATTATATAATACACATTAATCCATATTTGTTACTTTAGTTGTTGCAGTTTTGGTAACTTTTCTATCGTTTTTGTGTGTATTGTCCTATTTTCTGATCTTTATATTTGGTTTGTTTTGCTTTATCTTGTTTATTTTGATAAATGTGATTTTAAAATGCTGTTTGTTGTATTGTTGTTGTTGTTTGAACGTCAGGAAGACTAGAGACTGCTTAGTGGAAGCTGATGAGGATCCAAATAAAGAATAAAGAATTTTAAACCTAATTTCTTAAACATTATCGTTATCTGATTAATGATTCACCAGAAATGATCCAGTTTACTAAGACATCAAAATAAATGTGCTTAGCTGTCAGTTTGCAAACAACATGACAAAAAACTGAAAAAAAACATCAAGTTAGATAAAGATGAAGTCATAAATAATAATAAAGTCATGAAGCTGAAATGAAAAGACAAAGAAAATGAAACTACACTGCTTTAGCTTTTTAACTGTGAGGATTTGTTGCTTTTCTTTGTCTCATATCAACATAAACTTTTTAGATGACTGTTGGTTGAACAAAACAAGACACTGTTTAGCTTTTAAAGGCTTAAAAATGCACAAAGTTAAAAAAGAAACTTAAACAATCTTGTATAAAGCCCCTGAAATAAAACTGTATATCATGTATGTTATGGACTGTTGGGGGGCGTCTACGTCCATCTGCAGCCCATAAGGTCAGCGTGTTTCTGGACCTCCTCTGCTGCAGGAGCTGCATTGTTCTGGAAAGCTCTGGATGAATCTTCTCTGTGTGTGTGTGGGGCGTTTACAAGGAGTAAAGGGAGGGCTTCTCCTTTTTCTCCTTTCCCTTTCTTCACCCCACATCCTCCCCCTTCCTCCCTTCCTCCCTCCTCCCTCCTCCACTGCTGTCCTGCGTCTCAGCTCCGGCCTGTTTGCATTCCTCTCAGTTAATAAGTGTTTGTCTGATCCCTGGCAGGGGGTGTAAAGATCACCCCACACAAACACAGCGCCCCGGCCCGCCCCGGCTCACCCAGCTGTAAAGACGACAGGAGTGATGCTGCGAGGAGCAAAGAGAGGAGGGGGAGGTGAGGGGGGAGGTTAGGGGTGTCATAAATATCATAGACACGCTGCTCAGCCATTAACTTTCATAGTAATCAGCAGGCTGCTAACCAACGCCGCACACTTGCTGTAGGAGTATGTAGAGTAAACACAAGACAACATTAACAACAAGGTCAGAGGACTCAGAGAGAAGCCTCGACTTGTTTCCTGATATGATCAGCGTTTAAATGTTTGGTCATGGATGGACGTTTGGGAATTTTCAAACTGTCAGTTGGCCACAGTTTCGCTTCCCTCCCATGAAAGTCAATCATTCCTCGACTACAGAGGTTATTAGATCACATATTAAACCCAAACCTTAAACTCCAGCAGTTTTTTCTTATCCTCATTTTTCCAGGGAAGATCAGGGAGAGGAAGAAGAAACAAAGACTCCAGTGGTGGAAGAAGTATTCAGATCCTTCGCTGAAGTAAAAGCACCAATACAGAAATGTAAAAATACTCCATTACAAGTAAAAGTCCTGCATGAAAAATCCTACCACAGTAAAAGTCCATCAGTATTATGAGCTTGATGTAGTTAAAGTATTGCAGTAAAAGTAGTGGTTTGGTCCCTCTGACTGATATATTATTATATATGACATCATTAGATTATTAATAGTGAAGCATCAGTGTTAGAGCAGCATGTTACTGTTGTAGCTGCTGGAGGTGGAGCTAGTTTACACTACTTTAGATACAGTTAGCTAGTTTAGTCCACTGGTTCCCAACCTAGGGGTCGGGGCCCTCCAAAGGGTCAGCAGATAAATCTGAGGGGTCGTGAGATGATTAATGGGAGAGGAAAGAAGAAAAAACAAAGTTCTGATACACAAATCTGTTTTCAGTTTTTGGACTTTTTCTCTAATCTTTGATTTTTGCTGAAATATTGGATCATTTGAACATTTATTGAAATGAAAGCATGTGAGAAGTTTAGAGGGAAAAATCACTATTTGGTGGAGCTGTTAACAACTCATAGACATGTGAAATGTGACCCCGACTACACACTGCTTTTTGTAAGACGTCAAAAGACAAAAAGGTTGGAAACCACTGGTTTCATCTTTAACAATGTGTTGTATTTTAAAAGCTTGTTATATTATCCATTGTGTCAAATCTTCATGTGAAAAGTAACTAAAGCTGTCAAATAAATGTAGTGGAGTAGAAAGTACAATATTTCCCTCTGAAATGTAGAAAGTAGCATCACATGGAAATAATCTGAGGTACAAATACTTCAAAATTATACTTAAGTGCAGTGCTTGGGTAAATGTACTTAGTTACTTTCCACCACTGGTCACAAATAGATTCACCTCTTGAAGAAATATTCACTAAACTTTATGTAAACTTAGACGCTACAATAGAAGGATCTCTTTGCGTTTCAATTTGCTTTTATCAGTCAGATGTTTCTTCCTCATTGTTGTCTTTGAGGGTTCAGCAGTGTTTTGCTGTCCAGGTAACATAAAGGTTCGTGACTCACCTCCAGTAACAGAACAATGGTCTCTAAATACTAGAGTCAGTTACCAAACATATTCTCAGCTTACACTGCTGTCTACTGCTCTTCACACCAGGGATGTGCATTGTTTATACTTCAGATATTAATTTCCTTCTCATGCAATGACGTGGTGAGATAAGAATTTAAACAGCACTTGTGAAATAACCGTCACACGTTTCTGCAGAAGGGCGCCTATCTTTTTTTTATGGCTTTTGTAACATATGCTAGTGTGAGGGAAGGTGTGAGCAGCAGCGGCAGCACCTCACCTCGGACACGTCGCCCAGGAGGAAGAGTCACCTGATACCTCTGGAGAGGCAGAGCTGCTGAGGCGATCCCTGTGGAGGCAGAGGCAGGG
Source organism: Euthynnus affinis (assembly GCA_029490765.1). Classification (NCBI taxonomy): domain Eukaryota; kingdom Metazoa; phylum Chordata; class Actinopteri; order Scombriformes; family Scombridae; genus Euthynnus; species Euthynnus affinis. The sequence goes on along the minus strand of CM055856.1, from coordinate 13,851,156 downwards.
AAATGAAAAAAACAAAACAAACATAAACAAGAGCTGTGGCAGCTGGGGGCAGGCTGAGCCGTGTGCGCGTTCTTGGCGGCCACAGTTTGACCTTGGCCGGGCAAGCCCAGGCCTGCCTCTCAATGCTGGGTGGGAGACTCACCAAGCTGCCGGCAGGACTTGGACGGACTCAATGAGAAAAGAAAATACCACTCCGGGCAAACAAGGGCATAGTAGCCTCCCTCCACCTCGCTCCGTCTTTTTAATGATTCCTTTCTTTTTCCATTTCTCAACACTCGTCGGATTCCAACACACGGCTTGGCCCGGCCCGTAAGCATTTACCACAGAGGATACTTTCTCTCTTTTCCTTCTCTTATTCCCCCTCTTTACTCACTCCTTTCCAAACTTTAATTTGATTTCTTTATTTCTTTGTTTGTTTCACAGCGGAGGGAACGCTTTGAAACGCTGCTGCTTTACATATCTTAGACTCTACCCTCAATAGGTGAGCTGCCGTGGCGACAACAGTGACAAAAGCCTCCTCCGCACACACCCGGTTCAGGCCTGGTCCAAGCCTCCGACCCCCTTGCTGCACGGCGCAGCCAGGGATTTCTCCCAGCACCCCCCTCCACCAGTCTGAAGTCGCTTCCATTCAACTGGTGTAGCCTCGCACCCCCAGCAAAGAGCACTTTCTGTGTTTCTGCATCGGGTGCATCCACACAGTGACTTGATCAGAGTGGACGTGGGATAGAGCGAAAAGAGCGACCTTCCCCCCTCCGCAAAACAGCTCACAGTCGGGATGTTTCTGGCACCGCTCTTTAACATCTTTCTCTTTTCTCCCCTTTGCTATCAGTCTGCTGCAGCGGGACCTTTTAATGGCAGCTGGCTGATTTGTGATTTCACATGGCAGCGTGTTTTATCGCCGTACCAGAACGTCCAATGAAACCAAAGTGAAGATCAGCTTCTGTTTTCCCCCTTTTTTTATGTTTGTCAGTGTAAAGGTTTCCCCTGATCTGTAAAGGTTCACCAAACTTAATTGGGGAACATGAATGTGTGAACTAAACTTAATGACAATGATTAGATTGATCACATTCTTCATAGATGTCATCAATCCATCTGTAATTTTGTCGTCCTGTTTTTTATGCTGTATTTCAATAATTTGTCTTTCTTAGCCAACATCTATTTCCTGTCTGTCCGTCCTGGGAGCAGGTCCTTCTCTGTTGGCCTTCCTGAGGTTTCTTCAACTTTTCTTGTTATTTGAGAGTCTAAGGACGGAGGATGTTGTGTTCTGTAATGATTGAAAAGCCCCTGGAGGCAAATTTGTGATATAAATAAAAAAATTACCTCAAATAACAATCTCTTCAATAGTTGGTGAGACATTCAATACCTCCACATCAACCATGCTGGAACTAGAAGAAATGTCAGAGGATAAATGTCATGGCAATCAATCTGATAGTTGTTGAGATATTTCAGTTTGAACCAAAATAGTGCACCGACCAACCAACATCTATAGAGTCACACAGCTTGTGTGTAGAGCTGCAATGATTAGTCAGTTAGTTGATTGGCAGACAATGAATCAGCAGCTATTTTGATAGTCAAATTATTGTTTCAGTCACTTTTACTGCAAAGATGCCCGTAATTTGCTGGTTGCAGCTTCTCAAATGTGAAGATTTAAAGCTCTTCAGTGCAGTACATGAAAGCAAACTGAACGTCTTTTTTGATTGCTGATTTTTTTGATTGTCATTGGGTTTTACAATTATTTGACATTTCATTGACTAAAAGAAAATAATCTGAAGATGCGGCCTTGCTTGTGTGTCGTCACAGTTGAGAACAAGAGTCTCAGAGCTTCAAGCAGACATCAAGTGGATCTCATTGTGTCTTTGGTGTTCAGCCATGTTAGGGGCAGTGTTGGGCGGCCCACCACTTTAGTCTTGAAGTATCTCAATAAATATTGGACATAATGTCATGAAATTTGGTACAAACATTCATGTTCCCCAGAGGATGAATCCTACTGACTTTAGTGATCCTCTGATTTTTCCTCTAGCGCCACCATGAGGTGCTCTGTGAAGGAGAAAGCTACAACCTGTTTACAGCCACTTTTCAAGTCTCCAGGTGTTGAGTGTTTCATGCTCAAAAAACAGCTTTAGATGGAAGTGGAGTAATTCTGTATCCTATAACTGTGAAGCTCCTCTGCTGAACACCCACAGTTTGTTAGCTCACAGTGTTTTTCCATCTCGCTGTGGAGGTTTACTGGTCACTCCAGAATTGGCTTTGTCATGATGGTCCTCCGCTGGGTCATTCTTTACTCTGAAACACCTACAAAAGAGCGTCCCCCAGCCTTGCGTAATGAATAAAGAGGCCCTCCCACTGTTTCCCTGGGTATTGTTTCCTTGTTGTTACACAGAGTGTGTATTGCTCACTAAGCCTCTGATGGATGTCGGATTACCCCTCCGCCTGTGTCTTCCTGACAAAGAAGGCATCAGCCTGCACTGCAACAGAGAACACACACACAGAGGCAAACATGCAAACACACACTCAAACATACACCCACCGTCGTCCTGCATACAATGATCTACAAATCTTTGTCCTGACCCCGACACCTCAAGCACATCAGCATCCATATGGTACTGACAGAATATTTACTTGTTTGATAGATAAAGGTACAAAAAGGAGACACAAATATGCCAAAATAGGATGTTCTCACACATATGGAGGTGATAAACAAAACAGTCAATCCTGACATCACATGAAACACAAGATGAAAGTCTTTAAGAACAGCAAAGGAAAGAAAATGGTAAAAAGCTAGTATTTATATCCACTGATATGATCTTCTAGATGTTTTTAAAACTGTTAAAGTGTTTTTCAGGGGTCATGTCAGAGCATGGTTTAAGTAAACAGAGAAGTAGACCATAAAACCTGAGAGCCACTCTGATTGTATTTTATGGTGTTGATTTTTCATGTACCGCTGTGACAACAAGATAAGACATGTTTTCACTTCCAGAGCAACACATACTGTAAGGAAACATTAAGACACAAAGTGTACGAGCTGTTACAGTCCACATACTGTAAGTTGTGACTGGAACGGCTGATTCACTGCTCTGTTTGGGCTGTTTGAGATGTTGTGTTTGCATCTTTTGTGTGTAAAATGAGCCACTGTGTCCAGCAGTGTGTTGGTAAAAATGACTGTGTGAAGCGTTTTGAAGATGTGGACTCAAGTATTAAATCTCGCAGGTAACCAATCATAACAAACAGATCTTTCACTGTCTTAACTGGCAGGTCCTGTGGGGTCCCTCAAGGTTCTATACTGGGTCCCGTACTTTTCTCCATTTTTAAGTGGTTAGGGCAAGTTTTAGTTTTTGGACTGGTATTGTGTGTATGTATATGCATTGTTCATTGTTCACTGTTCATAACTTTTCACCCCTGTTTTTGTTTGTGTCTGGTTTTCAGTATATGTACAAACCAGTTTTGTTTTTTATTAACGACTCTTCGAAGTAAACTGACTGAATCACCATTCACTGACATCACCTCACTGGTGACTGACATAATAATTTTTTTTTCTTTTACAAATAAAATATTGAATTCTTAAGCAATGAAACACATCCTTACTTTATTTAATTCTCTGTATTTTCTTTGTGCTCCAGCCTTACTTGGTCTCATATAACCACTACAGTGTACGTTAACTTTTATTTTTTGTTACTTCACTTACTTCTGTACATCATACAACACCCTCCATCCTCAGACATAGCTTTATAGATAAATATGTCATATTTATTAGACACATGTAATAATCTATCAATCAGTTTTGATTATAGTTACTTTGCAGATTCAGATTATTAATACAAAATATAAGTGAATATCTTCCACATTTACAGTCTTTTTTAGCATCAAATTCCCTCTTTGTGTTTCCTCAGACAGTGTTTCCCTGTCGTCCCTGCCTTTTTAAAAGTCTTAAATTTAACTTGAACCCTGCCAGAAACCCTGTCCATAAATAAAGTAGAGTTTAGTAAAGCTATCATGTAGAAGAGGAGCAGCAGGCATGGAGCGGTTTTAAAGAGGATGTGTTTTCCTGACAGAAGTGAGTCAGTGGAGCCTCACTCTGCTAAGGTAAGTGAACTTTTACAAAACCGTCACAGTAATAAATCTGGGGCTCCGTCCAGCCTCTTTCTGTCCGCTGCACCATCCCTCCACAGCCCTAATCAACCCCAGTCTTCGGGTAAGACCAGTAACAGACCCTCACCCATTCCCGCCCCTCCTCCCCCCTCAACCCTACATGACAATAGTACCAGCAGTTACCCAGGAAACAGGCCTTTCATTAGCTGTGTGATAAAAAAGATGTATTCCCCGTCTCTTCTCCTTCCACTTTTTCACATCTTGTTGTTTTTTTTTCTTTCTCAGGAACCTTGTAGATAAGCTTTAGCTGGCTCGCTAACCTTCGTTTTGTAACTCGCTCTCCAGAGGAATACCAGGGGAGTCGTGGGGCAACGAAATGAGACACGTCCTGCTCCTGAGAACTGATATTTTCATCACTTTTAGACCTCCCAGGGCCTTCTATGTTTGAGTTATCTGTCTGAACTTTAACACAATATGCTGCTCACTCTCCCCTTCAATCTGTTACTCACATGCTATCAACTTAATCATCTCCAGGACAGCTGGAAAACTCCAGAAAAGCTTGACATCTCATTACCCTGTGAACATAAGCAAGACAGCGATAATGTTTGTTTTTTCTGGGAGACAGGGTCGCTCCAATTGAATTAAAGCAAGCCCACCACAGGTTATAATAGATATTTTGACAGCAGTAATGTTGGGAAACCACCAGATCATTGATTATACAGACAATTAATCATGTGTCATGACATCAAACATCAACAGACCTGACAGAAATTCATCCCGATTTCAAAATAAGTTGGAGGCGACCAACCTCCAAATCGGCAGGACACCATTTGACTGTCCTTTCCAAAACCATTGAAGATCACTATTGAAGAATAATAAGCATTTTATGCATTAATTGTTATATATAAATAATAATAATAATAAATAATAATAATTCACTTTTATGATGTTATAATGCTTAGGTTTAGGGAAAAGATCATTCTGTGGGTTAAAATGATCACTTTGTGAAGGTTAGAGAAACATAAGGTGTCAGTTAAAGTTCTTATAGTTAGGCCACTTTCATCGTCATGGCAACAATAATAACCATGGGGGTTAAAGGACCAGTGTGTAAGATTTAGGTATGTTTTAAGTAGTGTATTAGTGTAACCCTAACCCTGAAAATAAAAATCGTTGTGTGTTTGTTAGCTATGAATGAGCCCTTTATATCTACAGAGGGAGCGGAGCCCGCCTTGTTTCTAGAGTTGCCCAGAACGGACAAAACTGGCTTTTAGAGACACCTTCTATGTTTTTTGTTAGTTTCGTGGTAACCATATGTTCTTCTACATACTTGGAAGGAGAGTGGGGATCTACAACTTCACTGCTAGATGCCTCTGAATCCTCCGCACTGGTCCTTTAAGGTTAGACGACAATCGTAGTTACATTTTTTGAAAAACACCAATTCGTTGTTGGAAACAGGAAATGAACAGCAGCCTTCTTTGGTAAAGCCCCTCCTCCTCTAAATGAGTATCACTCAAATGTCATTTTTTTGCCAACTGACATTACGACTTATTGTGGGTGGACGGGCTCAAAATCAGGCTTCATCTGTACAGTTTCTGCCCAACTCAAGACAGAGAATAAGATTCTGGGAGGAAGTGAATCTCAACATTATATTAAGGTTTTGGCTGAAAATGTGCTCACATCAGTTGAACCTTACTGTAAATGGCTGCATCATGGTCTCAGCCACATTGGGTGTTGCTGTTTAGCACTTTCAGTTTGCAGCGTTTCTGGGTTGGAACGAGCCTGTAAGGGGTTAGCGTTTCACCGGGAGGCTCCTCTTACCTGCAGCCGTCAGCGGGGCCAGGGAATAATACCTGCATCAGGTTACCACGGGCCTCTCATCTAACCAGCCTGCCACATTATAATTATGAGCCCTGCAATCCAGCTGGAGAGCTAAAAGTCCAGCAGGTAATAGCGGTCCAGGGGGGCCTGCAGGGACCTGAGGCTGGAGGGAGAGGGAGGGGGGGAAACATCAGCTCCTCTTTCCAGGAAAAAAGCACTCCAGCTGGGCATGAAGATGCAGGATGCTGCCCTTCCAGCGGAGTGTTGGGTGTCCATCATAGAGAGGTGTAGCGTTACAGCACTTTATCTTTGCCCTTCATCTTCATCAGCCGTCATTACCTCATCAGTGACCACAGACAGACCTGCTGACAGAGAGCCTGTCTGCTCACGACCCCCGTGGTGGTAGGGTGGTGGGGTGGTGGGGTGGGGGGGTTGGACGCCGCCGCTGCCTTCTTACATTCTGTGTATTTGCATTTGATTGCGGCGGCTTTTCATTTGACTCTGTGAACGCGAGCCACCTTGCTAATCTGCAGCGGGGTCAGGGAGAAAGAGACGGTGTGGTCTACAGCGGGGCAGACAGGAGGTGATATATGGGGCCGTGGGACACTTGTCCCTGTAAGACCCCACACCGACCCAAATGAAGGACCACAGATCCAAGTGCCATGGGGGAACAAGAGTCTGACTGAGCACAGACAAAGCCCTGAAAGAGAAACCCAGCCACCCCCCCTGCTACTATTACCCATCCACTGCACTGATCACAGCAAGAGCCCGAAAGAGATGAGCAGGAAAAGACCAACGTAAATCTCACACAGAGGCACACTAAAGCAAAGAGGGGGGGGGGGGGTGGGAGGTGTGTGTGTGTGTGTGTGAAGGGCAGGAGAAGATAAACAGGAAAATGTATCATTCAGACAAGCGAGATGCAGTAAAACTTCATTTTTTTATTGTCAAAGAAAAGTGGAAAATAAAATAAAAACAGAGAAAAGTAAAAGAATCCGACGTCAACATTTACATACAGGACCAATCATGAGGTAAGATGCAAATTATTATAAGTGTTATTTGATCGAGAAGAGCTAATACACAAATGTTTTTTTGTTGTTTGTTTTTTTTTTTTTTTTTACAAAGAGTCCTTTCTCTCCCGTCAGGAAGTGTATTCGCACCTCATAATACACAAAATAGTGAAACTGGTCTCTCTAAAGTAAACTCCTACGACTGAATGTAAAATATGACAAGCGTCGCTGTACATTGATTGCACTTTCACACGTTTTTAAAAGGATAAAACAGAAGCAATTACTGTAAAGTAAAATAAGGTTAACAGTGATTTGGTTTATGTTAGTCCATCTCCAAGTTGTATGAGATCTGTTGTTCATTTACTGCCCACACAAACACCAAAACAAAAAGAGACATTTCCTCTTTTTAATTAAAAAAAAAAAAGCCCCACACACATACAGCTTCTTAACACTGCCACCCTGTCGAGTCCCAAGTGTTGTTCTTGGCACGTAGAAGGTCAGGTATTCATTTACCAGGGGCACCGTGGCCTTTTTAAAGTGAGCATTTTAAGGTCTTTAATAGTTCTTTGTTGGAGAATTTTTGCCTGAAGCTGTTTTCGTGTCCATTTCAACTTTTAACGGCGTGAAGCTCAGATATGTTTCCTCTACTGCTTCTATTGTTTCACTAGAAAAGTCACAGGATCAAAGAAAGTGGTTTCTAAAGGAAGGTGTGTTCCAGTCTGGCCGGGAAACAAAAGCAACTTAACCTGCATAACTGTTATTATTAATCGGGTTAAAATGGTCCTAATTATTTTTTTTTGAAAAATGCATACAGAGAATAGTTAGTAGCAAAAACCCCATGCAACAAAAAAAACTAATGCAGTAAATCACTCGTACACCAAACATCATTTGGCAAATAACTCATTATTCTTCGTCGTCATCGTGCTGCTGCTTTACAGTCAGTTTACTCTGCTGACGCCACGTTATTAAATCTTCCTCTACGAGAACATGAACACACTTTCACGATGTAAACAGAGACGGTGCTGTGTCATCTTCGACTTGTTTTTTCCTGCGATGACGTGATTTACTGCTGCTGTACGTTGTGGCATCTTTGTTCCGCTGCTTCCATTAGGAAAGCCGACATGAATCAGCATCAACATGAAACTCTAAAAAGGACGATAAGAGTCGCTTCAGCATAAAAAAAGAGAAGAAGAGTCTGTTATTCCTCAGTAGCGTCGCAAAGGAGTTGGAGAAAGCAACTATTTCTCAAAGGAGGGTGTCAATCCGGGTGCTGGGGTCTCCGCCTAATGAGTCCCCGAGGTCAAACAGCTGGTCCAGGTTGACGGTTGAACTACAGAGGTAGTCACTGCGGCTTTGCTCCTCCTCTTCCTCCGGCCAGGGGCTCTCCAGGAAGGCCGTGGCGAGGAAGGTCTCCTCATCAAAGTCCGACACGTCGTTATTCCTCTGGGTCTCCACCAACACGTGGATGTCTGCCGTCCCGGCGGGGGCTTCGATGGGGGAGATGTGGGTCCCCCGCACTGTCAGGTCCTCCTCTTTCATGATGGGGCTCAGTGGTTCTCCCCCATCCAAGCTGAGCTCGCCGCTGAGGGCCGAGTCCAGCAGGGCGTCCCAGTCAAAGTCCCCCTTGAGCGGTCCGATCTCCTTCTGTTCGTCCATGGAGAGCAGCGGGGAGCTGGAGCGCCGGGGGGCTTTGGCGCCGCCATTTCTGGAGCCCAGTTTCCTTTTGTGCGAACCTCGTCCCCTGACTGTCGGCCAGGAACCCAGCATGGTCCCCTCAGCCAGATGGGGGTCCCAGTTCTGGTCTGCACCGGTGGCTTCTTCAAACTCCCGGAGGAGCTGCTGGGACTCCGGGTTGATGCACAGGCCGCTCTGGCTGCCCGCGGGACTGCAGGAGCCTCTGGATGACGGCTGCAGGTTGATCCTGAGCCTGTTCTGCAGGGCCGGGTTGATCTGGACTGGCGGCATCCGCCTCTTCTTGTAGGCGCCGCTCAGGAGGCGCTCAGCGTACTGCGGGTCGATCTTCCAGAAACCCCCTTTCCCCGGCTCGTCCTTCTGCCGCGGCACTTTGATGAAGCACTTGTTGAGCGACAGATTGTGTCGGATGGAGTTCTGAAAGTAGAGACGTGGTTTTATATGACAACTCACATATTGGTCCTGCTTCATTAAAGCAACAGTTCGGACATTTTGGGGAAATTCAGGAAGTTGCAACTTCAAGGTTTTCTATTCTCTATACATTTGTTTTCTTTCTGAGAGTTAAATGAGAAGTTTGATGCCACTCCAACAAGCAGCTGGTTAGCTTAGCATAGCTTAGCTTAGCTTAGCTGAAAGACTGGAAACAGGCGATCCAAAGCTAATAAAATCCATCTACCAGCACCTCTCAAGGCCTTTTTGTCAAATTTGTGAAGCTTGGTGGCAAAATGGCTGTGTCCAAAATCAATCCCTCATTCATTCATTCACTACTCCAGTTATAATCTATCTATCTATCTATCTCTCTATCTATCTATCTAGCTTGCTATCCAGCTTGCTATCTGTCTATCTGTCTAGTCAGACGGGAACATGCTAATGCTAGTTGGTCACAAAAACTCGGACTTCATTCTGTTTTCTCTGTGCTGGATCGTTTATGCTTCCCTGGCATTTATTTCTCAGGATTAGAGATTAAACAATTAGTCAATTAATCATTTAGTAGATTAACAGAAAATGTGTTGAACTACTTCTTTGCCAGGAGCAGAAACTTTGTGACCCAACGTAGCACCGCAGCGTCTCAGTTTTAAGCAGTTTTTGTTGAAACTAAACGCAGGAGACATAACATATTAATTTGTAAGCTTCACAGGTGCTGGTAGGTGGATTTTCTTACTTTTGTACCGAGCTGGGCTAACTGCCAGGCTAGCTGTTTCCCCCTGTTTCCAGTCTTTATGCTAAGCTAAACTAACCGGCCGCTGACTAGCTTCATATTTAGCGTACAGACATGAGAGTGGCATCAAACATCTCGGCTAACTCAGCTGTGATAAGGCAGGAAGTACATCTCATTAATGCACCAGTGTACCCTCACATTCATCCAGCTGCCCCCCCTTTCACTGAAGTCTAAATAGAGCAGTGACCTGATGACCTTTGTTAAATATTATCTGCCCCATGTACAGCCTTACAATAACAGAACGCTGAAACACGGCGGTACAGCGAACAGCTTCATCAATCATTTATCCAGCAAAATTAAACTTTTTCTTGGAAATTCCTGCCCTTCAGAGGGAAAATCTGTTTCTTTTATCACTTCTTTATATATATATAAAAAAAAGAGAACCTGTCTTAAAAAACGAAAAGTGAATAAAATGTAAAATGAAGCTTTCTGCAAGGTTTTCCTGCACTGGAGGAAGTATTGCTGTATGGTTTTTGCCTCAGCAGTTATTAATTACCCGCACAGCCAAGCCACTAATACTTTATCAGAGTGTGGCAGCAGGCCCAGACCTCCTCTCAGCATATTGTGTTCCTCTGAATAAAAATGTTCTTTAAATAGAAAAAAAATTCATGTGCCCAGCTGTGATTTGACCCCAGAGCTGAAAACAGTAAAACCGAAGCTTGATGTGAGGAGAGAAACTCATTTTCACACAGTGGAAAGAGAAAGTGTTGGAAGTGACACCATCATTTAAGAGCAGCTCACCTGCCAGGTGGGATCAGCGTGGCGGTAGTAGCAGAAGTTGTCCGTAATCCACTTGTAGATGCAGGACAGAGTGATCTTGCTCTTCTTGCTGGCCTGCATGGCCATGCAGATGAGGGTGGCGTAGGAGTAAGGAGGCTTGATGTGCGCGTTGGTCTTGTAGTCGACCTCGTCCGGGCAGTGACCGTGCGCCACGATGCCGGGGAGCGTCTGCATCCTGCTGAAGGCCGCCGCTGTGGGCTTCCCCGGGGTCAGGGGCATGCCGATGGAGGCGGGGTCCCCGGCCAGAGGGGAGGCTGGAGCCTCGGAGCCCAGCTGGCGGTGGCCGAACAGGTGCGGCTGGTGGTGCGCCTGCTGCGGCACGTTGGCACTGAGTATGGAGAACTCCTGCAGCCACTGCAGGCTGGTCAGACTGTCGTCCAGGTTCACGGAGCTGCAGCAGCTGCTCATGTTGCTGTTGTCACTGACATTGACGCCGCCACTGCTGCTGCTGTCCCGCTCCTCGACCTGCGCCGCGGCGGTCACCACCTCCTCCAGCCCCACGGAGCCTTCAGGCCAGGGGTCCGCACAGCTCAGAGACAGCATAGCTCCCCCCAAACACCTCTCTCTCCTCTCTGTCACCCCAGCTCCTTCTCCTCCTCCTCCTGCCACCGCCTGACAGGACGGAAAATATACACCCAACTTCAACAAAGTGCGAAGGGACAAGACAATGATGGTCTATTTGAACACAGAAACACAGAGCCCCTGTGAGTGTGTGTGTGTGTGTGTGTGCGCGCGCGTGCGCGCAAAGTGAAAGACTTTCAGGTTGTTAATTTAAATCCTATAGGGCATCATGTCTATCACCTGTATGTCTGGGTCGTGTGGAAGTTAAAACTTGTTAATACCAGAGAACTTAAGATCTTTTCGGTTTCAGGAACTTTCTTGAAAAAAAAGCTCTCCTGCGCACTTGACGCTGAGCGCAGAAAACAGCGCATCATCACTAAAAACTGTATGTATTAACTTTTAAACATCACAAAGGTGTTAAAGGGTTAAAAAAAAAAATTAAAAACTGCTCCTAAAAATAGTGTTTTTAAAATTTAAATTGAATATTTTTCTGTTACCTTTGAGGAAATTTACGCATTTGGGACGTTTACGCGTAAAATCCGCGTAAAAGTCATTAGTTAATTCAATTAAAGCTACTAAAATACCATCTTTATACCAATAATGTAATACAATATAAAGGTTGTTATGAGTAGTACAATATTCCCTGTGGAATTTTACGTATTGAATTTATTTGTGACGGATATGCTTAAGGCCTTCTGAAGCAGAGAAACAGTCAAATATCCTCAGAATAAAACATCCAAACTCACCTTTTTTCAGCTATTTTGTTGAGCAGTTTTAAATCCCAAACCAGCGTCACTCTTATTGAGTTTTCAGTCGTAGCCTGATCTCAGTGCACCTGTTGTCAACTTGTGAGTGAGCGAGAGACAAAGAAAGAAAGAAAAGAGAAATTCCTGTGGATGTCGTTTGTTTGGCGCTGCGTCGGGCGCTTCTTCTCGTCGGTGGAGGTCTTTAACGGGCGGCAGCGGGCTGCAGGATCCGTCGGGGAGGCAGTTTAATACCTGGTTGCAGGAGGTTTGTCCAGCAACCATAGAAACGGGACACCCCCCTCTTGTAAACAGCTTCCCGGGCCTCTATTGGCCTGCTGGTTTCTATAGTGCTTCATTTTTAATCACTCTCAAGTCAACTGTGGCCGCTGTGCTGGTTCCCAAACTGAGGCCCGGGGCCACACCAGGGAACCTGCTCCGACTATTTTCACGAGCAAAAATAAGGATTAGTGCTGAAGTTTTACTGTGATTTAAAAGTTTAATTAATTTGAGAATGTTAAAGTGTGACTGTGGTGGTAAAAAAAAAAAAAAAAACACAAGTGTCTCTGGTGAAGCACTTTTAAAAACAAAGTGACAACAGAAAGTAATAAAATAATACTTTAATTATGAAGCATTTCAAATAGAACTAATGTAAATGACATATAAAGATAAACAAGACAAGTTGATTTACTTTATATAATACAGATACAAAAGTGTGAAATGCACTTGAACTTTCTGGTTCAAGAAAATCTCAACAATGAAACTGCATGTTGAAAGATTAACCAGCAGCAGCTAAAACTGGCACATTTACAGAAATGTTGATTAATACTTGTTGTTCTTAACTTTAATCCTGCAGACACTAGAGGTTCACATCTCACAGCTGCTTTATTCTGTCATTAAATAGCATTGTTTTTTGTTTCTGTCAGTTAATCAGAGCTTTTTAAACAATAAAAAAACCCAGTGTATTATCAGTTAAAAACACCAGGTTCTGTCTCTGTAGTTGTAATAAATGGAACTATTTGTTGAGCTCATGTTTGCTGTAGGTCTTAATTTAAAGTATCACACACTATCAGGGAGCTGTCAGTCATGCTGAAGGTTTTGTGGAAAGATTGTACTCCAGATAAAAGCTGCAATTTGTATTAAAGATTTTTTTTCATTTTACACAATATACAAACTAACTGTGACTTTCCTAATATAATAATATTTTTTTTAGATGACATAATATATAATAATGTTTTTAGATGAAATAAGTGAACATTTTTGCTATGATGGTTGTTTCTTATAGTAGTTTATTCTTCTCTCAGTATCCTTGTATGTTGAATATGTTGTTAGGATGAAGATTAAAAAATAAACATCTCATTTCTAGTTTTATTTCCTAGATATTTTGTGTGGTATAGAACTTTTTTTTTTAATATACGCTAAAATCAATACTGTAATCATGTAAAGATCCCCTCCAGACATGTTTTTAAGACATTTAAATATACTTTGCTTTGAATAATAATTTGTGTCTGATATAATTTTCTCACAAAACAAACAAACAAAAACATTCAATTAGCTTGTTATCTCCTCTGATATACGCTGGACTCTTAAAAGTGTAGAAAACTACCAGAAAAATCCTTTCAAACAAATAAAAATCAACAATAAAATGCAAAGTAGAACAAGGCACAAACAATAAACGAGTAACAATACAGTAAAAAACAACACAAGCATCAGATCATTGACGACTTCATCACTGATGACTGTTCATGTTTCAGTCTTGATCCAGTTCGAGGTCTTTAATGGTCTGAAACCGTCTGCGCCTGAGGAGCCTGCGGGGTCATTTAGATATTTATAGATGTAGTTTAACATCAGTAAATTCCTCCTTCACTGTAAAGTTTTCAGTATTGGCTCCAAACTGGTTGTGATGTCACAAATCCTGCTCGTATATACAGAGAAGAAGAAGAAACATGTTTCTGAATGGAAATAAAAGTGGTTATTGTGCTTCATAACAAAATAAAGCCCCACTAAACTAATGTTTAGGTGCTCAGAGGGAGATTTAATGGGATAAATAATATCTAATAAACAACATAATATCTTCATTATTCTTATGATTGATTGATGTTCACTTCCAGTCTGTTTTTAGGACGTTAATGTCTGCAGTTTTCCTCTCAGAGGCAATAAAAGAATCCATAAATCTACAAGTCTATCAATCTAAACCTACGGGTGATTATTTCCATTATTGATTAATGTTTTAGTCCATAAAATGTCAAAAAATGTCCATTTGCAGCTTCTCAGAGACCCAGATTACATCTTCAAACGTCTTATTTTGTCTGATCAAAAGTCCAAAACCCAAAATTTACTGTTACATGACAAAATCAAGCAGCAATATCTCTCATTTAAGATGCTGGAATGAATGAAAATGTACAACATTTTTCACTATTTTTCACTATTTTTGCTTGATTATCAAAATAGTTGCCAGTTATTTTTCTGTTGATTGACTAATTGATTAATTGGCTGAATCATTTCAACTCTACACAAATACAACTATACACAGTTCCATCTGAAGGAGCCTCAGATGAGCGTCTGACTCACATTTTTTACAGCAGCTTCTCTTTTCTGTTGTCTGGATTTTGGCAGCTGGACAGTTGGAGTCACAGGCAGTCACAGAAACTGGAAATAAAAAGATGAGGACGACAAAAAATGGTTCATCCAGAGGACATGATGGCTCCTCATAGAAAATATGAATTAACTTCTATATTAATATTGTGTTTGCTTGTACAAAAAACTGGTTTCTGGTTCCCTTTCTGGCTGCAACTAAAGATTATTTTCATCATCAACTAATCTGTCAATTAATTTCTAGATTAATTGATTGCTTGTTTGGTCCATAAAATGACTAAAATGTGGATCAATGTTTCCCAAAGACAGAGACAACATCCTTAAAGGTTTTGTCCGCAATTAAAAAATATTCAGTTTATTGTCATGAAAACTAAAGAAACCAGATTAAACTGATTATCAAAACAAGCCAAAACCAAAAGATCAAGTTAAAAACCAGCTAAATTTATCATGAAAATGTGGCTTCAAACTGAATAAAAGTCCATTTCTAACAGTTTGTGTGGAACAAGCACAACAAAGCCCATGTATTATCTTGTATGTGTGTAAGTTACTCTTTGCTAGACGCCATTGTAGCGGACAAACACGGCGCCGACGCATGCATCTTGTGCACTATACTCTTTGGTAGAGGAGGTATGACGCCATTGACAGGCCACCAAATGAAACGGTCCGTTACTTTGATTAAAATGACAGATTTCTCTGGGTTTGAAAACTGTTGGAAACATTTGGGATAATGTAAGAACACAACTCAACAACATATAGAACATAGGTCTAGTTGTTTTTACACATTTTAATGAGGAATCATTACAGATTAGAGATTTAATGGTTGATTATTCCAGTGAGGAATCTATCTGGAAAATTTCAAAATATCACTGTCCTGATCACAAAATCAAAGTTTGAAGGGAATAACAATCATTTTCTCTACCTTTTAGGTATAAATAATTAGAAAATACCACTTATTACCCAGGAACAAAACACAGTGTAATCAATCAATTTCTATATTTCTAACAGCTAAATAATGAGCTGCTGTTTTCACAGAGCGTATATCAGATGTTTGACCCTTTAATAGGAGCAGCTTCACATCCAAACTCTGAAGAGACGTCAGACTCCAGAGATGAGGAAGCCTTTTTATTGCTTTACAGTTGCCTTTGTGAGGGGCCTCAGGAAACCACTCAGCCACACTAATAGAACGTTCAAGGGGCCAAACTTTTTTGTTTCGCCTTTCTCTCTCTTTCTGTCTTATGAACAAAAGTACATTCCTTCACACACGCCCCCCTGTAAGTCCAAATCTGGGTCCAACTTTTAGTTTGTAACTGATTAAATATATTCAGAGACACCAGAACTGTGTTTATTGTCTTAATTTTCACTGGTGGTAAGTAACTAAGTACATTTACTCCAATACTGGATAAAATATTAAATGTTGGGATGTTTCTCTGTGTGATCATCTGTCTATTAAAGGCAAAAATGAAAAAAAAAACATGTAAAATGCAGGTTTTTGAGGTACTTATACTTCCATTCCACTACATTTCAAAGGGAAATATTGTACTTTCTACACTGTAAAAAAAACATTAAATCATAAAAAATGGTAAAAAAAAAAAAAAAAAAAAAAAAAAAAAAAAAAAGTCTAGTAAATTCATAATATTGTCCAGTCCATCCACAAGAACTCCCCACCAAACTACAGATTTCTGGATAAAAACATAGAAAACTTATATAAAAATATGATACTGATCAACATCATCATTCATCATCAAAATTAAAAGACAGAAGAAAACACTTTGTTCACTATTAAAAAAATTGTATCTTTATTGATTATGTAAAGCTTCAGATTGTTCACACATCTGATCAGTAAAGTCTGTTAAATGACTCTTGTTCAATGATTTCATGTTCAGATTCACTTCATCCACACTCAGTTAGTTTAATCCAGAATGTACAAGAACATAATAAATGATTATTATCATGATAATTACAGTTTATATATATATATATATATATATATATATATATATATATATATATATATATATATATATATATATATAGATAGATAGATAGATAGATAGATAGATAGATAGATAGATAGATAGATAGATAGATAGATATAGATATGAATTTACAAAGTGATGAGAACAAAATATCTATGATGAAGGAAGTTCTGCTGTTTTCTCTGTTTAAGAAACAACAAATACATCAAAACAAACATGAAACTAACATTTAGAACAAAGAGAAGTTTATATTTTCATGTGAAGAAACGTCAGTGAAGGTAAAAGACGTCATCATGAGCAGTGATAGCCTCCATGGATAAAAACACACAGCAAAAAGTGACATTTAAAGAAACTGAAAACATTAAAAGAACAACAAATGAAAAGAAAATAAGTATTGATAATCACAAAATACAATAAAATGTAAAATATGCTGCAACTATTGATTACTGTCCTTGATTTGACAATAATTTGGTTATGTCCTCAGGTAAGCGAGATAAATACACATATAGAAATACAATAGGGCTTCGCACCAGTTTATGCTTGGGCCCTAATAATCATATTTGAGAAGATTAGAACATTTTTTTCTTATTTAATAGTCACATATTAATCATCTGTTAATTGACTAACCAATAAGTAGCATGTTTCAGTAAATCTGATCAGTTTTACACCAGGAAACACACAGCAAAAAGTGAAAAAAAGAAACTCAAAACATAGAGAACAACAAATGAAAAGAAAATAAGTGTTGATGATCCCAGTTTGATTGATAGCTGATCTCTGTGCAGTTCAGAAACACCACAGCAACGCGCTCTCAGAAACAATGGAGACAAAAACATGAAGAATTACAGAATCTGACACATGAAGTCTGAAATGACTTCTGTCTATTTGAGTTTACACAACTCAGCTGTGGCTCCATAATAATAAGAAAGACAAAGTCCAGCATAGAGAGGCTGAGTGAATGTGGTCTGGACTCTGTGGAGGAGAGTCATGGTTTCAGAGACGCTGTAGAAGGACAGAATACCTGCTCTGTGATCCAGATACACTCCTAATCTGGAGGAACCAGGACCTGAGACGGTAGTTGAGATGTTGTTGAACCGAAATTCATAACTGTTAGTGTGACAATTTAACATCCAAGATTTGTCATTAAATCCAAACAGACATTCCTTTGATTCTCCCTCTCTGCTGATATTCTTGTATGCGACTGCTATGTAAACTCCTCTCCCTCTCCACTCCACCTCCCAGTAACAACGTCCAGTCAGACTCTCTCTACTCAGGACCTGCTGCCATACAGTGAATCTGTCTGGGTGACTAGGATAAGACTGTTGTTGTCTCATGAATGTTGCTTTTCTGTTCCTATCAGATAATAACAGACGTGTGTTTGCTGTGTTTGGATCCAGAGTGATTTCTTGTTTATATTTTAAGAACTCAGCTCTGGTCTTGGGTTCTGGTTCTGACAGTAAAACGTCAAATTCAGTCCCTGCCAGTGAGATGTTTGTCCATTTGTCCCTCAGGATGTCCTGTAGCAGATCTCTGAGCTCTGACACAGCTGCTGTTACATCTTCAAAGTATCTCAGAGGACGGATATTGATGCTGGATGAGTCTGTAGATGCACTGAGTTGTGACAGTGAGGGGTAGTTGAGTAGAAACTGGGTGTGATCCTCTGTGTGTGAGAGCTGCTTCAGGTTAGCGTCTTTCCTCTTCAGCTCAGTGATCTCCTGCTCCAGCTTCTCCTGAAGCTCTTTGACTTGACTCACTTCAGTTTCCTGCTGGGATCTGATCTGCTGCTTCACATCAGAGCTTCTTTTCTGGAGGAGACGGATCAGCTCAGTGAAGATCTTCTCACTGTCCTCCACTGCTTTATCAGCAGAGCGACTGACGGCCTCCACCTCCTGTTGAAGCAGCTTCACATCTTTCTCTCTGTCCTGGATTCTCTGCTGGATTTGTTGTCGACTCACCTTGAGCTCTCTCTGCCTCTCAGTCCTTTCTGCTGCAGCTGAGACTGTGTCGTGGCCTTTATGTTCATCCATAGTGCAGAGATAACAGATACACTGCTGATCAGTACGGCAGAACATCTTCATCACCTCATCATGACGAGAGCAGATGTTCTCCTGGAGCTTCTCTGAGGGGTCGACCAGCTTGTGTCTCTTTAATGGAGCTGCGTCATAATGAGGCTGAAGGTGTTTCTCACAGTAAGAGGCCAGACACACCAGACAGGACTTGAGGGCTTTCAGCTTTCTCCCAGTGCAGACATCACAGGCCACATCTTCAGGTCCAGCATAGCAGTGATCAGCAGGAGCAGCTTGGAGTCCAGTCTTCTCCAGCTGCTCCACTAAATCTGTTAACATGGTGCTTTTCACCAGGACAGGCCTCGGTGTGAAGGTCCGTCTGCACTGAGGGCAGCTGTAGATCTTCCTCTGATCCTCTTCATTCCAGTGTGTTGTAATACAGCTCATGCAGTAGCTGTGTCCACAGGGAATAGTCACCGGATCCTTCAGTAGATCCAGACAGATTGAACAAGAGAAGGTTTCTTGGTTCAGTTGATCTCCTTTCTGTGCCATTTCAGCTCTCAGTGGCAACGACTGTCTGAGGTTCACTTCCATGTGAAACAAGTTTGAACTTTGATCTGAACACGTGTTTCTGCAATAAATGGAGGCTGACAGCTCTTGTTCTACACCACATGTTGGTTACATCCACCTACAGACCATAGATCTGAAGGTTAGAGAACAAGGAGATATGAGCTCAGAGTGGAGATTGTTGTGTTTGAAAGCAGGGCTTATCAAGAACTGATTTGCAGAAATTATCAATTAACAGTTCAAACTCTTACTTAATCATTTCTACATATTGTTAGCTGGAAAGGAAACAGCTGATAACTGCTCCAATGTTTTATCATTTGATTATAGATCTACAGCAGCGTCTGTCACAGAATAAAACACAAACACACAATTTAAACCTGTTAATTATTGAAAGAACAGAACCGACGTAACGGAGCAATAAAAACAGCTGCAGAATATGTTCAAATAAGATATTACTTATTTTGTTTGTGACAGTCTGACGTCATGTGATGTAGTTGTGTGACGTCATATTTTCCTGAAGGGGCTGAGATGTAAAGAAACAGAGAAGAAGAAGAAAAGAGAAACATTCTGGCTCATGAAGATAAATAAACAAATAGTGTTTCAAGCACTCATGAATACAAACAAAATCTGCATCATATTCTATATGAATATAAATGAGACCAAATGCTACTTTGTACACATAAAAAGTAGAGATGGAAAGTGACTAAGTACATTTACATAATTAGTGTACCTACATACAGTATTGAGGTACTTGACTATTTCTGTACTATACTTCCACTCCACTACATTTATTTGACAGCTTTAATTACCTATCAGATCAATATTCTACGTATAAAACATTTGATCAATTTGTTATATATATTTGTTATAGATTAGACTATTCAACAGTATAAGGTATTAAAATTAGCTCCACCTGGAAACCTAGAAATTAAAATGTTTTCATGAAGAAAGCTGAAATTTCAGAGACTGACTGACAAATGTTTGTCTGCACTGAACATGAACACTGTACTTTGTGGTGTTTCAGATTTATTAGTTTCACATTTCCTCCAGAAGCTTTGAATGAGATCCTGAGATGAAGACAGAACAAAAACATTTTGCTCACTGTTGAAAAAAGAGATCTTTATTGATTATGTAAAGCTTCAGATTGTTCACACATCTGATCAGTAAAGTCTGCTAAATGACTCTTGTTCAATGATTTCATGTTCACATTCACTTCATCACAAAATCAGTTAGTTTGTGTGGATGAAGTGAATCATCACAAAGTCTTTTTCCTCAGTTTACATGAGCTGGTGAAACACAAGGAGAACGGACTAATCTTCAGAGACTCTCAGGAGCTGGTTGACCAGCTGAAGGTGAGACATTTACAGTTGGCTTTATAACAGGCAGGGACTTTGCTTTGTTGTGGCGGTGCAGAGCAGTTTAAACATACAAAGAGAGAGGAAATACAATTACCAAACATGTCAAGAAATCATCAGTAGAATCAAGAAATACAATAAAATAGAAATTTACAATAAAAATATTTAATATCTATGTGTTTGAAAGAGAAAAGATGAACATGTCTTGCAACTATTGATCAGTGTCCTTAATTTGACAATTATTTGGTTATGTCCTCAGGTAAGTGAGACAAATACAAATATAGAATAATCACATTTGAGAAGATGAAAACACAGAATTTGTCATTTTTTCTTATTTAATAGTCACAGATTAATCTTCTGGTAATTGGCTGACCAATAAGTGGCATGTTTCAGTAAATTTGATCACTTTTACACCAGGAAGCAAAGATTCAGTGTCTCTCTTCAGACTTCATACTGAACTGTGGTCATTATTCATATCAGTAGATGTGAAACTTTCATGATGATAAATATGAGAACTAACTGGATATCAGACATAGTAAACTGTATCATGTTTTTGCACTTACTTACTTACTTTTCTTTGATAATTTAGGACCTTTTGGAGCTGTTGCTGTGCATCTTGATCATGTTTAGTCTGGTTAAATCTTTTTATACACTTTTATAATTTCTAATATCCAATTTTAAATCATATTGTTTACTATTTAGCCCCTACTGTAATAACTCTGTTCAGTCAAATACATATATGTGTTTAAAAGTTTAAATGTTGGGAATCTGTCCTATTGTCCAGTATTAGTCTATAGGCCAGTATACCCACTAACACCACTGAGCAGAACCTTTAAACAGGGCCAATACAAAGAGAGAAATACTACAGCAGCATACTGCTGCCACCATGACAAAAAGATTTGCTCAGTTTCTGGTTATAACAAGAAACTTTCCTCATTTTAACAAATTCCTTTTTACATTATTACAAGATACTTTTAATGTTATCCTGAAATATTTCCTCATTATTACTAGAAACTAAAATTATTCAGTTTTTACAATAAACTTTTCTTATCATATCACAAAACTTCCGATATTTCACAAAATGAAAGAATCTCATTAAAACAAACTTCTCATTGTAACAAGAAACTTCTATTTGTTCTTAAAGAGGACAATGTTCCACTCA
This sequence comes from Euthynnus affinis, assembly GCA_029490765.1. NCBI lineage: Eukaryota > Metazoa > Chordata > Actinopteri > Scombriformes > Scombridae > Euthynnus > Euthynnus affinis. Next base: position 13,829,592 of record CM055856.1, on the reverse strand, counting down.
GAGCCTAAAGAGACGATATTGCAGCCTACATCAGCTAGAAAAAAGTGACAATTACTGGTTTATATGGTATCACAGGCAGAGCAGACAGTCACACTGAGCCGGATTGTATCCTGCCACACAGACTCTGAACAACAATTAAAAAAAGATTAAACCTAGTGATTTTTAGTTTGTAAACTCTTAGTATTCATTTCTGAAATATTAAATGTAAATGCAGACAGAGATGAAAACAACTATGAATCTAAGCTAACTATGTGTGTTCTGAGGTCATCATTTATAGGCATAATAGTAAACATCATATCAATCTCAACCTACTAATACTAATCTATATAATAATAATACTGATCAACATCAATATCATTCATCATCAAAACTCAAAAACAGAAGAAAACACTTGAAAAAAATATATTTATTGATTATGTAAAGCTTCAGATTGTTCACATATCTGATCAGTAAAGTCTGTTAAATGACTCTTGTTCAATGATTTCATGTTCAGATTTCCACACAATCAGTTAGTTTAACCCAGAATGTACAAGAACATAATAAATGATTATTATCATGATAATTACAGTTTGATTGGACATTTCTTTATGAATTTACAAAGTGATGAGAACAAAATATCTATGATTCTGCTGTTTTCTCTGTTTAAGAAACAACAGCACACAAATACATCAAAACAAACATTAAACTAACATTTTGAACAAAAAGAAGTTTATATTTTCATCTGAAGAAAAGTCAGTGAAGGTAAAAGACGTCATCATGAGCAGTGATAGCCTCCATGGATAAAAACACACAGCAAAAAGTGACATTTAAAGAAACTGAAAATATTAAAAGAACAACAAATGAAAAGAAAATAAGTGTTGATAATCACAAAATACAATAAAATGTAAAATATGCTGCAACTATTGATTACTGTCCTTGATTTGACAATAATTTGGTTATGTCCTCAGGTAAGCGAGACAAATACACATAGAAATACAGTAGGGCTTCGCACCAGTTTATGCTTGGGCCCTAATAATCACATTTGAGAAGATGAAAACAAAAACTTAGTCATTTTTTTCTTATTTAATAGTCACAGATTAATCCTCTGTTAATTGACTAACCAATAAGTAGCATGTTTCAGTAAATCTGATCAGTTTTACACCAGGAAACACACAGCAAAAAGTGTTGACAATGGAGACAAAAACATGAAGAATTACAACAGAATCTGACACATGAAGTCTGAAATGACTTTCGTCTATTTGAATTTACACAACGCAGCTGTGTCTCCATGATAATCAAGATAAAGTCCAGCATAGAGAGGCTGAGTGAATGTGGTCTGGACTCTGTGGAGGAGAGTCATGGTTTCAGAGACGCTGTAGAAGGACAGAATACCTGCTCTGTGATCCAGGTACACTCCTAATCTGGAGGAACGAGGCCCTGAGACAGGAGTTGAGATACTGTTGAACAGAAATGTATAAGTGTCATTTTCACAATATAAAGACCAAGATTTGTCATTGTGTCCAAATCCACATTCATTCGAGTATCCTGCTCTGCTGATATTCTTGTATGCGACTGCTACCTCAACGTCTTTCCCTCTCCTTTCCACTTCCCAGTAACAACGTCCAGTCAGAGTCTCTCTACTCAGGACCTGCTGCCAAAAAGTGAATCTGTCTGAATGACTAGAATAAGACTGTGGTTGTCTCATAAATGTTGCTGTTCTGTTCCCATCAGATAATAACAGCTGTGTGTGTGCTGTGTTTGGATCCAGAGTGATTTCACGTGAATATTTTAAGAATTCAGCTCTGGTCTTGGGTTCAGTCACTGTCAGTGAGATTTTTGTCCATTTCTCTTTCAGGATGTCCTGTAGCAGATCTCTGAGCTCTGACAGAGTTGCTGTCACATCCTCAAAATAGCTCAGAGGACAGATATTGATGCTGGATGAGTCTGTAGGTTCACTGAGTTGTGACAGTGAGGGGTAGTTGAGTAGAAACCGGGTGTGATCCCCTGTGCGTGAGAGCTTCTTCAGTTTAGCGTCTTTCCTCTTCAGCTCAGTGATCTCCTGCTCCAGCTTCTCCTGAAGCTCTTTGACTTGACTCACTTCAGTTTCCTGCTGGGATCTGATCTGCTGCTTCACATCAGAGCTTTTTTTCTGGATGAGACGGATCAGCTCAGTGAAGATCTTCTCACTGTCCTTCACTGCTTTATCAGCAGAACGACTGATGGCCTTCAACTCCTGTTGAAGCAGCTTCACATCTTTCTCTCTGTCCTGGATTCTCTGCTGGATTTGTTGTCGACTCACCTTGAGCTCTCTCTGCCTCTCAGTCTTCTCTGCTGCAGCTGAGACTGTGTCGTGGCCTTTATGTTCATCCAAACAACAGAGAGAACAGATACTCTGCTGATCAGTACGGCAGAACATCTTCATCACCTCATCATGACGAGAGCAGATGTTCTCCTGGAGCTTCTTCGAGGGGTCGACCAGCTTGTGTTTCTTTAATGGAGCTGCGTCATAATGAGGCTGGAGGTGTTTCTCACAGTAAGAGGCCAAACACACCAGACAGGACTTGAGGGCTTTCAGCTTCCTCCCAGTGCAGACATCACAGGCCACATCTTCAGGTCCAGCATAGCAGTGATCAGCAGGAGCAGCTTGGAGTCCAGTCTTCTTCAGCTCCTCCACTAAAGCTGCTAACATCGTGCTTTTCACCAGGACAGGCCTCTGTGTGAAGGCCTGCCTGCACTGAGGGCAGCTGTAGATCTTCCTCTGATCCTCTGCATCCCAGAAGCCTTTAATACAGTTCATGCAGTAGCTGTGTCCACAGGGAATAGTCACCGGATCCTTCAGTAGATCCAGACAGATCGAACAACTGATTGTTTCTCGGTCCAGCTGATCTCCTTTCTGCGCCATTTCAGTTCTCAGTGGCAATGACTATCTAAGGTTCACTTCCTGACTGGTGAAACAAGTTTGAACTTTGATCTGAACACGTGTTTCTGCAATTAATGGAGCCTGATGACTCTTTTACTACATCACAGGTTGGTTACATTCACCTACAAACTGTAGATCTGGGAGGGAGCAAGGAGATATGAGTTCAGAGTGGAGCTTGTTGTGTTTGAGAGCAGGAAGAAGAGGGAGGGCTCATCAAGAACTGACTTGTAGAAATGATTAATTAACAGTTTAAACTGTTATTTAATCATTTCTAAATATTGATAGCTGGAAGGGAAACAGCTGATAACTGCTCCAATGTTTTAACATTTGATTATAGATCTACAGCAGCGTCTGTCTGTTACAGAATAATACATAAATAGATCATTTAAACCTGTTAATTATTGAAAGAATAGAACCGACATATAGTAGCAATAAAAACAGCTGCAGCCTAAGAATATTTGGAATAACCATATTTGTACTTACGTAAATGCTCTGAACATGGTGCATATTGCAGCCAAACAAGCAGATACAGATTTTAAAAAGAACAAAAGGAGAGAAAACTGATAGTGAAAAACTGATAAAAAGCAAAGAAGCTGAAATGAATCAGTAAAACTCAAGAGAACAGCAACAAGTCTCGGTCTCTAGTTCCCTCCTGATGCTCTTGTTTCATTCATCTCAAAACGCAGCTCATTGTTCGAACCCTGCAGGGTCAAGAAAAGATAGAATCCTTCACGTCAGAAACTTCAGACAACCCTTGTATCATCACCTCCAGCAGAGGTCAGAGGTCAGAGCGGGAGCAGCCAAGCACAGTAACCCCACAGAGCGACTTGACTGACAGACACACAACAAAAGCAAATCTATGAAATTAAAGTGATCAAATAAAGTTAACTGTCAGTTAGGGGTACGGTTGCACCACATGATCATTTGGCAGCCTATGTTGCGTCCCTACGGTGACTGCTCTGTTCTGCTGCAGTGGTGAGTTCTTTGATTGCCTTCCGTTGGGCCTGGTATGATTTCTTTCTCCCATGCCCTTTTTCATGAACTTCCAGAGGTAATTCAAGACACCCAGCGTGTTCTTATAGAGCCTATATGGGACACCTATATTGGGCCCTGTTCTTGCCCGCTTTACCATGCTCTCAACTTCACTCCAAGTAGGGGGCCTTGTTTCCAGCTGGTGCTCAGGTGGTTGAATTGGTGGCATGTCATCCGGAGTGCTGGCTGACACATGCCTCTGGTTGTCAGAGTAGGTCTTCCTAAAGTGCTGCTCCAGTTCCCTGAAGGGTACTTTCAGGGTCCCACTTTTCTCATTGACAAAGAGGTCTTTAGCGAACTTGTAGGGATCTTTTGCTGCTTTCTCAAGCATTCTGCTCTTCGCAGTGTTGCAAGACGTTGCTTGATGTCGCTCTGTAGTGCCTCCAGCCCTTTCCTTTCCACTTCAACCTCTTTGCCCTACCTCTGAGGAAGTAGTGGTCAATGCGAGGCCCATCACTAAGCTCTCTGGGGCTAGGACTTTTTTCTGCCCTAGTGGATCTTGAGACCCTTCTCTGATATTATATTTTTCCAGCCACAGATGCAGCTTTGTAGCTTGTGTTCTGCTAGTGCTGTTCCTCCGTCAACTACTATGCTGATCATTTGGTTCATTGTCACTTTCGTTCCAGGGTCTGTGAAGTCACTGTGTAGTGAAAGGCTCCTGCTAACGGGTAGCTAACCCATGCCAGACCCAATGGGGTCTGTTCCCTCCTATCAGCAGTCTCTGTCACCAGGTCTTTCCTGGGTTGTGGTGCCACCAGTGCAACACATCTTCAGCTGTGTGCCTCGACCTCATTGGGTGTTTCGGCCACAAGACACTCTCTGCTGTGACTGGCCCACCACAGGTTGATCAGCCCTGTGTGTGTGTCACACGGTTGCACCACATGATCATTTGGCAGCCCATGTTGCATCCCTATGTTTCAGCCACAGCCAGTGACTGCTCTGTTCTGCTGCAGTGGTGAGTTCTTTGATTGCCTTCCGTTGGGCCTGGCCTCTAATCCCGACCTTCTTAAGGAACCTTGGGGTGGAACTGGCTACCAAGCCTCTGCAGCCTACCTCCACCGGCCACCTCACATTCCAGCTCTGCCCCTCTGCTTCTGCTGCTAAGTTGGCATACCACAGCCTCTTCCATTCAAATGCCTCATAGATGTCATCCTCCCATGGGACAGTCAGCTCAACGATGAAGACACACCAGCAGGACTTGGACCAGAGGACAAGATCTGGGCGCAGGTTGGTCACTGCAATTTCGTGTGAGAAGGTGAGTCTCTGGCTGAGGTCTGCCCACATTTCCCAGTCCTGGGCTGCGTTCAGTGGGCCGGAGTCTGGAAGGGACGGTTTGGTCCTCCTTTTTTCCCCTTCCCGCATGAAGGTGGTTCTCCGTGGGAAATTAGTCTGGGAATTTAGAGGCATGGAGTTGGTGGTTACGAATGAAATACTTTATATGAAATGAGATGAAACACTGATACAAAGAACCTGCTGTTAAAAAACAGTTTTATTCAACTAAATGCAACGTAACTGACAGCCTGTAATCATACAACAGAATAAAAAGATGGAGAAACACTGGCAATAATTTCCACATATTAAAAGCAGACTACGGTTTAAAATACATGTAGGAATTATTACACATTATTATTATTATATATGATTTAAGTATAGAGGGATTATTGTTGCTGTTTAGTTGGATGATGAAGAAACCATCTGAATATGTCACATAAAAAACAAACAAACACTTAAGTGTAGTATTTAATAACTGATGAATCTATCTGACTGACATGTTGCTTTATAATCAGTGTTTTTGTTTTTATTTGCAGTCATCACACAGTTGTCTCATGTTATTCTGAGCTGCAGTGAAACTTTTATTCTCTTGTTTTTACCTTATTCCCTTTTTGGCTTCTTTTTATTTCCAAATTTAACACTTTTTAATTGTTTTTGTCTTTTTACTTGTGTTCGTTTTATATTCTGCTTGAATGCGTTTTATGCTCTTTGTAAAGCACTTTGAATCGCCTTGTTGTTGACATAAACTTGCCTTGAGCTGCAGTGATGTCCGCTTCACTCCATGATAAGTAAACTTTATACAATTAAAACGCAGTAGTGTCGTAAACAATCTGTTTGTTAGAAGCTCTGATTTAAAACCAGACTGGACATAAAAAGTCTGGAACAATAAAATGTTTCTACTGACCTATAAAAATATATAAGTGCTCTTTTATTGTAAACTCAGGACTTTTGTCCGTCATGAAGGAACGATGACTCTTCTCCTCCCAGTGATCTGATTGGTCAGTGGTCGCAGAGTTGATCCTCTGAAGTTAACGTGCTCCGTTCAGCATCAGTTACCATGGCGATGAACCCCGGTAAGAAGTGACCCACCGTTTAACCCCAAATCCTGCCTCATAGTCCGGACCTCAAGACTCAATACCTGATCCAGACCCAGCCTCTCATCTCTGGTTCTGTTTCTATTATAAACTATTTCTGTTATTATTTCAAGAAGGAAGCAGTTTATTTATTATTTTAAAGGCTTTTAAACACAATAGAAACACAAAAGAAGAGATGTAAAAATAAAAAAATACGCAAACATAGAATAAAACAGATTAAACGGATGAGAAATAATCTGTGTTTCAGTGCAAGACATGAATAAATAATCCCAAATTTAATCTAATAAAAGGTGTTAAAGGTGTTATAAATGATGTAATGCTTCCTGTTGGACAGATGAGGGCGACACATACTGTTTAATCAGCGTCCAGACGTCTGATTCACTGAACCGAGGTACAAGTGACCTCTGTTTAAATGTTTATTTTTATCTCTAAGTGTTTTTTAAAGATGGAGGTCAGGAAACTGTGCAGGAGGTCACTTATGTTTTTACTTGAATTGGTTCAAATGAAGCATCATAAGTACATGACAACCCTCCATAATGTGCAGATAAACACATTTTTTTCTTAAAATAGGAGGTTAAATGATATTTGAAACAGCTATAGTGATGTTTCTGTGATGTTAAAATAGCACATAAAGACAGATTAGTTGTTTTAAAATGAAGGTTATCAGCATATAAAAGTATCACATGTGTAGTTTTAGTGACAGAAAGTTTTCCAAACAGCTCACAGTTAAACACTTTAAAGCTTCTGTCTGTGTTCTTATTTGTTTATTTATTTATTTCTTCATTTAGCAGGAAAAAAATTACAGATAAACAAGTTCAGTTTCTGTTTTATTGTCATTTCCACACATGTGCATGTTCACATAAAAGAGAAGTGAAATCATGGACGTGTGCAACCCGATAAATATGTGCAAGAAACAAAATGTACAAAACATAAAGAGGAACAAACGGCATCAGAATGAGCTGTGTAAATAAGGTTCAACGGCTGCAATGATAAAAAAAAATCATTCATCAGATGCGATTCATGATTAAAACAACAGATACGACACAAGTTCAACATTAAAACATTCATTTATTTCTTTATTTATTTATGTGATTGTAAAGACGGAACAGATGAAGCAAGAAGTCCAAAATGCAGAACTGTTTATTTTCTGTTTGTTTCTCTGTAGATTTATAAGTCAGTTTGTGTGTGTGAGGTCAAAGGTCAGAGGTTATGTGCTATAAAAGTAAATCAGAGACGAAATGAGGAAATTTACCCACAGGAACGCAGCGAGGTTAAAAATGAAAGGACAAAGGCAGGAAGTCAGTATATATTTATCACCTGTCATCAAGGCGAGGCTCTCACCTGATGTGGAGGGTGAGATCATGTGATCATGTGATCATGTGACGAGGACATCTTGACCCTGATCATCTGTGATGTTGTCTGTCTGCTTGCACTTTTAAATTATAACATAACTGTGATTTCTTTTTGTCTATTTTCAGCATCTGTTTATTACATTAGATACACTGACTTATTTATAATGTATCTATTTAATTTGTTTGTATTGTTTATATTTATTTATGTCATATTATCAACACTCATAAGCAGTTTAAATGAAGCTCTTTATCCTGCAGCTGTTTGATAACAGCAGCGACTGTTATTTATATTTATTTAATCATTTATTTTTATTATGTTCATGTTTTAAAATGTTTTATTCTATTTTATTTTTGTTTTAAATCTTTTTTATTGGTTTTATCACATTTCTTTTTATTTATTTCTTGCGTGCATCAGTTTCAGATCCTCCTATTGTTTACATTTGTTCTGTCTTATGATCAGCTGTGAAGCACTGACCTTTATTAAAGTGATTAATGATTGATTGATAACCATTTACAGAACATTACAAAGCACGATTATTGAGTCAGAGTTCAGTTTATCAACGTCTTCATGTGTCCTGATGTGTGATTTGACTGCTGATCCATCGATGGATCATATATTATAGATTTATTCAAAACTTTTTCACATCTTGGTTGTTGTTGAAGCTTTAAACTGTCAGTTCAGCTGAAATTTTCCCACAACTACAAACTTTTTGCTGTGAGTTAATAAAACTGTGTGACAGAATAAGACTTGGATGGAGAATATGAACAATATGAACAACATACATACCAGCATGCGTTTTAGAGCCCCTGGTCACAAAGTCCAGTTCGAGGAGACGGTCTGACGTTAATGATTCACCACAGAGCTGTAAGTTCGTCTCCCTGTAGGTTCTCGTTATGGTGGAGAAATGTGTTTACAGGCAGCAGGTCGGACTGGACGACTGGACAGCAGCAGAAAAGAGAACAAGGATCACGTGCATCCATCGCTAAAGATTTACTGAAGAACATGAAAGCATTTACTGCTGAGTAAATAAAGCTTGTAGATCAAGATTGAAATATTTCTCATCATTTAAAGTTTCCTCAAAAATGTGTTTTTGTTCTTCTTGTTCCTTCAGTGCAGATCTGTTTGTTTTAGACACTTTACATGTTTAGATTCTTCTCCATAATGCAGCATCATGGATCAGTCTGAGATTAACGGAGAGAACAACCTGAAACACACTGATGTACTTTAAGTTTCTGCTGTTTGTATGAAGTTAATTCATAAATAGAAACTATTGATGTCTTTATTTTCCTTCCCTCTACTCTCTACTACTTCTGCACAGTGCTGTATATGCAGAGTTTCTCTCATGTGCACCAGCTGATGGTTTGTGACTCCAAACACCTTAAATATGTTAAGTTTTGATCATTTTATTAAATGTGTTCATCTTAAACTCATAGATGCCTGAATAAGCAGCCCAACAGGATCATTTTAAACTCACATGTAAAGCTTTTAAAGACAGATGATTCATCACCTCGTGATACTTTTATTGTATAGTTGTTTGTATTTTGTGCTGTTTGTTGAGTTTTATGTATTTTAATTTAAAGGCCCGTCTATCTCAGCAAACTAGTTAAATCTATAATAAACAATCAAAACAATAACAGCAGATGGAGTGTGATGACGGTGTGAAGCAGCAAGGGATGATGGGAGTTGTTGTCTTGGTTGTTAAACCGGCAGCTTCAGTGGGATAGGATTACTCCAGTGTTGATGGTTCAGGATGTTTTTACCCGCAGAGGTCTCCTCCTCTCCAGAACAAACAGACCCGCTGATTACAATCATTCAAATACTAATTAAAGCAGATTTCATTGTAGACTTGAGATTGGTCCCTGTGTCTAGAACCATGGGATGAGAAGGCTGATTGGTTCCCAAATGGTTGGGTCCAACCCCCAGCTGAGTACTAACTCCTCCCTTGTATATATGAGTGAACTGAACCTTTACACTTAAAACGCTCTGAAAAAAGGCTCTGTGCCCAAACGTGGAAGCGTTTTTCTAATGTGATGTGAGCCAAATAAACAAGAGAAATGTTCATATTTTGTCCTCCTTGACTGGAAAATTGAGATGTGCTACCCTTTTTTTCTACATTTTTGGAACAAGTCTGCTGGATTTTGGGTTTAGCTCTCCACTGAGAATTGTTGAAGCGCAACGTCCTTCTTCAATTCACTGAATAAAGCAGTTTCAGCTAAAAAATCAGTGTTTCTCCACCATGTTGGGCAAGCAGTGGACTTCCTGGAGGGGCTGTTAGCCGAGCTGCTGCTAACATTTGCCCAGTTTATTTCTCTGATAACTTAAGATCCAGACGTCCAATGACTAAAATCCTTCTTGCGGCTAAAAGATCAAGTTAAAAACCAGCTAAATTTATCATGAAAATGTGGCTTCAAACTGAATAAAAGTCCATTTCTAACAGTTTTTGTGGAACAAGCACAACAAAGCCCATGTATTATCTTGTATGTGTGTAAGTTACTCTTTGCTAGACGCCATTGTAGCGGACAAACACGGCGCCGACGCATGCATCTTGTGCACTATACTCTTTGGTAGAGGAGGTATGACGCCATTGACAGGCCACCAAATGAAACGGTCCGTTACTTTGATTAAAATGACAGATTTCTCTGGGTTTGAAAACTGTTGGAAACATTTGGGATAATGTAAGAACACAACTCAACAACATATAGAACATAGGTCTAGACCTGAGTGACAACAACCTGACGATTTCAGGAGAGAAGCTTCTGTCTGGTCTAGTTGTTTTTAAACATTTTAATGAGGAATCATTACAGATTAGAGCTTTAATGGTTGTAAAGTAAAACCAAACATCGCTTGGACTTAAATTAAAATTCTAGTGGAGATGCTAAAATTTCCAAAATGACATCTGGCATTAACATGAAATGTGTTTAGCTCATCAGTAAAAGAACATATCTCATATTTCTAATTGCAAACATCATGTAGCTGAATGTGTGAGACACTGAGTGTGTGTGTGTGTGAATAAGAGTATTTTATCAACCTTAAAGCCATTAAAGGTAAAAACATGTCAGTCTTTCTGCTGTGAGGTTTCTGTTGCCACCAAACAAGAGGTAACAACCTGCAACGATACATAATAGATAAGTTTCCTCTGTCGCGTTTGCGTTCACCTACACCGAAAACTGAATTATTCAACCCGCTGGCAGAAAGAGAGCCGGACAGAGAGACAGAGAGCTGCACTCACACGGCAGGAAAATGAGCCTGAAACACTCCTTCAAACCTGATCATCAATAAGATCAATGATCCTTAACTCTGACAATGATCAATACAGGAATAAAAAAGAAACAGAGAAGCACTGGTGGATTATATTCCACTAATCTGTGTATATTTATGATGTTGTACAGATGTTTTATTCTGGTCTTTTAAGATGAAATCATTTACAGTTACATATAAAGCATTTATGTTTCTCATTTATGTGTAAATAATATACCACAAGATATAATATAAACATACAGGATGTCTAATATCATTTTAACAGATACACATGTTTAATATTGTTATTTTTATATATAAAATAAATGTTAATATATGAGGTATGGGTGTATTTAATATCTTGTCCAGTTTTAAGACAAACATACAAAATATAATATTTTCTTTTGAGTGTTTTATTTAAATCCTGCAGCTTTATAAAAAGACATTACCCCCTTTTCTTCTGTAAAGAAAACACATTCAACAGAATATTACATATAACACTTCGTATTACTGTGTAAATTCTACTGTGTATATCTAATTTAAAGCCATATTTTCATTATACTTACACATGTCTAATAACATTGTTTTCATGTATGTACTGTTTAGTATATTCTATAAAAATATATATTCAAAATACGCATTTTCTTACATTAATATGAGCCTTTATGTGCAAAACTATTATTTCTGCTGCTTATTAGAACTTTTAGTTCTCTGTATATGTGGAAGCGGATACATAGAATAAAAAATATTAGATTTTTTTTTTATTTTACATTTCAACAATACAATTATAAACTAACACATTATTATTGTATATAATATATATTATTGTTGTATATAAATATATATTTTTACGTAATTTAACAATAATAATACGTAGTTTGTTTTTACATTTTTTCAGTACTTCTTCTATCTGACTGATGAGACCGATAACAGAAATATGTACTGTGTTTATACATGTGAGCACGTGCTCCACATACCTGCCAGAGAACTAGCCAATCAGCTGACTTCATGCCAAACGTCCAATCAGAGCCATTACGTCAGCGTAACGGACAAGAACAAAAAGCGCGTGTGTAAATGTCCCGGATAACTGAAGAGGGCGGAGACGTTATCGATAACTGTCACTCTATACTAGACTCCGCTCACCGGCGCTGTCCCTGAAAACTAAAACAAGTTAACTAGTGATTTTAAACGGCTCTCCTCGGCAGCCAATCAGCGCCGTTCTAGTACTATCTCGCTCGGGAGCCGACCAATCAGCGGCGCGCTCTTCTTTGTTGTTGGTGATGATGACATGAAAATATTGTTGTTGCTGTTGGAGGCTGCGGAGACTCAGCGGCGGAGACAGGCAGCAGGCAGGGAGGAGCGGGGTTGAAGGCTCAGCGTTCGTCCATCCCGAGTGAACATTTGTTTTTATTTTTTATTTTTTTTGTTTTTGGTTTTATTTTCGACTTTTTTTTAAAAAGCAACTGCGTGTTGCGAGAACAGCGGCCATGTCGGTGAATATGGAGGAACTCAGGCACCAAGTGATGATCAACCAGTTTGTTTTGACGGCTGGCTGCGCCGCCGACCAGGCGAAGCAGCTCCTACAAGCGGCCCACTGGCAGTTCGAGGTGAGTGCGGACGCCTGGATATTTATGTCGTGTGTGGGTGAGCTGTTATTTAATCCTCAGACTGCGTGCGAGCCGCCGACAGGTTTAAATTTACTCGCTGTTTTCGGTTATCTTGGGTATTTTTGAGCGCTGCCGAGCGACCATGCGCTCCGGCGGCTAGCGTTAGCTGAGCTAGCCTTCACTGAGGACGTGGTGCTCCCACTCAACGGACGTTTTTTGTTTACATCCTCCTTCCACAGGAATCCTCCGTGTCATTGCTAAGCTAAGTTGTTGTTAGCCTAGCTCGCTAGCAGGATAATCCAGCCGTTAGAAAACATTAAAGGACGCGGTCACAGCTCATCAGGAGTGTCTTAAAACAACATCCAGGAGCTGAAAATGAACATTAAAAACCGTTTGACCTCTTCCTGTTTACACGGTTCCCTTCATTACGCTCTTACAATGGAAGTGGTGGGGTTTATGTTCAGAAAATGTGTTTAAAAGTTTATCTGAAGCTTCACATTAAATCAGATAACAGTATAATAACAGTTAGTTGAAGCCGTAATTCAGACTTTCGGTTATTTAATAACTAGTCAGAGCAGAAAATCTTTCCAGGAACTCTGAGGGGAAATGTTGGTGTTTTTATAGCTGTTGAAACGCAGGATTACTTTTGCTTTTGGTCTTTTTTTTTTTTCAGGAGCAGATAAAGAGGTCACTGTACTTAGAGCTAAGTGGTCTGAGATTGATCCTACTTCTTGTTCAGTTATATATAGGCTGATTAAGATTGCATTATCCCTCCAGCTGTTCTCATATACAAGTCTCCTTGAGCTATGAGCAGTTATTTAAAGATGGGAGTGATGAGTCCATGAAAGGACGCCTTCACAGATATTCAAGTGTGTCTTAAAAACAGCAGTCAGGAGCCCAAAATAAACATTTAAAGCTGTTTATTTTCTTGCTGTAATCATTCCTCCTGTTCATACCGACCATCAGAAGATCCCTTCATGGAGCTAATATGAAGCTTCAGCGTCCAAATGAGTCAAATCAAGTAGATATCTTTCACCGTTTCAGTCTTTTTAGTGCCAAAGTTCCTCTTTTTGTTTCTATACTTCCACCTGCAGCTCAACAGGGAAACACAAAGAGTGAAGAGACGTCTTGTTTTGTCTACAATTCAAAAGATAATCACTCAGACGAGGAAAGAAACCAGAAAATATTCACATTTGAGAAGCTGGAGTCAGAGAATATGCTGCTTATTTTCCTCACAATGATATAAATAGTTGGCAAATAATCAATTAATCAAGTAACTGAATGTCTTTTGGAGTCTCTTGGACTTGAGAAACTGTGACTGACATGTTTATTTAGTCTTTAAAATGTCAGAAAACAGTCAAATAAATAAACACTTCCATCATTAAATCATAACAAACAGATCTTGTTAGTTGCAGTAATTATTGTAAATCTCAGCTCTGCTCTTCCTGTGTAGAGTTTAAATACAAAATGGCCTCCAGGCGTGGGTTTAGCCTCATTAAGCCCTCTGGATGCTGGTTAGTAAACGCTGAACAGCTGATGGGACCTGAAGGATCTCTGACATCCAGCCGGTGCTTCCAGATGGTTTTCCTCTCCGTCTGCTTTAATGACCGCCAATCTGTCCGTTACACCAGGTGGTTCAAGCAGAGCAGCGGCCGCTCGGCGCTCGCTCTCTCCCTCGCTGCTGCTGGCGTCTTAACTCGCCCAGCAGATTGACCCAGAGAGAGAGAGAGAGAGGAAGCTGGTTTGTTGTGGTTTTTATTGAAGAAGAGAAACGTTTAATCCATCAACAGAAATTTAATTTGAGAGTTTCAGGTGTTTTTTCAAGCAAAAGTATCAAATATTCTCTGTAATTTTCTGCTTTTCTTTGTCTCATGTGACGGTAAAATGTGAGCTGAGTGTTTGGTGGCTGGACGACACAGTGAGGCTGCAGCTGGTGATTATTCCCACAATCAATCAATTAGTTGTTTTGGTTTTTAAAAATAATGATTATTGTTTCCAAAATGCAACAAAAATGTCCAAAAAGTCAAAAATATTCAGTTTACTCTCATAAAAACTAAAAAAAAACACAGAAAATATTCAGGTTTGTCTTTAAAAATGACTCACAGTGATTAATTTATTATCAGAATAGTTAATAGATTAATTTAATGGTTGTCAGCTGGTTGATTGATCAACTAGTCGTTTCAGTTCTGCAGAAATCTAAACGTTTATTTCCTGATGTTGCTCAAGTGTGTTTGTGTAAGAATCTCCATCCCTTCTGGTTCCTGCGAGAAGCAAGAAGACGTTTCCGTCTCTTCAGGCTGTAAAATGTTACGACTAGTGATTAGTTTCATTATTGATCAACCTGCTGGTCAACTGATCAGTTGTTCAGTTTATAAAACGCTGAAAAATATTGATCAGTGTTTCCTAAAGACGACGTCGTTACACCAGAAAATATTCACATGAAGAAGTTTGAGCTTTTTTTTTCTTTAATGATGCAAAATGATTAATTATTAATAATAATAATTGTTGTTGATTCATTTCCTGTCGATTAACTAATCGCTGTAACATGATGTCATCGAGGGTTTAAAGCTGCAACAACTAATCAATTAATCGATTGACAGAAAATGAATCAGCAACTATTTTAATAATCAAATGAATTGTTTAGAAAAGGATGAAAATGTCACACTGGAAGGTTTCAGGCTGCTTTTCTTTAACTGCCAGCAGAATAAACTGAATGTTGATCGATTCTTCACTGTTTTATTGACCAAATTAATTGAATTATCATAAAATTAATTGATTATTTGACTTGAATGCAGACCAGTTATCACCACTGACGTTTTATCGTCGATTTAAACGTTTAAAACCCAAAAATATTCAGTTTTTAATGATAATAAACAAAGAAAAGCAGCAAATCGTCACATCTGAGAATCTGGAAACAGAAAATGTTTCATATTTTTGCTTCAAAACGTCTTAAATATCAGTTAAATATAGTAAATATTAGTTCTCAACAACTGCAGAGGTTCTACGGTCTCCTTCAGCAGCGAGGATCCGCCGCCGCGACGGGAACGGTTCATACGTGACATCGAACGCGACGCGCCTTCAGTTGCTAAAATCCAACCTGACAGGAAGTAAACGACAAGCTGGAGGCTCGTAACGGGACGGGGATCCTGTTAACTGTTTGTGTAATTAGTTAAAAATGATAGAAACACAAAATCTGGCGCCGTTATTATTAATATTTATTAGCAAACCAGCTAACAGCAGCGCTAATTAAAAAGACTGTTTGGTTATTAAACTACGTGTCAGTTAAACAGCAGATTCATTAATCAGTTAATCTGTTAGTCTGTGAAGGACGAAAGCACAACTGCTCATGTTTAAAACCCAAAGATAACACAGTTAGTTTACAGTTTTTAAAGAGTTTCTTTGTTTTTCTGTTGTGTTCTCATCGTCTGTTTGATGCTTTGTAGAAAATACTGTGTTAAAAGGATAAATCTGTAGTTGTCGGACTAAAGAAACCAGCAGATTCTCATGTTTGAGGAGCTGAAACTGACATTTAACATTTTAAAACCATCTGAATCTGAAGCAGCAACATCCTTAAACCTAAAGTCAGAGTTTTTAAAGCCGCTCTTCTTCTTCTTCTCTTCTTCTCTCCTGGCGGTCAGCTGTAGTTTAGTCTCTCTCCACTGTTTGTGTTTACAGCAGCAGGAAATGTGAGTTGACAGTGTGGTGGCATTTAGAGGAGGACGCCCTTCAAAAAAAAACAAAAAAAAAAACCTGAAGCCTGAAAAATAAACCGAGCAGCCGAGGACAAAGAGCTGCGAGGACTCAGCGGCTGTTTGCACAATAGCAGCAGCAGCTTTGATATGTGTGTCACGTTGTACGGCAGACATTCCTGAAGCCGAAGCTGCTGTTGTCAAACAACCAGAGAGCAGAGGAGCAAGAGGAGGAGCAGGAGGAGGAGCAGCAGGAGGAGGGGGGGGAACCACTGCATTCATTGAAGTGTTGGCATGTCAGAGGCCTCCAGTAAAGGGGAAACGGAGGCTACGCTGAGCAGTAAAAACAACATCACACGGCGTCTGACACTTTCTGTTCTGGGTTCAACACATGATTCATTTCCTCCTGTAAACACAGCTCATATAAATACACACTAGCAAATAATAACAGTAAACAAACGAGAGCTGCGGTTATTAGTCGATGACGTTGATTTATTTGTGACGTAGAAATGCTGAATATTAGCTTTAAAACAATCTGGAAAACGATGCAACTGATTTATAAATAATTAGATGCAGCACTGTTAAACAGCTGATATGATAACAGTAACAATAATGAAATAAAACAACATGAGCTGCAACAATAAGTCGAACCCGTTTAGCGTCTTCATGCTAGGCTAACGTATCGTTGCTAACTTTGGAGCTAACTCCCTTCACTTTTCCAGCACTTGGAGAAACAACAGACGTGACTTTTCATCATTTAACTGACACACTGTAGTCTGTGCTGTACATTTACTGCCAGACTGACAACTTACCGCTAACCGTTTCCTCTGCTCCGCTCGTATCCACCGTCTCTTTCTCTGCGTCCGACTCTCGTTACGCTCGTAACCGTTAAACTTGTTTCCCAGGCAACGACACAGCGGTTAACTCGCAGCGCTGCACAGACTCCCAAACGCTAAATATTTCTGAATGAGTGGATATTTGTTGTTAATTCTGGCATTAAGATATATTTTTTGTCCTGGCGGAGGTTCTCGTTGATATAATTGTAGGAGAAACACTGATTCAGTAAACGTTCAGTAACCGTTGAGAACAGTTAGACCCAGAAGTCTCCGTTAGTTTGGAAGAGTCCAAAGTTGTGAAAACAGCGGGGGTGTATTCAAAACACCCCCGTTGTTTTCACAGGTAGTTTGTTAGTCTGTCCCCCTGCAGCAGGAAATAATGGATTAATCCCAGAAAGCTGCTGATGTAGCACTTTTCTCCTTATGAAAGTAACACAGAGATTATTCGACCAATGAGAGTTTAGTCGGAGGAGATCAAATCGACCAGCAGACTGCAGCTGTAATCAATTCATTATTTTGAGTCATTATTTTTCATAGTTTTCTGTTTTTTATTTCCTGTTATAAAGTTTGATAAACACGGTTAAAGTTCTAAAACTGGAGGCTGAACGTCTCTAAAAAAAATCACGGATGACGCGATGATGTTTGGTGGCGACCAATCAGACGAGGTGGAGGTGATGTCATCACAGCGTAAGAAGAAGAAGAAGAAGAACAACAACAACTTGGACCTGAACGTCTCTGAGCCTGCGAGAGACGGCGGAGGACCCAGCACGATCTACCACGGCAGCGTTTGTGCCGTGACAACGCTGACCCGCCTCCAGGACATCTACACCGGGTCCAGGACTAACCGGGTCCTTCAGGACGTTCAACACCCCGACCACAACCTGAGAGGAGCTTCTTCACTCGGCCTGAAGGACCAGAAACACTTCAGACCTTCAGACAACATCCATCTAACATACAGATTATTATTATATTTATATCCTGTAACTTCCCTGCATGTATCTTTATGTTTTGTTTCTCTGCTGTTGTATAATCCTGCATGTGCCAAATGAATCTCTTGAATCTGCTCTGAACGCTTCGTTTGCCGTCACGTTGTTCAAACACGACATCAAACCGCCGTCTCGCCGCGTTTCCACGTGTCTGCTCGCATATTTCAGATCAAACATGCAGATAACGTTTCCGTCCAGAGGAGCAAAAAGAAGTGAAATCCTGCTGCTGTAGTTTGTTTACGTAGCCTCCGGAGCCGGAGGAAGCTTCCTGAAAGCTGACCAATCAGAACAGAGCGGGCTCATCAGGAGGCGGGGCCTTAAAGAGACAGGAGCTAAAACTTCCTGTTTCAGACAGAGGCTGAACTGAGGGGCTGCATAAAGGACCAGTAGAAGATAAATAAGGAGTTTTTATTCCAGTAGAGAACCAGAATATAAATATAGAGGCTTGAAATGTGTAAATTATTTGGTTTCAGATCCTTAAATGTGAATATTTTCTGGTTTCTTTAGTCGTCTTTGACATGAAACTGAATATTTTTGACGTCATCTTGGACTTTAGGAAACACTGATCAATATTTTTCACCATTTCCGACATTTTTAAAGACCAAACTACAGATTATTAACTAAGAAAATCATCTTTAATGAACATAATCATCAGATTAAAAACCAGGTTCACAGATCAGTGGACAAAATAACCTGCGATTATTTTCATAATAATTATTTCATCATTTATCAGTGAACATGACGTGAAAACATTCCAGCTTCTCTCAGGTGAAGATCTGCTGCTTTTCTCTGGATGTTTTATTATTTTCCAGACAGTCATGTGATTTATTCCTTCGCAGCAGATTAATGAGTAACTGTTGCGTCTCCCGCAGAGAACAACAGAGACGCTGTGAAATGTAAACACGGCCGCCTCCCTGTGTCAACAAGGAAGTGAGCTGGCATCTCGTATTGTTCCTCTTCTGTGTGTGTGTGTGTGTGTGTGTGTGTGTGTGTGTGTGTGTGTGTGTGTGTGTGTGTGTGTGTGTGTGTGTGACCTCGTAAGAAACACAAACGGCGGCCGGCAGGCAGGCGGGGAGGAAACTTTCCTGTAAGTGTGAGTGAAGCCTGAATCACCGTTTCCTCCCGTTCACACCGGTCAGCTTCCTTCAGTGATGTCACTCGAGGCGCCGCCTGTTTACTGTCAATAAAGACGGAAGAAAACAAAAACACTCTGCCCTTTGTTTGTTTGTTTTTAGTTTTCTTCAATAAACTGTGAAAATAAAGTTTAAAGTTTAAAGTTTTAATAAATGAAGAAAAACTGATGATTCAATAAACTGTGAAGCTGCACTCAAGATGGTTCGTTTTGTGTCGATCGGCTCATTGATTACGTGACTTTTCTTTGTTGTAACTGAGAAAAGAAGCTTTTTAATGCAGTTTGGTGTAAAATAAACTAATTCAGAGAAGATTAATTGATTAGTTGATCGTCTGAAAACTAATCAGCAGCTATTCTGATGATCGATTAAGCTTAAATTCACAGTTTTTATTCAAAATAAACTAAATATTTTATAGTTTTGGACGTGTTGATTTTGGCTTTTAGTAGTTTTGAGGCTCATTTTTAACGTTTATAGAGTAAAATAAGCGGTGATCAATAATCTGCTTTGTTTTACTAGAGAAAGTAATATTGTAACAAAATGAAGTTTGTTTTAAACTATTGATCAAAAGCTGATCAGCAACCATTTTAATTATTGATTGTTTTTAAGCAGAAATTCACAGTTTTCAGCTTCTCAGATTCACTTTCTTTGACTTTTTATTAAAATAAAGTAAATATTTTTATAGTTTTGGACAAAACAAGACGTTTGAATACGTCGACTTTGGTTTTTAGAAAGTTTTGAGGCTCATTTTTAATGTTTTTACACATTTATGGAGTAAACGAGTCATTGAGAAAATAATCACTTTGTAAATGTTTATTTTGCAAACAGCAGCAACTATTGTGATTATTTGATTGTTTTTAAGCAGAAATTCACAGTTTTAATCTCAGATGTGAATATTTGCTGGTTTTCTTTCTTTTTATGACATTAATCTGAATATTTCAGGTGTTTTGGACTTTCAGTGCGTTTTGAGATTTCTGACGTTGTTTTTCTGAGCAAACAATCAGCTGATCGTCTGGTCTGGACTGAAGGAAGAAAGCTTCCAGTGTTCAGTTTGTTAACCTTTCAGTTTCACATTAACCGTGTCAGTCAGTCCGCGCGTGACCGTCTGAGGGCTGAACGCCGCGTTTTCCATCCCAGCGTGGAGATAACGGCGTGAAAACCCCTGAGAGGAGGAGGAGGAGGAGGAGGAGGAGACGAACCTTCATGTCTCTCTCTTCTGTATGTTTTGAGCTTTTTTCATGTCAATAAACCAAAAGTTTTGGTGCTTCTAACAAACATCTGTCTGTGTGTGTGTGTGTGTGTGTGTGTGTGTGTGTGTGTGTGTGTGCAGACGGCGTTGAGCTCGTTCTTCCAGGAGGCCAACATCCCCAGCCACCACCACCAGATGGTAAGTGCATTCACACAGGAAAGAAAACAGACTTATGGCGAGTGTGTGTGTGTGTGTGTGTGTGTGTGGCTGATTCCTTCGTACTGGACGGCGGGATGAACGCACCCGCTGACCTGCTGGACCGCGGCGCTGCTTCAGACACACAGCTGGGCCGCAGCGCAGCGTTACAGGAGAACAGACGTCAGTGTTGTGTCGACTTTGAGGTTTTTTTTTTTTTTTCTCTTTTTAAAACTAAACTGGAGACAAAGCAGCAGTTTGTGTTGTTCGTCAGAAATAATCTGCTGAGTCACGAATCACCATCATTCATCTGCACTGTTTGTGTTTGTGCAGACAGCATGGATGTATAAACAGAACCTGATGCAGCGTCGGAGGCGGAGCTTCGTTCTTTCCTATGAAAGTTGCTCAGTGGTGCATGAAACCAAAAAAGTTCGACTTCCATGTATAAAATTACTCGGATCATTGGGTCCATGGAACATGCGCACTGGTAACTTTCACCGGCCGAGTCGGCTACTTCCTGTTTAGCCCTCAGGCTAACTTGAATGAGGATAAAACAATTCAACCGTGCGGCTCTTTTAGGTTTCTGAAATGTGATCGTACCAAACGGATCAAATTCTGACAGTGAGACGATGCTCAAAAAATGCATCCACTGATTTATGGACGTCTGTTTCACAATGTGAGTCTGTGGGAAAAAGTCTTTTAGGGCCTTAAAGTGTGACGTTTGGCCGCCATGTCAGCTCAGTGCTGTTCCCAGGGGGCTCGGTAGACAGATGCTAGTTAGCGTTAGCTTCCTGTCTCAGTTCATCCTCAAGAAAAACAGCAAGGAGGCGCTTCAGAGTGTTCAGATCGATCATAAAAGGCTTTAAAACAGAATATAAAAGCAACACGAGTAAAAAGACGTTTAAAAACTATTAAAGTGTGACATTTGGAAATAAAATTAAAAAAAAAAAAAAAAGCTAAAAAGGACTGAAATTCAAGGCTGGAACAAATAAACTACCTTTAGTTACGTCCGTAGTCATGGCGACCCGCAGGAAGTGACGTCAGCAGGTGATTCAGCCTCGTTAGGAGGAGGCGGGTTGGTGGACGGTTCATGTCTCGGTGTGTTTGTTTGTTGTGTTTTGTTGTCGTGTTTGCAGCCGTGACCGCAAGAACGCTGGCGGTGTTTGCTGTTGCCGTGGCGACCGAGGCTGCCTGACGATAAAGGAAGTGTTGTGAACCGCGTTTGAAGCCGTCGTTTTTAACCGTAACCAGACCTCAACCATAAAAACATCATGTTTAAACAAAGGGGGCGTGACGGCCGCCTTTTACTACGGTGGCGTTACCGTGGCGACCAGATGGCGTAAACAACTACAGGCTCAGAGCTCAGAGGAGCGTTTGGAGTCTGACGGCAGGAAGTGACGAGCCGCGTTAACTTTGACCTTTCAGCAGCTGGCTGGTGTCGGCAGAGACGGCGTTTCCATGACGACACATGTGACCGACATGTTTGTTGTTGTTGTTGTTTACTTTCTGTTCATCAGTGTGAAAACTGAAAGAATCAAAACACAGAAAACTCTTCAGTTTCTCACATGTTTCTGATTTTCTGTTTTTAAATGTTCATAAACTGAATATTTTTGGGGTTTTGTGTCGTTTGTCGGACAAAACAAGATAATTAAAGACGTTATCTTCAGGAAAAGTTTTAGACTAAACAATTTAATTGAAAATGAGAATAAAGAATCAACAGAAAACAGCAAACATGACGTCAGAAGACATGTAATTTCAGCCGCTCGGCGTCTCTAAATATAAACAATAACAACAGACGGAGTGTGATGACGGTCTGAAGCAGCAAGGGATGATGGGAGTTGTTGTCTTGGTTGTTAAACCAGCAGCTTCAGTGGGATAGGATTACTCCAGTGTTGATGGACCCGCTGATTACAGGTAAAAACACTGAATAAAGCAGCTTCAGCTAAAAAATCAGTGTTTCTCCACCATGTTGGGCGAGCAGCGGACTTCCTGGAGGGGCTGTTAGCCGAGCTGCTGCTAACGTTTGCCCAGTTTATTTCTCTGATAACTTAAGATCCAGACGTCCAATGACTAAAATCCTTCTTGCGGCTAAAAGATCAAGTTAAAAACCAGCTAAATTTATCATGAAAACGTGGCTTCAAACTGAATAAAAGTCCATTTCTAACAGTTTGTGTGGAACAAGCACAACAAAGCCCATGTATTATCTTGTATGTGTGTAAGTTACTCTTTGCTAGACGCCATCGTAGCGGACAAACACGGCGCAGACGCATGCATCTTGTACATCTCGTTTGTTTAATCTGGACAAAAAAAGCTTTAAAGTGGTGAATTCTCTGCTGCCAAATGAAAACTATTAATCAGATCCAGCTCTCTCAGATGGGAGGGGTTGGACTTCAGAGTTGAGGCCAGAGAAGCAAAGCTGATCTCTGACAAACTGCAGTTAATAAATCTGAATAAAGAATCGATGATGTAGATAAAAATCCTTTTATATATGTGTGTGTGTGTTCAGGTTTTAAATGTGAAGTTCAATCATCAATGAACTTTTCTCTAAAATGAGCAGAGGGACTTTGTCGTTGGAGTTATGACGCCATTGACAGGCCACCAAATGAAACGGTCCGTTACTTTGATTAAAATGACAGATTTCTCTGGGTTTGAACATTAATGTAAGAACACAACTCAACAACATATAGAACATAGGTCTAGACCTGAGCGACAACAACCTGAAGGTTTCAGGAGAGAAGCTTCT